>OY855910.1:20822361-21214861 GCA_963693305.1 Meandrina meandrites
ACAGCGAGCTAGCCGGGCGGAATCGCTCCGTGAGCGGGCAAGATCGAAAATTTCCGCCCGCTCCCGGAACCAATCAGATTGCAGGATTTGGAGAATTCCGCCCGCTCACAAGCCAAGAAAAAAATAAAAGCACTTATGTACAAGTTGCCCATACATTCTCTGTAAATGTGTAAATCATTTCTGCCATTAAATAATTCTACAGCACGAATACTACACCTTCTGACCTAAAATTTGGAGACAAGTATCTTTCTATGGCTCTTATTAATCATACCTTTTTAGTTTTAGTGAACATCATTTATGAACCGAGAAATTTGCAATTCAGTGCAACATGCCCAGACATTCTCTGTATGACCTGTATGGATCAGTAACTAAAACGATTAAATAATTCTACAGCTCGACTATCCAACCTGATGATCTAAAACATGGTGGAAAGTATCTCTATATGTCTGTTATTAAGCCTCCAATTTTGTATCTGTATAAATCATCGATCGAGGAGCCGAGAAATTTGCAATTCTTTGCAACGTGGCCATTCGATGCCCATACATTGCTCTGTAATTATACAAATCATGTGTGCAATTAAATAATTCTACTGCCCGAATATTGAACCATTTGACCTAAAATTTGCACACAAGTTACTCTGTATGAATCTTATTAACCCTACACTTTTGTTTTTAGTGAAAGTGTTTTACGAACAGAGAAATTTGCAATTTCGTGTAAACAGCCCATACATTCTCTGTAATAAGCTTGCCCATACATTTTCTGTGTGGATCTGTAACTAAAACGACTAAATAATTCTACAGCTCGGCTATTGAACCTATCAGTCTAAAACATGGTGGAAAATATCTCTATAGCACTGTTATTAAGCGTCCATGTTTGTAACTTGTGTAGATCATTGAGAAGCCGAGAAATGAGCAATTCTTTGCAACGTGCCCATTCGATGTCCATACATTGCTCTGTAATTATATAAATCATGTCTGCGATTAAATAATTCTACAGTGCGAATATTAAACCTTTCGACCTACAATTTGGTGAAAAGCATCTTTGAATGACTCTTATTAACCCTACATTTTTATTTTTGGTGAAAATCATTCAACAGCCGAGAAAAAAGCAATTGTTTGCAACATGCTCTAGAAAAACCTCCAAATGAAATGTTAAAATTTTTTAAAACAAACAGCCTCTTCAGTATAAAGCTATGATAGCTCAATTGTCCGGTCGTTGGTTCGAATCCGAACGGCAACATTACCTTTTTTCTTTCTTTTCCACGCTTTTTTGTTTAATTCGGAATCAGTAAACTTTTAAATTTGAGCAGAAAGGTATAGCATGGACGCAACAATTAATTTGGATATCATGTGGATGCGGGCCAATCGAAAGTCCCCTATTTCAGTAAAACTTCAGCCGCTGAAATCGAAGGAATGAGAACGCTGCTAGTGTGGAAAAACATCAGCGAAATTAATGGCTCCATCACATTACGTAGTGATAAACAATTACATTAAGGTTCCAAAGTAGAATTTACCGGTTTGTGGTTGCAATACCGGCTAGTGAATATCAAGGCTCACAATACATTCTAAAAAAAATAGCTTGCAACGAAGCTTTTAAATACTTTATCCTTGACGTTTTTTTAATGGCATATAAATGCCCAAATAAAAAAAACCAACACAATAATAAAGGGTGCTCCCAGTCGTAATTTGCTGTAGCTGGAGTTCAGGGCTTATTGTTGAAAATAGAAATCCCAAAATAAAATGCTTCTGAAACATTTTAATGACATGTGGATACAAAAAGGCACAAACAAGATAGTCACAAAAGTGTTTGTGATTAACTTGTTTGTGCGGTTGCCCCTTAGATAAATAAATAAATGGGGAACTCCGCTTTTAAGCTTGCCTTAATCTATATAAACATCTAATTGCAATGAAAAAAGGAAAGTGAAAAAGGCAAATAGGAATTAATTTGACAAAAAAACTACATCTCGCCCGTGTAATAGTTATCACTAAAGTAGTCAATAATACGTTTTATAATATAGATAGGAGTCTGCGCGCGCTCTGATTGGCTAAAAACCTATGTTTTATCAGACTATAAAACATAGAAAAATCATGTTTTATTGTTTTTCGTCAGCTTTCTTCGAGTGCTTCGCGCCTCGTTGGCTATAACAACTCGTATCCAACAAGGGCGAATGGAATATTTGTTTTTATTAAATTGCTTTTTACTGAAGTATAAATCCACTGGACATTTCATTTTGATGTAAACGAAGTGATAGTATGAGGAGGCGGGAAAGTATGAGGATGCGCGTAGTATGAGTAGCATGTAGTAGTATGTAGTATGATAGTATGAGGAGGCGCGGTGTTCACTCCTTGAGTTTAATGAAACACGCAACGACAGCGAGCGAGAGAGTTTTCTTTCGAAGATTTTCCTCGACAATCTCCTCTTAAATCGTCTATTCATGCTGGAAAATTGCGACAACAATTAAGGTTTACGGGAAGATCCGAAGCGATAGCTTTTCTGGAAATTATACGCCTTGTGCAAGACAAGCGAAGCAAGTGTTTACATATTGTACTTGTTTACGGCTCCACGGCTGTCATCAAGACTACTGCTGAAACAAAATTGCACTCAGAGTCGGTGAAGTTTATTGAAGTTCAAAAGGACAAGATAAAGATTGAAAGGTAACAAACTTACGTCGAACAATGAATGAAATTGTGTCAGTTTTCTGGTCTTCCCGTAAACTATTTGCTGCTTTTCATCTTCATTCAATCGCTCTTGTTGTACATTTACAAGTATTTTAATTTAACTTTCCACTCGCGGCGTCTAAAATCTATATCATAAAGCAAAGAAAGAAGCCTGAGCCATGTTTTATACTGTCATAAAACACGACGGGCATTTGAGAACACGAGGGAAATGTAGAAAACATTCGCCTGCCGCTCATGTTTTCTACATTTCCCTCGTGTTCTCAAATGCCCGTCGTGTTTTATGACAGTATAAAACATGGCTTAGGCTTCTTTATTTGTTAAATAACAACAGGTTTTGACGGATTCCTTCTTATAGTATAATTCTGTACATGTGACATGGATTTGCTGTGAATGATGCAAGCCATTAACAAGGATCCCTTTTTGCTTCTTTCATTTTTCGTTTCTATATGACAATGTTATTGCAATTAGGTGTACAATTTTAACACAACTTTAGTTAAATCTTGCATTAAGCTAAATTTGTATACGCTGCAAATATAATTTCATGTATTTAAGAAAAGCAAAAAAATAAATCAAAACAAATCAGCACCACTGCTCACTGAATAGCAAAGGGACTTGAGGTGTTCTTCCTTTTTTACTAGTTCACCACATCAGCTGAAGATAAGGCAGAAGGAATCTACAGGAGAATGAAACTCAACAACCTCGTTCAACTTGTTCCACAGGTATGATCTCATTCTTTCCTTTCTCCTTCCTTTCTATATTCCTCCATTGTCTGCATATTCAAGGGTGAAGACTCACCAAGACATGGCGCCGCTACGTCACTCACTCTTGTATGTATTACTGAGTACGTTCCGCGAAACAAAGAAAATCAAAATTATAACAAAGGCTTCGAGTCTTGGGAAATGAAACAAAATAACTTGTTTATTCATGCCACAGCTGGTCACAGCTTAGAAATAGTTAAGCCTATATTTTTACAGGGTTACTGTTTAAGGTTTACGATTAAAACTTTAAAGATGGACAAGTAACCAATTACTCTTCCTCTTTTAGCTCACCGCATTATCTGAGAAGAAACTTTGTATGATTTATCACCTTAAGCCTCCATGCCGATCAAGAATTTTTAACTTCTTCAAAATTAATATTAAATGCCCTTTTTGTTGGTTTGTAGTTTCCATGGTTAGATCATATGCACGCCATATTTAGGGACGCAAACGTGACGGAAGCAGATGTTGTGCTGGCCACGTCACCATCGTATCTTCGAAAAATGACAACACTTTTGCAAAACACTTCTAAAGAGTAAGTTCTTTTTCACTCTTTCTTTATACACCTGATCCAGAAATCGTTGACACACTTCAAGTCATGTATGTTTTATGAAAGTATGGGAGAACGAAAGCTCGTCAATCGATGTCTTTTAGCTAATACTGTGGTGTTAGCTAATACCGTGGTGTTTGTTTATGTATTAAGTTCTGAATATGCCCAACCACTTGAAGATATCTTTTTTTCATTTCCTTGATCGAATCTACGAGGGATGCTGATCCATGAATATCGAAAAAAAATCTGAAAACTATTTTCTTTCGACCGCGTTTTAGTCGTCCAAAATCCTGAAATTTCACTTTCCTGTTAAAAAGGTGTCTTGCACCCGTCTCGGCAATAAAGGGCGTGTGTACAGGACTTATGAGTCTTACTCGCTGCCCGACGGCTATGCCATGCTGATGAGGCCTAATTAACAAAGCAGAAACAGCTGTCCATGGCTGACATTGCCTGGGTGATAGGTTTTGCGCATCCTGGCCAGATTGTGGTTTTTTTTGTGACTCCCTTTTCATTTTTGATTTTTGTTTTTTGCTGAAGCCGGCCATTAACAATTTAATCTGACCGGTTATTCTGTATGTTTGTATGCATTGAAATTGTTCGTTAGTTTTTAAAGTGACTTATAACTTTTAGGTTACTGTCTAACTACGTGGTCTGGCAAATGATCCGCGATAAAGTAAGCCTTCTGTCCAGTCCATTCCGGAAGGCTCGAGCGAAGTTTAATGAGCGAATATCTGGAGTCAAGGACACAGACCCAAGATGGCGCACGTGTACAGGAATCACTAATGACAACATGGGCGTTCCAATCGGTTCCCTTTATATAAAGAGCTTCTTCGACCAGGCGGCAATTGCAAAGGTATTAGATGAAAAACCCGATGAGGTCCTAAGAAAACTGTTATGCTACACCGACCGAAATTTTAGTAAACATCTTTAGAACTTTTACTATTCTTGGCTTTCATGTCATAAAATTCTGAAATCAAAATTCAATAGGCCTGCTAAACTTTCGATGTCACTAGGTCTAAGATGAACTAAAAAATATATCTTTTTGCAAATTTCAGCTTGTTTGTGCCCTTCGTTTTTAAAACAGAGCGTTTTGAATATTAGAGTTCTCCGCCGTATGAGATATCAAGCTGAGTGCCGTGACAAAGTTGTTTTGATTCACAAAAGGCCTCTCCTTTCCATTTTTGCAGATTGAACATTCCCAATGTACTAAGTGCTGTTTGTGTAAAAGTATAATAGATCATGAGCCAAAAGAAGCCGCTATTAATTGAATTGTTTCTCTGACATCACTACGGCTTCGTCCAATTTTGGCTGTCCTCGGAATTTTTTTCATCCAATTATTTCCAAATTGGACAAGCATGTAGTCCTATTACCTACAAATTATACAGCTAGTCAGTCAATCCAGCGTAAACACTTATTTCCAGAACGGAAAAAATGTAGTAATAGCAAGTTAACGTAGCTTCTGCAACTCATTCAAAGCATTATCTTCACGATTAAAATTTAATAACACAGCGCAATTTTATTCGCCTAAGTTTGTGAAGCTTGCTACAGGGTGAAAATACAACATCCATCGATCAATCGATCGATCGATCGATCGATGAAAGTCGTCAACAAAGTGTCCGACTGAGCTTTATAAGTTCTTGAATCTGCCATCCTCCTTTCTGCTATCTAGTTCAGATTCGTCGCTGTCCTTTTTTCGAATTTCAGCAAAAAACGACAAAGAATTGCTTCTAGCTCATGGCGAGAAATATCTTCCAACTTTTTCGCTTCGCTATGCTGCACTAACTCTTGGAGTTGTTTTGGCTTTGGTTTTTCTTAGGTTAGCAAGCTTCTCTTCTGACAACGTAGGAATTTTTCATTTTCGTTACTACTGTTGAAACGATCAAAGGAAATTGAAATTTTATCAAATCTCCCTGATTAAATTCCGCCATTGTAAAACCATTTTCAGTTAACAGTTTACAGAGCTGACGCTACGCTTTGTGCTGATTGGCTAGTCTTCTCTCACATGTTGCTTTTTCTTGCATTTGATTGGCTGAAAGAAACTGTCCTATTTTTCTTAAATTGGACAGCTTGTGCGTTTTTAAGTGAAAGTCCTGATTGAAACTATCCTAATTTATCCTAAATTGGACAGCTCTCAGAAATTAAAAGATAATAGTTGTGCTGACAATATAGGATTTACTGACAGCTATGTAATCAATAGTAAAATTAAGTTCCGAATTGTTTCTCTGACATCACGGCGCTCATATTTGTGCCCTTCGGAAGGACAAATATGGCGTCTCCATACTGAGCTTTATAAATTTGCGTGGAACGTTTCGGCAAATATAAACTCGCAAACGGTGCACCGCATAGACCTGATCTTCTGTAATATCTGAAATAGCTTCTGTCGTTGAATGGTTTCGATTTTATTTTTTTATTTCGTCACAGTGAAAACCACCAATACACTAATAAACCTCTGGGAGTTATTCAATGTAAAGAGGACTTTTATCACGGCGAAGAAAGTTGTTTTGATTTACTTCCTAGCAGTCAAGGCAAAAAAACTCAAATCAAGGCCAAAAATAAAATGCGGCTAAACAAAATGAACTCACGCCACAACAAAAAGAAAATCACCACGGCAAAACAAACTCAGCAAATCATCATTGGGAAATTTATAATTAACGGGAAGATCTGATTAGCTTAATATAAATTAAGTTAAAGATTTTAAGTAGTCTTTGATTGAATTTAATTCAACATAATAGTCCTCAGCTAAAAGTAAATCACACATTGAGTTACGCTGTCTTAGGTTTGTGACGTTTGTCCATTAAGGCCGGTGCAATATTATTCCAGACTAAAGTTCCGAAACGAGAAAAGGAACGCTTTTGAATTTCGAGTTTAACGTATTTTATATGTGCTAGAGAGTACAGTGCCGCTACACGTGCGTTAATAGGAACATTACGAAACCTCGACGGCGACTGCGACGAGAACGTCGCCAAACGTGCGTTATCTATCTTGGCACATTTCTCTGTCGTCCTCTGGAAAACAACGACGTGAAATGGCCAAAGATTGCGAAGTCTAGAGAAAGTAAACTAAAACGACGACTTTTCTTGTTTTAAGTTTGAATTTAATAATGCGCTTACGTATTCAGCTAGAGATCAGTTCTGACCAAAATGAACGCACTAAATAAATTAGAACAGTTGCAAAAAATGCTCAGTAAAATATTAATTCATATTTCAGTCGACGTTGTCGTCAGCGTCGCCGTCGTGGTTTTGTAAGGTCCTCACTGATGCAAAACAACAACGAAGAAGTTATTGTCCTGTATTGCATTGCGCATCCTTACTGCGCAGAATTATACGCGTAATTAGCGCGCGTACATAAACAAAATGGCGGCTTTTTTCTGCGCAACTTAGCCCGCGAGAGAAATAAATCGTCGCTTTCTGGTAAACGAGTATGGTGACCTATCAATTTTTTTACGTATTTTGGGTGTAACTATCAAATTCTTTTTATAAAATGAATACAGATCAGTTTCTATGTTTGAAAAAATGATTATCACGGGAAACACGTACTTTGCCAGTACTCGCAAAGGAATTATTAGCGGAGCTCCACAGCGGCTCAAAGGGCCGCAGAGCGGAGCCCATGCGTTTGAGTTTTCATGGTCATCATGCAAGTGGTATGGCTCGCGGGCGCGTGCGCTCTACATACACACATACATACGTGCGAACGAAGTCGCCCAAAATGGCGGCTATACTCCAGAAAAAGCTTGACCTCGGCAGGCCTCTTACATGTTTAATATTGACCATCCCCCTTCAAGAACACGAAGAAGAAGTTTGTAGGACACTGTACATTTTTTCGATGTTGAAAATCGACTAGGGATATTTCATTTCGCCTACAAAAATCGATTGGGTGAAAAGGCAGCAAAAGCTCACCCCGGGAATGAAAACTTGTGAAGAAAGTCAGCAGCAGAAAATATTTCTTCGTTATTATTTTACCCCCATCACATCTAAAGTTTTTTATATACTTCAGAGATTTTTTCTCACATCAAAAAATGATATGGACATTTCATATCAACTTAAACGAAGCGATTGTATGAAAAGGCGGCAAATCCTCGTTTGCCACCACCTTTACAACGAAACTGCCCTGTTCGTCTCCGATATTTTTATTGGGCTGGTTTGGAAGCTTTACCCTGCAGAATTTACAAGCCTTCTCCAATAACAAGGTAACAAACGTATATGTGTGCACTAAGAATAAGCCCAATTTCATATTGAGAGAATTATACTTCATTTTTGAAGTTGTGTCGGTTTTCTGATCTTCCAGTAAAAATTTATATAACGTGTTCATGTTTGTACATTTTATACGGACATTGTTTATTACATATTTCGTTTAGAGGAACTATTTTCTGTTTTAGTTTGTGGAGTTAACTGTTATGTTCATTATTGGATTTTTAAAAACAAATTATTATCATCCAAATCACGATTTCGGCTCGCTTGCATTTGTTTTGTTTTTCTTATCACTGCTTATCAGCGAGTGCGTTGAAATATCTCAGATGCGTAATTGAATATTTCGCCGGTTTCGTTGAGAGTTACCTGTGCTTGACTGAGTGAGTTCAGCGTTCACCTAACGCATATTTACTTACCAGAAATGAAGAAAATTCATTCAGTTCTCTACATAAAATTCTGTTAGCAACGCGTACGATAAAACAATCATGCAACCAAACCGCAACGAAAGGAAGACGGTTCGAAACAGTCAAAACAACATTATTGTAAGCTTATTCTAACTTCTAAGTTAGCGTGCACTTCTTCCCAAATCGCAAACTGCCACAATTCTTACACAAAAACTGACTTACCTTATTATAGGAAATTAACGCTCGTGTTAATTAAGGTATTGGAAATTAACGCGACTTAAATTAACGCGAAGTGAAGGAAAAATTTAATACTTTCCGATAAACGAAATTAATGCGAAGGAGGTGCTACAATTTCAAAATGAAGGAAATTAACGCGACTGCACAAAGAAACAGAACTTGTAAGGACAACAGGAACACAATTATTGTACACACTTTTAACAAGTTAACAAAATCCAAAACCCAAATGAATCTCGCTATTTCGAGCATTCTTTTCAGGGCCAACGATACCAGTGGATCTCCACCCTGATAAAACAATGCTTAAGAAAATCCAAATAATCGCTCCACTTAATCAATGGCACGGAAATTAACGCTCTACTAAATTAAGGGCGCAAAAATTAATGCTCGCAAAAATTAACGCGACTTAAATTAACGCGAATTTTCCAAATTCGCGTTAATTTCACGAAGCGTTAATTTCATGTAATAAGGTATATAGCCGGCACCATCAATTTGCAGAGTTTGTTTTGCCGCCGTGATTTTCTCAGTTTGTCGTGGCGTGAGTTCATTTTGTTTACTGTGTTAAGCAGCGAGTTTGCTTTGTTTTCTGTTTTTGCCTTGAGTTGATTTACTTGCCCTGATAGTTTTGTAGTAACAGAAACCCATTTGGTAGTAATCAAAAGAAGGTCAAGATTCTTTTTCCATTGAATAACTCATAAAGGTCCTAGAGGTGTATTAATTTAATAGTGTACAGTAATGCATCAGTCAATTCCAGCAGTGCCCATCCCCCCTTCTCCCGGGCAACCGCGGGGCATTTCCTAATGTTGCCCGTCCCGAGGGTGGGGCATTTGCGTACCTCGGGTTGACCCCCCGGGCATTTGACACGTGGTTTCGAAACCGTGGAGTGAGTCGCGTATTCGTGATGGAGGCATTTATAGGCCAAGACGTGGACTACGTTGCAGATTAGCTAGTCCATGAAGGACTAGAGAAGCTCGTGGATGTTTTAAAGGTATATTTTCTCAATTTTAGATATTTCTTCATTGCTAAGAAGCAACAACTTGTATTATATTCTTATATCACCTATCGAGAGATTGAAAACAATCAACCCGGGAGCGGGGCATTTACTCGGTTCCTTCATCCCCACCCCGGGGAATTTTTAAAGAAATGCTAATGCCCGGGGGTTAGCCCGGGGGGATGGGCACTGCTGGAATTGACTGATGCATAAACGTTGTAAACAGTTTTACAAAGATTTGCTTTGCGCCTACGTGCGTAGGTGAGGAACCCAATCAAGTGCACTCGTCAATTTCAATTTTAGAACCTGTCACAGGTAAGGAAATTCAGACGGGTTAACCGCAATATATTGACGTTGCTTTTGGTTTTTAAGATATTAAGTTAAACCATGAGCGATTAAAATTTATTTTATACCTATATGGGCCACCGTATAAAGCTTAGAAATATAGTGTGTACTTATTTAGCAACACTGTAATTAACTCGAGCAAAAAATAAATAAATAAATAAATAAATGGGAGCTCCGCTTTTAGGCCTGCCTAAATCTATATATTAAGGAATTATATGTGGTATACACCTAATTGAAGAATCGTTGACCCCTGAAAAGCATAAACCACGAACGATGCGACCCAGATGTTTACTGGGAAATCGAAAAAAAATAATCGTCGTCTGTGACAGAATAAACATTATTATAAGACGGGTTGCATAAATCATGCTCTTGAGGCTCACAAAGAAAGAAAATATCTCGATTATAAATAAAAGGAATGCTACTAAGCTTACTAATGGTGTGAACCCAGAATGCCATTCGGGCTTTTCACAGGGTCAACGTTTCTTCAATTAGGTGTATACAAGGTCTTCCTGCTCCTAAACGAATGTGGGGACCCCCTTTTTTATTTCAAAATTCAAGTTCCCTTAAGGTTACCAACCAGTAGGCAAAGTTTGGTTGAAAATCTATGTTCAGTTCTATTTCGGGGGAATGACCTTAAACCACGAAAGTTCTGCTTAGGAATAATTGAACGTTGCCTTTGCATATTTCGTAATGAGCGATTTTTACACGACGAATGTGAAGTTGTAACGACAGTTTTGCTTGTCGCCCTCCCCGAGGGTTAATAAATTTTATAAAATGTTAGAGAAATTTATCATTTCATAAAAGAAATAAAAAACGCATCCGAGAGTATTGTTGAGTTATATAAGCACTTGGGAATCTTTTAAGAACACTCGGCAGCTGCGCTTCGCGCTTAATTCCCTATGCATTTCTCGCATGTTCATAAAAATCCCGCGTGCTTATATTTAACTCAGCAATGCACTCGAATGCGTTTTTTATTTCTTTTTTTATAATGAAGACGAACTGACCAATCACAATGAATAGGTGATATGCTTCTGATAAAACACAAAGAGAAGAAATAAATAGAGCTGGAGTATCGATAGTTTTGCGCATTACTCGAAAACCGCCCTCGATAGGTATCGCATCACGCTATAACTTGACTTCCGCCGCTCTTTCGCGGGTTGTAATCGAGCCTAAATAGCATTCAATGCATCCGTATTCATCATTACATTAATCGATATAGTTGTGGCTAGAATTGTAACTAACCACTTCACTGATATCCACTATACGATTTCCAGACTCAGTCAATGATCGATGAGATTAAGAAGACTTTCAAGAAAAGAGTTCAAGGGCACGAGTGGATAGACGATAAAACGACAAAATATGTTTTTGACAAGGTAAGCAAGTCATATGCATTCCATGAATAAAAGATTATCTTTTCTAAAATCCTTTAAGGTTACCGTATACCTTTGGGGGTGTCTCGCGTCTAAACGATATAGCACAGTCGGAATAAATTGTAGACAGCTAAAACCCTATGTCAAATTAAAGCTTATTGAGCTGGCTTTCAATCTATAAAAACCATTTTGTAGTAGAATGAAATGTCAATCTTTTAGGAACCTCGAAACACGAGCGCCTGAGTCGCCTTTTGAAGGCTACAAGTCAAAGCGAATTTAGTATTTCGCTAATTTGATTTGTTCTTTGGTTTCCGGACCCCAAGCGCTAAGAAAACGTGTCGGCGTTTTGTCATATTCAATTGCAATAAAAAGATACAAGACATTTCGCAAATAGGGCCAAAACACACGGGAGTGATCGTACAAAAATCGCTCCAGTATAGAAAGTATACAAAAATAAAAAAATCGCCGACACGTTTTTGTTATTAACATGTTAAACTAGCTGCTCGCCAAATTTGACATAGAAGGGGTAAATTCCTTTGGAGTTGTAGCTCTTTAAAGTGTCGCGTTCAAAGCGAAAAATTGATTTCAGAAAACAGCGCTCAAGAAAATATCTTGCAATGCAATCAAACGCCGCCCACATGAAGCTTGCAACACCTTCTCGAATAACAAGGCCAATCAGTGCTCGAGAATGGCGGCTCTCGTGATACTTCCCGCGAAAACCGTCTCGGTTGAGTGCATACACGTCATATGGGTGTCACTCTAAAGAAGAATTTTTACTTCCGGTCAAAAACGAAATATGCTCATTTCTCCGCCGATATTCACTCTTTTTCAAAACTTTTTTTTTAAATGAAAGATCACACTTGGACTATTCCTTGGATGTAAAAATCCGATTTCGGGAAAAATTGTCGATCTGAAGGTATACGGTAACCTTAATAAAATAACATCGACACCTTTAAGGTAACCAAAGCTTGGCCGGCAACGCTCGCTCTCCTTTTTTGTGGACTTGACACGGACTTCGCGCTTCGCCAGACAACAGAAACTCCAAACTTGCAATCCCAACTGGCTGATTTCAAGTCAAAGTTCCATAATAACACTTCAGTCTATGTCAGTAGAAATATTTTAACTAATCATGTTTATAAGTTAAGGTATAGTTTATTGTCCTGTGTTATTGTTACCAGGCAGATGCTTTGGGCAGCAAGATTGGTTACGCAAGATACGTGGTCCGGCCAAAGGAACTTTCATCACGTTTCTTGAGTGTGAGTCAATTTTTGCAACAAATCTTGTGCTTTCTTCAAACGGTCCTGGCACACGTTTTCAAGAAATTTAAATTCTTATCCACTTTCTTAATGGATTCTCATTTTTGTCAGTATTAGATGAGAATCAATTATCCTGCGAAATCGCTCGGAATATGGCCCACACATAGCCGACGAGGCCGAAGGCCGAGTCCAGTGGGCTGAAATTAAATATTCCGCAAGATTGAGCAGGATGATTGTTTTATTATAAGTAAAGTCCATTGACATTTAGGAATGAAGCTTCATAATCACGTCTCTAGAGACTTCTGGGTTCGGCGCGACTTTAATACGATGGCTCAAGACTTTTTATAACGATATCCAATGCTGTGTTGCCGTTACAACGCCCTTCTTAATATTAAAACGCGGCGAAGACAGGAGTGTCCAATTCCGGACAATTTCGTAATTGCTGTTGAATTTTAGCATATTCAATAGGAAATAACCAGCTGATCGCGGGTATAAAGTTAAAGGGAAGGAGTGTAAGCTATCACGATATACAGATGACACCTCAGTTGTATGACTTTCCAATGGTTAGTGAAGCCACGTGAAGATAAGAAAGTAAGGCTCAGGAACGTAAACGAACGCACAATGGGATTCCAAAGAAACTAAGCAAGAATAAACTGTTTCGAGATCGATGTAATCAATGTTTATTCGACAATGACGATGAATCAGATAAGATGTTACATGATGGAGCGAAATCTGACGTAATTGCAATTGTGATTGCAAAAAAAAAACTGTGCTACTTTCCCGAGATCACTGAATCAGTGATATCATAAATGAGTGATTAAATTAATTTGCGGTTTTCAGTAGCGCCACGAAGTCTGCTGCAACATTTGGAAAGTTTCGTTGCCATAAACTTTAAAAATACTTGGGAGCACTTAAATCAGGTTTGGACTTGACTTTTCTCTTTTAGTACACTATCCATCAACGCAAAGATTGAAATCTGGCGGAGACCAGAAGAAAGTAGCAGCTTTATTTCTACTCTATGCGAAACTGTGACGAACACGTATTTTATGGGTGTCAAGAACGCGCACCGAGTTGAATTCCTCAGGAATATTTCCCGTTAAATTTAAACGTTTTTCTAGGCCAAAGAAAGCAAGAAATAAACAAGTCACAGGAGAGAATCAATCAGTTTGAGAACAGCTGAAAGCATGACAGTGGTATCTTCCACAAATACAGTGAACGCGACTGTAACGAAGACCAATCTTCTGCGCATGCGTCGAAGGCAAACTTCTCTGTTCTACAAACAATAGTACCACAAGGGCAGACACTGTGCACTGAAACAAATATAAACGTAGTACACAGAAGTGCCTCACCAACTCCCGCCCACCACCAATAGATAGTCTGAGATGTCCGAAAGAATATCGTAACTAATAAGGATAATTTTGGACACGTGACCGGAAATAGAGCTGACTTTCTTGTGGCTCTTGTAACCATAGCCCCTCCCGTCCCCTGGCGACACGTTTTCCAAGTTATGTGAGAAGGAATAAATGTATATGCTGGCGTTAGGCAATTTACTATAAAGAAGAGCTTTGCACTGTCAAGTGACGCTAGAATAATAGCAACAGTTTATTTCTACCATAAATTTAATATATTCGTAACATTTCTACAGGGCCATAGTGAATGGTTTGACTCTGAAGATTTAATATATTCGTAACATTTCTACAGGCCCATAGTGAATGGTTTGACTCTGAGGATATCTTCCGCTCAGGTTGTCGAAACGTCAGTCACCAACAACATTTTTTTTTTCCAGAACTATGCTCACGCGGACGAAAACACTATACAATCTATTTCTACAGTCCCTGCCATCCCTCCCCCTAGATTGTGTCAGGTTTTGTAAGTTACTTTGGGTCCTTTCTACAGCCACACGTTACCAACTCAATAATCACTTGGGATGCAGGTGCTTCTTTCATCATAACGGCGATCCGTTCGTCGCCCTCTTCCTCTGCACCCGTAACCTTCTGGGTGTGGCAACGTTTTTTGTTTTTTGTTTTTTTTTTCCTTTTTTTTTTATTGCAAAACACAGGGAAAATAAAACAACTTACAACAACTACTTACATTACTTATGGGAAAATTACCTACATCACTTACTGGATAATTACTAACAATACAATTACTTACATTACTTACACTACAAAAAGGTGCATTGTATTAATTAATTAATTAATTAATTAATTAATTAAAAAGAATACTTACTACTTACATACAATACACGTTACTTACAATACTAACAAGTGCAACACTTGTTAAGGTTGACCTACAGTACAATAATATCCGTGCACAGTGTTAGCCTTAGGGTTTTCTTCATTTTTTTTTACAGTTGCTTGTTGGTAAATACGTTTAATTATAATTATCACCCACTTAGATTTCTAAAGATTATCATTTGACGCTGCTCCAGTTTTGAGGCTGTTGTAACATGCCAGAAAGACAGAGAAATGTTTCATTTCAGGGGGCAAGTTGCGTGTCCTACATGACCATATATAATATCTCGCCACAAGAAGATTAAAATTAAGTTTCTGTTTATTCTTTGATTTGTCTGGCCTTAGGCCTAAGACTATATTTAAAGAAAGGTTGTATGTTCTCAACACAAGATTTTGGCTTACAAGAAGCTCCTTAAAGTTTTGCCAGAAGGTAGAGACAACTCTACAGGACCAGAAAAGATGAATTAGGCTTTCCTTCTCAGTTTTGCAGAAACTGCAGAGATCGTTATCTTTTATTCCTACTTTTTTAAGAAAATCATTAGTCGCCAGTCGTCTATGCAGCAATTTGAATTGAAATACAATTAGTTTTGTAGATTTTGTACACTGAAAAGATAGCTGGTACGCCGCACTCCAGTCTATTGGTTTATGGGCTTCAAAGGCACAATCCGTAGCCCATTTTTCTTGACTCTTGGTTGGACACCTTTGTTTAAGACCAATTATTTTTTTATAGGCCTGTCTGCTTGGTTTACTTGCTTTCATAAATTTCGTATAAAAGCTTTCGTATTGTATATTTGTATTATTGTGTAAAGGTACTTTGATTTTTTTTATAGCGGATAACAGCCCATAAAAAGCAAGATAATTTGTTTCATTGATACCATACCGATCTTTGAATTCAGAAAAGGATAGAAAGGTGTCTGAATCTTTCATCAAATGCGAAACCCTGTTGATCCCTTTTTGCTGCCATTTTTTGTAGAAGATTGGTCTGTTATCAATTCTTATAAGGGAGTTGTGCCAAAGGTTCTGAGAGCGGAAATGGTCTGTATTATTCTCATAAGTGATTTCAGTCCAGATATTTAAGATTTCCACAATAAATGGATAGGATAAATTGACATACTTTGACAAGTCTTTTTTGCTAAGGTTGCCGCTGAAAAAGGCTCTGCCACCGTAGTTCCGGAGTTCTAAGTCAAAAAAAAGTTTCCATTTTCCGTGATTGTTTACATCAGTATATTTTTTGACCCAGGTAGTTTTCAAACCTTTATTGAAGGATTCAATATCAATCATTTTTAAGCCGCCTTTTTCATAGTCATTAATCATTACTTCCCTCTTGATTTTGTCGCCTTTGCCGTTCCATAAGAAATCATAGAAGAGTCTATTGATTTCCCTTAAGACACGGTGATTAGTCGTGAGGGGAGACAAAATGTATACAAGTTGGGACGCAATTAAACTTTTTAGAACAGTGATTTTGCCAAAAAGGGTAAGTCGACGACACTCCCAACAGCTTAGGCTATTTTTTATTTTTATCAATTTTTCGTTGTAGTTCAGCTCTACTGTTAGGTCAGAATTAGTCGAGAACCATACTCCAAGAGCTTTGGTCTTTCCTTTAACCCATTTTAGGTCTCTTTCTGGGCATAATTTGTCTTCTTTTTCGACATTAGCACCGATCCAAAGGGCTTCCGTCTTTTTATTATTTAATTTAAGGCCAGATATCCGTTGAAAATTATCCAATATATGCAGAGAAGATGTAAGAGATTCCTTGGAACCATCGAGTATTAAAGTGGTGTCATCTGCATACTGACTAATTTTTATTTCATTTCCATTCACAAAGATGCCTTTGACATTTTGGTTTTTCCTGATTGCATCCGCTAGAACCTCAACACAGAGAATAAAAAGATACGGAGAAAGGGGGCTGCCCTGCCTTACTCCTCTTTCGAGCTTAAAAAAGTCGCTGGCCCATCCGTTATTGAGAATGCAGCTTTCTGTGTTATGGTAGCATAGTTTAATCCAGTTGATTAGTGATTGTCCAAAGTTGTAATATTTAAATGTTTTTTGAATGAAAGGCCACTCTACTGTATCAAATGCTTTTTCAAAGTCGAGAAAAAGTAAAAGACCAGGGGCTTTGTTAGCCGCTGCGTAATGAATTATACTGTCAATGAGTCTAATATTCTCCCCGATAAACCTATCTTTAAGAAATCCAGTTTGATCATTATCTACAAGGTTCGGAAGAACTTTTTTTAGTCTGTTTGCAATAGCTTTGGTCGCGATTTTGTAGTCGCAGTTCAAAAGAGTTATTGGTCTCCAGTTCTTAATGAAGTATGGTTCTGCATCTTTTTTGGGGATTAATTTAATGATTCCGCGTCTTTGGGTTACCGAAAATTGACCTGTTTGATATGCAAAATTAATCGAATTAACAAGTAAGTCCGACAAATCGTTCCAGAAAACTTTATAAAATTCGGCAGGTATTCCGTCTGAGCCTGGTGTTTTATTTGTTTCTGTATTTTTTAAGGCTTGTAAACATTCCTCTTTGGTCAGCAAGCCTTCGCATGACATTTGCTCGTCTGGGTTCAGTACCTTAGTATTATTCTCGTCGAAAAACATGTCATTAACATAAGTGTCGTTGATATTCATATGAGAGCTATATAGATTTCTGTAAAAGGATTCACACTGATTTAGGATTTCTTTGTCAGTGTTTACTGTTTCATCGTCATTAATTTTTAGCTGACTTATTACTCCCTGTTTGTAGTGCCTTTTTTCCATGTTTAAAAAGTATTTTGTATTTCTTTCTCCCTCATTATACCATCTACATTTCGATCTTAAGATTGCACCTTTGGTGCGGTACTCGATTATATTCTCCAATTCTGCCTTTTTTCTTTCTAATTCCTGAGCCCCAACTTGTTTTGCATTTTCCTCGTCGCTTGTTGTTTCCATATATATTTGCAAGTTGTTAATTGCTTTTTCTAGCTCTTCTTCCCGTTTTAAAATTTTAGCTTTTTTGGCAGCTGCATATTTTAATGATTGTTCTCGGATTTTCATTTTTATCATCTCCCACAATAATGCGTGGTTCACAGTGTCATCATTTTGATATTCTTCTTTAACAGCTTGGATTGTTGATTTTATTTGGTTAACATATTCAATTTCATTCAAGAAAGAAGTATTAAGTTTCCAAAAACCTGGTCCTCTTGGATTCGAATGAACAGCTATACTGATATCGATCATTGAGTGGTCTGTTTTGTACCCTGTCAAAATATCGGCGCGCATAACATTACACATTAAGCTTTGGCTAACAAGAAAGAAGTCTAGTCGGCATTGAATTTCGGGTTTCCGTCGGCGCCAAGTGTATCTTAGGGAATCGGGATGTAGCACTCTCCAAGCAACAATTAAATCTAAGTTTTCCATAAATTCCTGAACGATCCTAACTGAATTATTGTGTGTTCTTGCGACGCCACCTTTCTTGTCTTTATCTAAATTAAGCACTAAGTTAAAATCGCCACCAATAACTACTTCTTCACATTGAAAATCTGATAAATGCTCGAAGAAGCCTTCGAAGAAAGCCGCGTCATCGTCGTTGGGAGCGTAAATGGTGGCCAGCGTTATATACTTTTGGTTGGTTTGGATGTCACAAATAATGAATCGTCCATTAGGATCACAGTACACTCGTTTCATTTCGAAATCGAATGTATTATTGAATAGAATTGCAACTCCTGCCTTAGCGCCTGTACAGCAACTAAAAAAGGATTTGTACCCCCATTCTGCCGACCACATAGTGGACGTGCTCTCGCAGCAATGGACTTCTTGTAGAAAATAAATAGAGCTGTTTTTTGCCCTGAGCCAAGAGAACATTTCCCTTCCCTTTAGCATGTCTCCCAAGCCTCTTACATTAAGAGAACATATTTTAAGCTCCATGCATCCTTAAAGTGTCTAGAAATACAGATTATTGGGAGCAGCTGAAGTGTCACAACCATGTTGAAGATAATGCGGGTGTTTGAAATTAACGGTTTTCTATAATAATCCTTGAACAAGCTAATTCTGTATATAAATGGGAGCTTCCAAACATTGGAAGCAAATACTGATCTAAAAGCTAACCGCAAGACACGTTCATACAGAGCGACTATAACAAGTATAAAGTTTGGACAACCTGACACATAATTACAAAACAAAAAGCTAAGAAAGAATATTGACTGCTTACCTACCCAGTGCATCGAAGTTTTTGTTTGGGCAGTTTCACACCATCGGTAAATAGCGTGTTTGATTTTCTGCTCCTTTTGTGGCGGCTAAGGATGTAATTAATTCGTCTTGTTTTTGCAGCTTATCGAGCTTGTGTTTAGTAGAAATTTAAGTGGCTGTCCACGTAAGAGCGGCCCGACGAGTTTAGGGTCGTGAGTAAACCTTCCCTTTATTTTTTGTGAGTGAAAAGGACTTAATGTGAAATGATTAAAATCGAACTAATTTTTTCCAAAATCTATTTCTGTGCTTCGCTACAGGACAAAACTTATTTTCCTGTCTGAGGGCGGTTTTCAGGCTATTTCGATGGCCGAAATTGGGTACTTTTAAAAGCCGCGCTTGTTCGAAACGGATCAATATCGCTAAATACTACACAGTACATTACAATAAACTGCATTTGACTTGTACTATGAAGGAATATGGAATAATTTGACCAAAAATTAAATTAACTTAATAAGATCAAAAACAACCCTGTTTGCGGTATGTTTTATCGCTTGACAAATTCCTCCAAAGTAAAAGCTAAAATCTCCGAAGCGGTACAAAAATCACAAGTAAAATGCACTTCACAGCGAAGATCTAACCTTATTCTCACAGAAAGTAAAGTCAAAGGTCCGGGTATCGTTCTGCGTTGGACGCGAAGAAACGTTTTGAAGAGGTCGTTTTGGCAATATTTACATTAGAATTACCCGTTTGACGGTCTATACGCAAATACGAATGATTAGATAGATATTTTTCCAGCAGCGCAGTATCGTGTCATACATTGTCAGATTAACGAATACTCGTTGCCTTTTAAGCCTTGTAAAGTTTGTACAAATAAAAACGGCATAAAATGTCATAAATAGGAATTCTTCATCTACTCGTACAATATGCAAATTATGCTCATTTACAACCAGTTGTCGATTTCAGCAATGTCAAATCTCAAATATTAAAATTCATTTCCTTGCCAACGCACACTTATTTCTTCTTGAGTCTGGAGACTCAGGAAATGGAGGCCCTCAAATTTAAGATCTAACCTTACTCTGACAGAAAATAAAGTCAAAGGTCCGGGAATAGTTCTGCGGTAGACGCAAAGAAACCTTTTTTGTAGAGGTCGTTTTGGCAATATTTACATTAGAATTAGTCGTTTGACGGCTTTAGCCCAACGCAATAGCTCAAAATCTTGTTTTGCATCCTCCTCAGAATAACATTTTTGTCGTTTTAGCCTTTTTCAAGTTTGTGTAAAGCCGAAAAAATGCTATTAACAGAAATTCTTGATCCACCCGTCGATATGCAAATTGCGCTTATGCCCAGAGGGTTGTCGATTTCAGCTAAGCTAAAATCTCAAATACCATGTAGGCACGGAAGCATGCCGGTTTCCACCGTTTCTTGGAAATCGGTCAACATCCTGTCCGAGTGATTCAAAATACCCGAAAATGTCACTTCGAGGAGTCAAAATCTAAAAATTTTTCCGGAGGCGTCCTCCTAGAGGCTCGTACTTTTGGCACTCGCTCGTATAATCAGAAAACAGTCACCATGTTTTCTGAATCCGTGCCTGAATACGATAAAATACTCATTGTTCTCAAATGCAATCCACCTTCAGCTTGGAAACGCAGCAACTGGCCGGACGCATTTAGTTTCCACATGTCTGAACACAGATTTACCATTCTATGTTTGTGAGGTCGCAGCATGCCCCGTTTGATTATTTTTAACTTCCTAAGTCGGCTTTTACTGCTGTGCATTTGCAACAAAATGAATTAGAAATATATATATTCGCAATGTTTAAGTTTGTTTTTATGCAGTTTTTTGGGCGAGTTGAGGCGTGCGAGATCAGTTCTATGAGTTTAAGTTTTCGACTCGTGTATGGAATACTTAACAATTATTCCATGAGCCCGCGTTGGATACGAGGTGGTAAATAGCCAACGAGGCGCGAAGCGCCGAGTTGGCTATAACCACTCGTATCCAACAAGGGCGAATGGAATAATTGTTTTATTAAATTCTTCTTTAGTATAAATCAACTGGACATTTCATTTTGATGTAAACGAAGTGATAGTATGAGGAGGCGGGAAAATTTGTGGCGCGGTGTTCACTTTTTGAGTTGAATGAAACACGCGAGGAAAGCGAGCGAGAGAGTTTTCTTCTGAAGATTTTCCTCGGAAAATCTCCTCGTAAATCGTCTTTTCATCCTGGAAAATTGTGACAACAATTAAGGTTTACGGGAAGATCCGAAGCAATAGCTTTTATGGGAATTATACGCCTTGTGCAAGACGAGCGAAGCAAGTGTTTACATATTGTACTTGTTTACGGCTCCACGGCTGTCATCAAGACTACTACATTATGCTGAAACGAAATTGCACTCAGATTCGATGAAGTTTATTGAAGTATAAAAGGACAAGATCAAGATTGAAAGGTAACAAACTTAACTGAAGTGCTGAGCCACATTTACGTCTAACACTGAATGAAATTGTGTCAGTTTTCTGGTCTTCCCGTAAATTATTTTCTGCTTTTCCTCTTCGTTCAGTCGCTGTTGTTGTACATATACAAGTATTTTTAATCAAACATTTCGCATCAATCCTTTCAGTTTTACGTAGTTGAGTCAACTATGGCATTTTGTGGTATTTGTGTGGTTTTAGGGAAGGCACTGTCGATTATTTCTTGTATAAGCTTATAAACCTCGCCAAATTTGCCATTTTTCTGATGGAACTTTCGCTTCCCGCAGGAAAATTTTTAAACTGAGCGGCACTTGCCGTACTCGTTTCCCATATAAGGTCAAACGCAGGTATAATGGCTGATAACCGAGATCTAGTGAACCAATCAGAAAGCTAGAATTGCATTATCCGAGGTTGAGAATTTAATAATAATATTTACACAAGGCGTGCAACTTCTACATCCAAGAATCAAGAATCGCCAGCAAAATGTAGCCGAAAAAATATCTTTTTTCTATTCGCTTTGGTAAGAGCTCCCGGTCCTCGAAAGAACAGTCTTTGACTATAAACTGGCCTAATTTGGGTCCGATCAGTTCGCGGATAGTTCTTTGAAAGCGCGCTGGATTAACAAAATAGATCGAAAATTTGCCGATTTACTATGATCTGTACCAGTAGTTGTACAATTTATGCAATATTATTTTCGCTGAATTTCGTCAAAATTACTGCCTATGCCCGCCCCGGCCAGAAAGCAGAACGTGCTCCTCTACAAAACCTCATCTGGGGCACCCCAAAGAAATACTTCGGAAATCTCGACCGCAAAGCCGAAGACACCGTGAAGTGGGAAATTAATTTGACCTAATTAATACGCACTGAATATAGAAAACATAGGATGGTAAACCTGTGGTCTGAAGAGAAAGAAAACATGCAAATTCGCATTTACTAGTATTATGTTTTTAAATTACATTCTAGCAATACTTGTTGGCTTAACACTAGAGCTTGTAAGTATAAATCTAAGTATAAGTGCACTTGAAACCTACTTTGAGTGTGAAGGCGCAAAATGTACTCACTTGAACTTTGCTTATACCCTGGATACATTCGTAATTCAAATCCCTATCTCGGTTAGCTGAAAGCGCTTTTGCAGACGAGAACAATCCCAAGTCCTACGGCGATTTCTTTGCCGAAAACCGCGTTGTTTAACTATTCTAGAGATATACAGAAGAAGATATCGCTTGTTCCTTTGTGTTGCTGCCGCCTACTCGTTAACAAAGAGGTACCTATATATTTTTTTGAGTTCAAAGTATATAACGACAAAATAAATAGGAAACTACTAAAAACTATTTTCCTTTGCAAAGGCCGCGTGATTTTACTGGCAAGCAATCGTATTTGTGATATGTATGAGTGATTTTACCGCGATATCGAAGGCTTGTACTTCAAGTAATATAGTTTGTCATAGGGGCGGATCCAGGATTTTTCTTAGGAAGGGGTGCACATATATAATTTTTTTTTTTGCAGAATACCAGTTGTATTAGAAAGGCACCCGGTCATTTCAGAAGGGGGGGGGGGGGGTGCGCACCCCCTGCACCCTCCCCCTAGATCCGCCCTTGTGTCATCAGGTGTGGAGCCAAGTTTTCTTAAGTGCGACTTGTGATTTTCAAGTGCACTTGAGTCAAGTGCTCACTTGAAACTACCTTTCGGTCTTGTCGCGTGCACTTGTCTGCTATTTTCCTACAACCTTTCGCGAAATAGCTGTATATCATAGCCAACGTACATGATTTTCTACCCTTTCCCGTTGTACAAAGTGTTCAAATGGCGTTCAATTTCCGGAATATGTTTGATATTGCGAAATCAAGCTCATAAGGATGGTTCGAGCTACAGGAAGTATTTTTCGGCTCCTTTGAAAAAGATATGTTATATACCATGGTCATAAAGTAGCCAGCTACTTGAGCTGAAATAAGACCCATTCACATTTGAAGTAAGACTCAAGTATACTTGAAGTCTACTTACTACGCTTGTATGAACCCAATAAATGTTGTTGCTAGCTATTACTCACGTCATCCAACAGTAATGCCAAAAACTTCCATCACGTCTCGTGCGATTCTCGGAGTCACTACTTGGTCACTTTTTACACCTTTCTACTTGCCTTTGATCTAGACAATGGCATGCTGTTTGGCCAGTTCGCGCTGCGTAATATTTTCTTTCGTTTAGTAATATTGCCTCAAGTGAGCCGTAATGTCACTGTTACATTCACTAAGAGGCACCAACTTGCTCTTTCCTTTAAATTCTATACATCCGCTTTCATTCTTTAAAGAAACAAGAACTTCAAAAAGCCATGTATCATACTCTGCGGAATGTTGATTGCGTGACAACTCTTAGCATATGACTTATTTGAGAGGTTAAGCATGACGTTTACGGCAAACGGGAAACGGCAAAAATAATTCTCATTTTGCTCACTTTTTCTTTAGCACTTAAATAAAGCCAGTCGAAAAATAGGAAAAAAAATCGCTTAATCACAGTAAATGCAAACAATTTCCCTAAATTGTACGAACGGCTAAAATTAGACACCAAAAGTTCGGTTTTTGCCGTTTGCCGTTTGCCGTAAACGTCATGCTTAACCTCTCTATTATAACATTGGGAAGGAAACCTAAAAGGAAATCCAGTTGAATTACGTCTTTTAAAAGGACTTCAGTTACTCCAAACTCAAGAGGAAATACGTTTGAAAGGAAATGAATTTTAATATTTGAGATTTGACATGGCTGAAATCGACAACTGGTTGTAAATGAGCATAATTTGCATATTGTACGAGTAGATGAAGAATTCCTATTTATGACATTTTATGCCGTTTTTATTTGTACAAACTTTACAAGGCTTAAAAGG
Organism: Meandrina meandrites; assembly: GCA_963693305.1. NCBI lineage: Eukaryota > Metazoa > Cnidaria > Anthozoa > Scleractinia > Meandrinidae > Meandrina > Meandrina meandrites. Next base: position 20,846,860 of record OY855910.1, read on the forward strand.
CAACGAGTATTCGTTAATCTGACAATGTATGACACGATACTGCGCTGCTGGAAAAATATCTATCTAATCATTCGTATTTGCGTATAGACCGTCAAACGGGTAATTCTAATGTAAATATTGCCAAAACGACCTCTTCAAAACGTTTCTTCGCGTCCAACGCAGAACGATACCCGGACCTTTGACTTTACTTTCTGTGAGAATAAGGTTAGATCTTCGCTGTGAAGTGCATTTTACTTGTGATTTTTGTACCGCTTCGGAGATTTTAGCTTTTACTTTGGAGGAATTTGTCAAGCGATAAAACATACCGCAAACAGGGTTGTCTTTGATCTTATTAAGTTAATTTAATTTTTGGTCAAATTATTCCATATTCCTTCATAGTACAAGTCAAATGCAGCTTATTGTAATGTACTGTGTAGTATTTAGCAATATTGATCCGTTTCGAACAAGCGCGGCTTTTAAAAGTACCCAATTTCGGCCATCGAAATAGCCTGAAAACCGCCCTCAGACAGGAAAATAAGTTTTGTCCTGTAGCGAAGCACAGAAAAAGATTTTGGAAAAAATTAGTTCGATTTTAATCATTTCACATTAAGTCCTTTTCACTCACAAAAAATAAAGGGAAGGTTTACTCACGACCCCAAACTCGTCGGGCCGCTCTTACGTGGACAGCCACTTAAGTGACAAGTATTAGGTGAGAAAAGGCATGCAAAAAAAGTATCCTGTCCAAAATCTACATATGTAAACAGTTATGGACTTCTGATGTAAATTTGAAAATTAAGCAAAAGGCTCGTCTTGAGAAATAAATTTTCCATCAATATATAATCTGTCCGGATATTTCAGGCTTACTGAAAAACGCTGCCGTGTGACCCTTCTTCCTTGCATCTTTAAGTTTATCTCGCTGTTTTTTCCTTAAGTCATAAAGTTCCTTTGGAATATCATCGAAGACGGAGAAATCTTTTCCCTTCAGATGCTTGCGGGCTTGTGACATAACTTCTTCTCTATCAGTGTAGCGCAGAAATCTAGCAATAATTGGTCTAGGACCTTTATCATTTGGTTTACCCAGATGGTGGATCCTTTGGAACTCTATCCTGTCTCTAGCGTTGCTGATCTTCAGCTCTTGCTCCAGAAAGTTATACATGACTTGCTTCGTGTCTTCGGTCATATGCGGCGAACCATCCATCCTCGCGTCTCCGGTGTCTTCAGCGACGTTACTTGTATTTTCCTCTATTCCGAAGAACTTTAAATTTTCTCTCCTATTGTAAGTTTCAAAGTACAGCAGGTTCATTTTAAGTTTCTCTGCTTCTAGTTTTACAGCCGCCGCATCACGCTTCGCCTCCGCAATATCACCCTCGTTAAAATCCACCCTTTCTTTGAGCTGACTTACGTCTGTTTCGTTGCCTTCAGTTTTGACTTTCAGGTCTGCAACATCTTTTTCAAGGTTGGTTAACGCTTCTTCGATGTTGGCTACTGACGAGCATACACTGTTCAGCCTGCTTTCTATAATTTCCAATTTGGACAGTACTAAGTCCATCTTTGTGGCAATCTCTGCCGCCATTGCACGTGGTCGGCCCAACGCTTCGTCTTGCCTTTCACTATATTCTGACTCAGTGTGGTCTCGCGTCCTTTTTTCTTCAGGTATGTTGGCATAAACGTCTGCAGAAGGAGACCTGACCTTTCTCTTAAATAAGTTTGCGGACATAGGCTGCAAATAAAGGTTTTACGGCCACTACTAGCGGAGCTTCAAAAAACACGTCTATTCCGCCATCCTCTCCTCGTCCCAGTCATCTGTGGCTGTGGCAACGTAGGGCTGCATACTCCGTCGTTATTCCATCTGACACAGGGCACGGATAATTGTTCCATAAAATGCAGTCTGCTTACAATTTGACCTGTCTGAATGGGACTCATTTTGGGATTCATTTAAAAAATCCACCATAGTAAGGTCTTTCGCATACGAGATGCTTGTTTTGAGCTGATAAAGCTGGGAAACATCATTCTCGACCAGAGGGACCGTCTTCTCTTCTGAATACAGCGTCATTAATGACGTCCTTGCCTGCGTCCCTGAAGGCTCTCCAGCATGCAAGTATTCCTTTTAGTACCAAAACACTTCCAGTAATATCAGTTCCGTTGATTACATGGAGGGTGAGCGCTGGTGGATCTGACCAGTGCCATTGACGAATGCCGCCTTTCCACCTAACTCTAAACAATGTCTTTTAGATAGAACGAGAACGTCCGTGTCTGGGGAATGGATATATAATTTGTTAGCGCCATTGGAAATTACGTCTTGATCATGGAGCATCTCTATATCCGTTTTCTCTTGATTGCTTTGAAGGTGGTCTACAATAGTTTTTTTTACTTTATTACTTAAAGTAAAAATGACGTATTTTCTTCGCTGATTACAAATAGAGCCGAAAGATTCGCAGCTCGTTTCGTGAAGATATTTTGCGAAAAACGTGTTCCACATGGTTTTTTTGCTAGCTGGGTAAGAGGAGCTGAACGGGTATTGAATGGTCTTTGCGAGCACACCATTTTTCTGTTCGAGCAGCAGCATTGACAAAAGTTAGCCTTGCGAGCAGCAAGCGATTTCAAAAAACTACCTCCACTAAACCCGAACGTGTGCGCACTTGTAAAAATGTGCGAGCACCAGCAAACGAACAGCTACTAAAATGTTGCGAGCATTTTGAGCGGAAGCCTAATTTGTGCGAGCGCTGCAAAATTTCGGGGGTTGGTGCTGGTGGAAGATATATTTGGTCTGCTGGGAAAGTATTCTTTGTTGGAAAGGACGGTCACGGTAACGCAACGACATGATCGAGGATATATTTAGATTGTTCGTAAACTTCAAACATTTTCTGCTTGGAGTGAGGAACAGCTATAATTTTCCCAGCAACTGAAAATAGTGTCTAAAAAGCGTTTATTTGCTGTTTACTTTCCATTCCCAGATGAATTCTAAGAAATTTCCTCGTTGGGTTCCCCTTGTTGTTTATGTAAATTTTAACTCCAGCCTCGCTTTCATATTTTGGGTAATGTTATGTTTTCGAATGAGAAATGCAACTACAACACACAAGATGGCGGAACTCAAACTGTATTAGCACGTGTACAACACTGCGGGCTCACATCCGGGTAAATACATAATAGTATGACGTAATGAACTATAACAGGTAACGGCGACCAGCATAATCAGTTTCACCTCAAAATCCTAAAGAAGTGGAAAGTTTCATCCCAAAATCTTGAAAATCGCAAGGTTTCAGCCAATTTCGAGGTCGCGCGAAAGAATCTGGAACTTCAGCCTCGTTTTCATGCTAGGCCATACAGGCCACATTTGTCGATGGCCCACAGTAACCGTCTGGACGGGTTACAAAAGTGCCGACAACGTTTATCGTGTTCCTTAGGTCCTTCCCATCAGTTCTACACTAGTCGGCAAAAATCTTCACGAAATTCCCACGGAAGTTCTGTCAGTGGCATTTGCTCCCGGACTACAGTAGTCACAGTAGTCTCGTTAGGCCGTGCAATAAGCAGTCTCCCACCGCTTTGCGGACCTCTGTGGAAGCATCAATCGGCACTCCATCTTTCAGCCGTCAAACTCAGGGCCGTAGCTAGCAAAAGGCAAAAAGAGGCGCTTGCCTTGTCTAGATTTTAACCCAAAATTTAAAACGAATTACGTTTATGGCTCAAGCGCTGGATCCGTAACCTAAAGTATGGGACTCGAGCTCGATTAATGATTTATCAAGTCAATGTGTTTGATTTATTCCCTTGCAGCTTGTCATTAACCCGAAGAAGTTTTTCAAAAACAACGTAGAAGTGGACAAATGGGTTAGACGCCGGCTATTTTCCAAACTCCGCAGGACGGTTGACAAGGAAAAGTGAGTTCAAACAAAAACTAACACATTTCAAAGTGAATGTCAGTAAAAAACGAAGAAAATTCTAAACATGTGGCCACAGTCAAAGTATCGATTTTGCTCATACTTTGTCAGTTTGAAGGCCTAGGTATGTAATGGAAAGATGTGAAGTTATTTTTTTGCAATATTAAATTTCACGGCAGAAAACCACAAAAAACGGTCATCGTTCCGTAAGTTCTAAAGTTCTGAAATCAAGGTTTAAAGTGATTCAAAGCAGCGTCCTTGGCCATCTTGCTGTACGGAATATGGAATATCAAAAAAATTTTGGAAATGGGAAGACTCTTTCCCAGCATTATAACAGAATTTTTAAAGACCTTAGCCACAGTAAAGTTCAAGCCAAATACCGTTATAAAATGTAAAATAATGTTCATATTTAATTGTTACAATAAGTTACGATTTTCAAGAAAAGGATCAGCTATTTACTGATTTATTATTTGATGTTATTGCCAACATGACCACTTTGAATTTCGCTGCTTGGGTTTTTTGTTGTGCATATTCAATTTGAAGGTCCAATGTGTAACTTTTGTTTATTTAAATCATTTATTTCATGCAATATTTGGTGTTCCAATTTGGTCATGTTAATGGCGCCCTGTATCCTACTACATACTTTTAGTCTAAATTTCAGTTTTGAAAGTTTTTTTTATTAATAGGTTACAAGTTTCTCTGACCTCTATGCGAACTATTTTTTTATACATGTCATGTTTGCATGTCATGTTATGCTCAAATTCACCACCAAGCCTCGTTTACACAAATTATTCTCAACCCTCTGCCACCTTCGTGCAGTTTTCACATGGGTATTCTTTTCATCTTTGCTGCTTTGGGAATTCGTTCATGATAAAATTAACAACCTTGCACTTCGAAAGCGAGGCTTGGTGTTGAAACTAGCTAGTCTGATGTAAACATGCATAAGGGCTATTTATTTTGTCTTTTTAGGCCTTGTAAACAATTTTTTTCAATATTTTTCATACCCCCCCCCCCCCCCTTCACAAAAATAATGGTCCGTCCCTAAATTATTTGATAAGGATATTGAATCGATATTGAACTAACGAATTGAAATTCGCAATACTTGGCAAGCCAAATCAACAAACGGAAAGAGCTAATATTCATAATAAAGATTCTAGCAAGCTCTAGGTATGAAAATTCCTTACTTCCAACTTTATACAATTAGCAAAAATTTAGCAAAAGGGCATTCTTCGCCGTATTTAATTTTCTGATCAAAACGTCGCTGGGACTGCATCCTCTTTAAGGTCAAGTCTTCGAGACTTGAAGGCAGAACCTAGAAACCTCCTTTCTGAAATAAGCCGCATAAATGCGTGAGTGCTTGTTTTGGTTCAAACAGATTGGGCAAAAAAAGAAAAATCGACACTTTTGGTTTATTTTTTAAGCGTAGTTCCGAGTCCTAATTGCTGTCTAAAGCAAGCAAAACAAAATCTGTACCTCGCACGACTTAGCGAGTTAATTTCAATCCGCTAAAGCGTAGCTTGAGGTACGGGAATAGCCGACCAATAACTTGAAAGTCGCTACACTTCCACCTTCATTAGACTTCATGATGTCCTCCAGCAAACTTCCTTTAGACAGCAAAATAGGAAGCTACATCAGTTTGATTATTTTTGCCTTATTTTTGCCAATTTTAGATATAATTTGTCATTCGATCCGTTTATTACTTTTCAAGAAATGACTTTCGTTACGAAGTGTATTAACATGGTGTTTCGCCTATCAAAAAAACTCATGTAAATAAATGAGTCACTTCCTTACGGATTGTACTGATTTGCCAAAATTCGACACTTCGCTCAACCAGAAGCGGAGTCAATTTCGAGGCATTCAGAAGTGTGCGATACGAACCTAATTTTAAACAGCTGCAGTTTGAATTCAGGGGAAAGGTGGCTGGGACCAAGTTAAGATTAAGAGTAATAACAAACTAGAAGGAAACAAAAGTATCATGTTACATATGTTGAAGAGAAAAACAAAAGTATCATTCATCGTGTTATTGAAACAAACGAACGAAAGTATCAAGTTACCGTTGTAAAAAATGGCGTAAGTATAACATCAGGTGCTTCAACGTCTTATTGAAAGTGAACTAAGACTAATACACAAAAATACAAAAAACATTCATTTAATTGAACGGCCCCTCCGCATTCTGCACTATCCTTTGAGTCTCTGAGTTAAAATTACTATGGGTAGTCTCATCCGATACATCGGTCGACACATCCACATAGCCTTCCACACAGTCCTTTTTAGGGAGGCTAGTCGATACTAGATAAAACACCTGTAAATGAAACTACCGTTTGCTACCAGCAATTATTAACTTAGGGCCTGTTTACATGGAGGTGGGGGACCCCGGGTAGGTGAGGTAACCCGCCTAGGTGGCGTAACCCGCCTGTCCATATAAACTCTCATTTTTTCTAGATCGCGTTTACATGATAGGTGTGGTAACCCGCCAGGCGGGTTGCCCGGCCTGCTTGGTAGGGTAACCCTCCCAGCCGGGGTCGCTTTTTGCCATGTAAACGTTTCAAGGTGGGGTAACCCGCCTACCCGAGGTCGGTTCATGTTACCAAAACGCGCCAAATCCGAACCAACAACCAAACGCCCGCCATATTGGAACCGCAACTACATGTGTGAGTCTCGAGGATATCAGCGTGGAGAGCTTTTTCGCCGGGTTCATCTGCCTATTGTCCAACGCCAACAGCCGATCAAGTCGAACTTCTTTTGCGTTACGTAAAGGATTTCAAAACGAAGTGCGACTTCAATAGCATTAATTTCGACGCCGACAAGGAAGTTAACCCCGGGACCCCAGGGTGATAAGATTGCAAGTAAACGCGAGCTGTTTTTCGAACACAGCTCAAAATGACCAGTTGACGAATCTAAACCATTCACCGACCAAAATTTTCGAACTCGATGTTTTTGCATTTTCTTAATCTATCAGTGGTTCTTACTCACCTGTCCAAACCGTTCTGCTGTCCGAGTGCGGGGAGGCCGTTTTTTTCGACTGTTTTTGTCGAGATTTTTGGCCGCCATTATTCAAACACGTTCCCGAGGATCACGAGTCTTGGTCGCGAATTCACCGGATGTGACGTCAAACACGTAACCCGTGAAATGCTTGCTGCTCTGCAAAATTTCGCTTCGCTAATTCAACCTTTTGAGATTTCAAATGCAGTTCTGCAACAACAGTGAGCTTCATTTTGCTGGGAATTTGATGTGTAGTACAACAACGTTGTGAGCAGTCAAACCTTCGAGCAGCTGTGATCTCAAATATTGACAGAATAAATGGCTGAGATTTGCTCGCACACGCCGAGCGAACTTCCGTTTCCTGAGTAAGTTTGGTATTCCATTTTTGAACGGAGTTTCCAGAGTTTGATTTTAGAACAATTTAGGAGAAACAGAGGCCATCTTTCTGTCCACACAAGATAAGCATTGAATTGCAGTGTCTTATGTAGTATACTTTCTAAACTCTGTTTTTGTTTTGGTGCAGGTCGATCATCTTTGACAATGTGATATTTTATTTATCTTCTCAACCTGATGATCAATTTTTTGTCAGGCTTTACAGAGTTAACTAGGCCTAGGATACCCAGTACCCAGTATTTTCTCTGAATGGCTGATGAATATGATATCTGAGAGTCAGAGTGATGTAACTGAAACTATTTATAGCATACAGTAAAGTTTGAAGTACATATTTGTGCATGTGTGCTACCTTTATCTTTTATTGCCTACCTGAGATTTTGGAGCTTGGGAGCAAACAATGTTCAATTTGGCAGCCTTAGTTTACTTTGGTTTCAGTTAGGGCCACCTATCAAACTGCATACTAATTTTAACAGCCATTTTAATGTTTTATTTTTTTTAATCATAAGCTCCCAATCTATTTTCTAGTAAAAGAGAATGTCTACATTATAAATTGGTTCTCATCTTTTATCCCATACAGTGATAAATACAACCTATCCAAAGACTAACAAGCCATATTTGTAGGTTTGATACATAGAGGATAATACATGGTTTCGCGGAGATATGAAATTTATCTTCGAGTGTTCAAATCGATAGCTCACGAGTGAGCGCAGCGAACGAGTGAGGTATCGGATTTGAACACGAGAAGATAAATTTCATATCTCCAAGAAACCATGTATTATTCTTTTTATTATATAAACCTACTAATTACGATGTTTTTGACGATTTTCCGAAGATTTCCGACCATTTCCGAAGATTTCCGAAAATTTTCAAAATGTTGTCCGAAGGTTGTACGAATGTTTCCGAACATTTTCCGAGAATTTCCGAAGTTTTCCGAAGATTGCCGAGGAAGATCCGAAGATTTTTCGACATAATATCGATTTACTTTGGCTCATTCAGCATTGGAACATGGCAAACTCTGCAAGCTGATTGGTCAAAAATGATATCACACATGTGTGGATATCATTTTTATCCACACATGTGGGATACCATTTTTCTCGATTTGCTACCACTCGCTAAAGCACTGCAGTTTATATAATAACAAGGTTATCTCACAGTATCTAATAATAAAGTGTTAGGCTGAAAAGTAAGGTAATGTAAATAAAATTTAATGTTCACATACAATGCTTCTTTGGATATTTGCCTTTTCAAATTAAGGTTAATGCATCAGTTCTTTCAATACGATTTTAAGGTGGCTGCTCTTGCATTGTGCAGCACCCACAAGAGAGCTATATTGGCTTTGAACACCTCACCTTTATGTGAAACTGCACTATTGAACTATTGATTGCAGTCAGTGATTTATCTCAAAATACCTGCCAGAGCTCCAGAAGGTTGCAGATCTAAGTGAAAGCACTGATACATTTATAAGAAGTTTAGGAGGAAGTTTGGAGAACACTCTAGAAGCTAGAGTTGCTCTTGGCTATCGCCCTGAGCAACTCTTGCCTTTCTTTTGTGTTCTCCAAACTTTGCATGTGTACCATAACTTGCTGGTACACATTAACGACATTAACGCACAAGGCAATTGTTAAAAAATTATGGCATTGAAATCAAACAATCTCAGTTAGAAAATTCAAAGTAAAGTACATTTAAGCAAATCTTATAGAAATCATTTGTTTACTACTCAAGTTGTTGAAATTGCAGTGTCACTATTTGCCAACCAATAATTGTGCCTTTGTGCACTGAAGATTATAAGTTAGGGTTAGGGTTAGGGTTAGGCTATCGCCCTGAGCAACTCTTGCCTTTCTTTTGTGTTCTCCAAACTTTGCATGTGTACCATAACTTGCTGGTGCACATTAACGACATTAACGCACAAGACAATTGTTAAAAAATTATGGCATTGAAATCAAACAATCTCAGTTAGAAAATTCAAAGTAAAGTACATTTAAGCAAATCTTATAGAAATCATTTGTTTACTACTCAAGTTGTTGAAATTGCAGTATCACTACTTGCCAACCAATAATTATGTGCCTTTGTGCACTGAAGATTATAATGATCCAAAGCTTTCAGAATGAGTAATTTGGATATTCAAGCCAGTTTCTCTGTAGGTTGAAAAATATGTACCTTGCTTGCAAAATATACATGGAATGAAAATGCTGTGACAAAGTAAGAAACTGTACTGCAGCTGTAGTTATTTAAATTTATCTTTGGTTTAAAACTTGTGAAACTGCAGTTTGATTTTAAGTTTTTGTTGTCTCTTATATTCATCATCATGTGATGAAACAAATTAAAAGGGAAACAAAAAACTGGTTTGGGAAATTTTAAACCACATCATCAATGTACTGTTTCTATTCACATAAAATAACATCACTTTTATGTAAATTTTATTATCTCAGCCCCACTGAGTCAATCATAGCATTCCATGGTTTTCAGTGATTTATTTTCATTGCTTGTGATCAGTTTTGCACTCTTAAAATAAATCAGTGCTATTCCTCCAAACAAATATAACTTCTTTTATTATTAACATCTAGTTCTATTGACTGAGAACCTGATCATGATAATGATGGTAAGTACCGAAAGCAGACTCAATTTTCGGAGACATCGCTAGCAAAAGACTCCCTCAAAATCTCGTCAAAACGATAACGATAGTAAACAGACAATAATAAGACTGGAACTTCGTATGAAGATGATCTATCAGGCACTTCAATCTTTCTGCGTAGTCATAATCCGCTCACTGCACCATGACGAATGCTTTCGAAAGCATTGGCAAAAAACAAAATAGCACAAAACCAGTAAAACACACTACGTACCATTTTCTAAAATTAGTGTGCCGAAGTGGATCAAAAAGGCCGGGTATAATTGTGAAGTTGGACCATCAAAAGTATGTAGCCTGGACTGTAGCTTCTGATCGCTTCTTGTCTTCAGTAATTCGCGGCTTCTTGATCGTTCGTAATACACGATCATTGTACGATTGAAGGCCTGCATTTTCCCGGTTTGTTGGAGGAAAATTTGACTCGGAAGGCAAGAATCCCACCGCAGAATCGCCAAACATTTTCGAGCAAAATCTAGACAAAAACCCACAAAAACAAACTAAACATCGCAAAGGACAGGTCACGTGTTAGGTGTTTGACGTCACAAGAGGACCTGCCGCTGTGAAATATGCGGGCTCAGCTGGAACCAGTTTCGAGTAATGGCGGACGGAAAATTGCAGTTTTTGAAGCCCAAAATTTCGATGAAGGAAGGCTTATTATTTTTTTGTTTCTGGGTAAAAGCACATTACAGTCACCGGTAAGTTATTCTGTAACAAAAAAATTCCAAAAAAAAAAAGTGAAATTTCGTCGGAGAGGCACTTTAACTAATCAACCGCATTGTAGGTTTTAATTTGCTCTACTATGTCATAACCAAAAAAACCTCAGTGGCGGCCATTTTGAAACTGTCCCTTTCCTTTCACGAAAAAACGCGTCCAGAATGTCCATTATTTCTTACATGTTCTCGATGCTGTTTAGTGTTAGTGTACCCAGTTTCACGATGCGCTCCTAAATTAAGACTTAGTGACACTGGACTTCACAGCCAATTACAGTGACAACCTATGTCTTTACATTTCAGGTGGCCTATGTTTCCACAGACAATAAACGCCATGTATCAGTTCTACGAAAACGAGATTGGTAAGGTCAATTGGAGACTTACTATGAAGTTTTGAGATTTAGTGTATGGTTATCAGACCAGTCACCCAGCGAACGTGCTAACGTGCTAATCCAAGATTAGTGTGCATTTAAGTTTATAACTTTATTTGTGGTTTCTATCTTGTCTCCTCCAGTTTTGAGGTCATCCTTTTTCAAACTTCACAAAACATTAAATAAGTTGCAACTCAAACAACAAACACATTTTATAATGGAAGTTTTATGCATGGTATGTCATCCAATCCTTCCGCAAGACGTCAAATAATTACTTTACTACTAGTATTCCGAAACGGCAGTGAAATGCTGCCTCGGAGAAGGAGGTAAGAAGGGAGAGTAATGTGTTGGAAGCGCAGGGTCGGCTTCCATGAAGCTTGAAAACGTAGTAACGAGAAATCCTGTTTATAATTGAAGGACTCTTTGAGACTATGACTTTTTGCGTGAAGTATGAACAAAGCAGTGTAAGCAGAAACGATGAAACATTTGGATAAGAATGCATGACAACTGAAATGACTATGTTCGTTACTACAAGGGTCATTTTGAATCTGGCTCACCAAAAAAAAGATTTTGCAATAAAAGTGCTTGAAATACAGTACTGTAGTCAATTTTACTCCGTTTTATTCTAAACACTTAGTGACTTAAGGCTGGTTTTCACTAGCGACGCAAGCATAAGCGTAAGCAACATACGCAGACGCAGTAACGTGTTGTTCGTTGGCACCCTTTGTCCTAACAAAAGACACTAATGAACAACACGTTACTGCGTCTGCGTATGTTGCTTGCGCTTATGCTTGCGTCGCTAGTGAAAACCAGCCTTTACTAAAGTCGGCTAAAATGCTCTTTTGAGTATGTACAATATGTGAACCAGCGAGCCATGCGAGTCATCCGAGCCAGAAATCCCTTTATCCCAAGAAAAAGGCTAACTTCAAGTTACTTTACTAATTGTAGGCTAACTCAAAGCGGTAAAAAAATCCCAAAAGATGCGTGACACTTGAAATAGTAATTTAAACAAAAAAAAACTATAAAAATAGTGATAAAAGTGTCATTTTGTGCACTATGAAACATAAACGTTTCGGGAACCTGCGCGCGCACTGACGCAAGCTCAGGCAAAAGTGTTTAACCACGGATTTGTGTTAAGACGGAATCCACCAGCAAGTCGAGTAATATTTATTTAAGTTGGACAAAAATCGAGTACCAGAATAATTTAAATCCTATTGCGTTATTTTCTACCCTAAATAAAAGGTAAAGATGTAAGTAATTATCACTGATAACACCAACAACAATTTCTTATCAGAGTCTTAGAAAATGAATTTCAAAGTTCACAAGCTAAAGGGAAATTCTCACGCGCAGCCATTTTGTAAAATCGTCTTTAAGCAATTCAGTGGAATTCAGTGAAATTTCAAAATTTGTTTTCGGTGTTTGGTGTTGTTAGAAAAGATTTCTTTTGATAAGATATTTGAAGCAGTAACACAAAAGTTTGCACTAAGGTGTAAATAATTTTGGTACAACAATTTCTTATCAGAGCCTAAGAAAATGAAATTTAATGTTCACAAGCTATAGGCAAAAGCTCGCGTCTTTTAAGCGATTTAGTGGAATTCAGCGGAACTTCGAAATCGGTTTTCGATGTTTGGTGTTGTTAGAAAAGATTTCTTTTGATAAGATATTTGAAGCAGTAACACAAAAGCTTGCAATAAGGTGTAAATAATTTTGGTAAATAATTTTGTCCAACAACTACTCGAAGTCCTGGCGGATTCCGTCTTAAACACTTCAAAGGAAAACTTTGTCTGCATTAGAATTTTAAGAAAAGACAATGCTGTGTTAACTTCCAAACATTATGAGGTTGTAGATTTTCATCATGGAATGGCATTAAACGCCCAGTAAACACTGTAAACGAGCCTAGTGGTTTCAACGTTGACGCATGCTCAAATAGCGATCTTGGCGAAATTCTATTCTGTTACGTAATTGTTACAAATTTGGGGGGGGGGGGGGGGCAAAAATGTCAACTTTCCTCCAGTGTTTCTCGCGTTTCCTTCGGTGAAATTTCGCTTAAGTTGGCAGAGAGGTTATAAATATTTTGCTTAAACCTAAGCCTTAAACCTAAGACCAGTTTTCACGCAGACAGGAAAAATACAAATTTGCAAATAACAAAGAAGCCGCCTTTACAGGTAGTATTCATGTTCTGTGGAAATTTTAGAAGATTTCACCGAAGGCAATACAAGAAAATTGCACTTAAAGCCACATAAACACTCAAAGTCGCATTTGTTTGGGTAGTCTTGATTCACGACTTAAACCCAATATTTTAACAGAAATGGTTGAAGAATACTATTTTATCGTTGCTTATTGCATATGATAAGTTTAAGCGAACTGGGAGTAAAAACGAATGCGAAAAACAGATTTCAAAATATAACACTAGCGTGCGCCTCATCACATGTTATTACATTATGGAGCCAATGTAATGAGAAACAAACCTTGAAACACCTTTTTGTAACTTGCCCGTCTGTACAGAGTTTTTGGACTCAATTTGTCCTCTGGTGGAACGGAAAAAACCAAAATTGAATCACCTTATCAGAACAAGAAATAATATATGGGTTCACTAAAGATCTTTCTCGTCGTCTTGGCTTAAACCTCTGTTTAATTATTGCTAAATATTATATCTATACTGCGTCTCCAAGAGAAGAAGAGTATATCTGGGAAGCTTATTTCGCTACACTTAAGAGTCACCTTGAGATTGAAAAACACAAATCCAAGTTGCAAATAAGTCTTTGAGCATTGTTTATTTAATTGTATTATTATTATTATTACTATTATTATTTGTCTTTGGTCTTTTTGCTACTTTGATAAGTAAGTAAGTAAGTTAGAAAATAACGTTTTATTGTTGAATTTGTTCCTTAAGGACGTTCGCGCTAATTGTTTATGCGCATCCTTACTGCGCACGTAATTCCTGTCGCAACGCTACGCCACGTCATGCATCGAGCGCGCGCGCTGAGGAAACTTTCCAACCACATATAGGGTGAACAGCCGTTGCGATAACTTCGCTTGCAGTTTGCTAGCTCAAATGGTCGGTGACCCCAACTTTTTTCTTAACAGATCTCATTTGTTAACGATTATCTACGTTTTGTGAGAAAATGAAAAAAATCTATCGATTAAAAGGTTGATTTTTTTGCCCCACGCACGTTCGAATTCCGCTTATTGATCTTTTCGTTTTGTCGTACGACGGGTTCAAATGCCTCTTCCAGGGCTAAGTTTTGCATAAACTGGCAACACTTAAAATTATTTACGCAACAGACGCACTTCTTCAAAATATCACCAAGATCGTTTGCTTCCGTTTTCTCATCATCGATAATTTAAACTACAAACCTTGAAAGCCGTGCGAAATTACGTGCACCAATTTTTCAAAATCAGGGTAGTTTTCTACAGACTTTATCTCTGAGACGAAGTCGGTGACCCCCACTTTTTTTGTATTTCTGGCACAAGTAACTCATTATCCGTCCTCAGTAAAAATTTTAGAAAAATCTATCGACTAGAAAATTTTCGCGCGAACGTCCTTAAGTAAATGTAATAGTGTAATTAGTGTAAGCGGCTTTATCTTAAGTTTTGTATGTCATGTAGGATGCGTGCTATAAATCGGCTGCAATAGTTTTAAGTATTGTATCTGGCGTAAGTAGTCTAAGTAATTGTAATTAGTATAAGCAGTCTAATTATTGTTATTTTTGTAGGTAGTCTAAGCAATAATTAACGCTTTAGTTCCAGTAATGCAATTAGTGTAATGTAGGTAGTTGTGGTGCTGTTATTGTAAGTGTTTCTATTGTAATTTTGCAAGTTTTGGTATGTGTGCTGCATTAAAAAATAAAAAAAAGCCACCTTAAGCCCTGTGGCTGCACTGTGCCGAGCTTAAAAATGAGTTCCATTTCAAATTGTTTCCGTCGTGCTGCGGACCCAGAACACATCCTTACTCCTTTCACTTCAATGTCTAACAGAGTGTGCTCGGGATAGTTTTTTTTCAACGCTTCGTAGGTGCGCACCGAATCGTTCGCGAAGGTATCGTCCGGTTTCTCTGATGTAAAGTTTGGGACATCTACGGCACGAGATGCAGTATACCACGTTCTCTGACTTGCAGGTGAAGTGCTTGCGGATGATGGTTGAACACTTTGGTCCGCGTACATGTACATCGGACGTAGTGTACTAACAGGATCGACAGCAAATGTTCCTGGTTCGTCTGTTAGACGCTGATCGGAGGTTTGTACCAGGAGATCTTAGGGGCTGCAATCGCGTCGATATGCAACAACAGGTGGTGCTGGAAAAATTGCCCCGGTCGTTAGGTCACTCCTCAGGATGTTGAAGTTGTTAAGCGCAATTTATTGTCGTCTGAGCAGAGACGGCGGAGGCGCAGAAACTGGGTGTAAGGGATGCTGATTTTGCAGTGCTGAGGATGAGATGAGGTGTAGTGTAGTGTAGGTAGTCGTGGGTGTCGGTTTCTTTGTAGTAGGCTGACATACTAATTTTTCTGCCGGAGATACTGAGTGTTTTATGCCCAGAAAAGGAAGCTGACTTTGGAAAAGAGTGTGCGTGAATTGTAGAGGGGGATGAAAGGTGGATACATGTGTTATGAAGTCCTCCAGTTCCTCTCGACGGCACGAGGCTGCTCCAATTGTAGGCTAACCGGAGTGCTATTTAGGCTGTTTAGGCTAACCATGTAAATCGTGTATCCCAATATGAAAGCTAACCGCAAGCTAGCTAACATAACTGTAGGCTAACCGGAGTGTTATTTACGGTAACCGAAGTGTTATTTGGGTTAACCGGAATGGCTTGAATGACTCGCTGACTCGCGCTTTCTCGAGACCGATTTTATGATGACCTTTTGAACTATGCCGCAATCCTATTGTTGTTGCCCCCGCAGGGTTTTGGCCCTGAGGCCAAAACCCGAGGAGGCACCCTAGGACTCCCCGGGTGTATATATACAAGAACAAAGAATATTTGTTGAAAAAGTAATAAATGTGTCGAGCTAACGTAACACATAGGTCCGCGATGCGTACATGTGTCTAGAGCGTTATGCATTAGTCGGGGCAGCGATTGGAGTGTAATTTTGAGAGGTTTAAAGCACAGATAGAAGAGGGAAAATTATTTTTGGAACACCACCAAAATATTTTTAGCTTTTCAGCTTATACTGCTGCTCATACGTGTGCTTCGTTATGCAAAATAGTCGTTGTCTCAAAGAGACTTTGATTTAAGTTTAGTAAAATGGGGGTGACAGGCCTACACGACTCCTACGTTCGTGGCATTTGTACATTTGCCTACTGTGTTGCTTCTCACTTATTTCTGAAGGGCACTTCATGTTCTAATATTTGGAGGCAGTATAAGCTGAATAGAGCCGTACGACCGTGGCTTAGCAAATGTATCTAGAGGTCAAAGGTGTCCTGTTTATACGGTTTGACACCTCTAGTACTGTAATTTGCCACATGTTTCGCTAGTGCGGTTTGTTTTGGTTCATTTCTATTTGCAAGATATGTTATAAGATCTCAATAGTCAGGGAGCATATGTAATCCCGTGGGATTTTTATGGTGAAAGCAAACCACCTACCCAGATGTGTTAAGGGGACCCTAAGGAACACAAACAATGTTGTCGGCAATTTTGTAACCTGCACCGGCGGCCGCTATGGCAAATCTATTTTTAGACCTATATGGCTCAACATACTACAATACATTTCCACACAATTACAAGAAATCTTTAATATAGTCTATCTAATACATATCCACAGACTTAAGTAGTACATACTGATCACGTGATCAACACTGCACGAAAGCGAGGCTGGTCGTTTATTTTCTTCAAATAAGCATCAAAAGCATATTTCCTTTTCTCGAGTTGTTGAGAAAAATGACTACAACAAGTGAACTACATGATATTGTTCACGTGAATTGAACTACATTTGAATATGTTTTGTTCACGTAAGACGACATGGAGCTCCTCGGCACTTGTTAGGCCATTTCTAAGAGTCGAGCCAGCGTCGTGCCGAACCAAATTCCTTTCCAAAAATTAGCGCTTTCAGTGCGAAGAAGAAATACAACTAGATTATGAAAACAGACCTAACCAATTTGGCGTTTAGAACCACTGCCGTGCTAGCAAGAAAGTCAAGATCTTGACAGGTCATCTGCAACTTCTTTGCCGGTTGATACAGTCCCATATCAAGCGATATCACAGTCCGCCTGTTCTGCCCCACAACCGTCGTGTTAATATTCTGTGTTTGAATCAATATGGTAAGCAGAGTCTGCTGTGCAGTGATCAGGGGTGGGGTGCCAACTCGTGTCAACGGCATGGAACTACTCATAGTGGAGTTATAGCCAGACCATACTGGGATGTTGGTACTAGGGGGCTGATTGTCTTCAACTTCTCCATTGGTGATCGTTCTGGTCAAACTGTGTCCGAGAAGCCATGTGAAATCTTGCTTTTTGATGTACAATGGAAGTTGGTCTTCGGTACACAATCCAAACTGGGGGAAGGTGGGACCAACAGGCTTTCGGGGGGGGGGGGGGGGGGGGTTGCAGGGCATTCTCGCAAGGTTGTCACAGATTCTTGAAGCTGTCTGATTGAGCGACGACACTGATCTTCTCCAGGATCCACGGTCAGCTCTGGTGCTACATCGCCTGCTTCCTGCCTTTGGTACAATGCCATCGCTGTGCGATGGAAGGTATTCTTGTAATCAGGAGTGTCCTCTGCGGAATCCACATTATCGAATGCAAAAACGACGAGCCAATCCAAAACTACATCAGGGGGTATATATAGAACGCTAGCTTCGATTTGGGCCTCTACTCTCAGGGTCCTGTTGTAGTCCACTGAAATTCCAAATCCATGCAGCATGGTTATGAGCTGCTTGCTTCTCACGGCCTGGTGCACAACTATCCCAATGGCTAACTGCAGCGGCATTTCCGACGAGGATCTTAGAACATCGGACTTCTTGTTTTTGACTTGCCTCTCAGTCAAACAGTGGTCTGGGATAGAGCCATTACACGATTGTACACTTCCTCACATTTCTTTCCAGCAGAAAGCTCATGTTTTGGGCCTTGAATAATCCATCTATAAAAACTAAAAAGCTCTGCTGGTACGTTCGCGTCAGGCAGGTTTATCAGTGAACCTGTAAACTTCCACTTCCTAATTATTGCGGCAGCATCAAACCTAGTTTTCATATCGGAGTCTATGTTTGTGGTCTGATCCTCAGCCATCTGAATTGCTTGATCTCTTGTCTTCTTGATACTGACTCGCTCGGACTCCTTGACACGTTTAGGTGCATGAAACTCTATCTCTGGTATCTCTCGGAGTAGTAACTGCTTCAAGGCCTTTCTCGAATTTTCTACATCGTTAGATTCTAGTATGTTTTCAAAAGCATCTTGTAATTCGTACATAGTCGCCACTTTCCTTTCTTTTCTTTTCCACTACTCAAAGTCATCTCCGTCATTTTCATTTTTATCATTACCTGACATCCCAATGGCAGTGCGAAGGGGCTCACCAGCAGAAAAGGTACTGATATTATGCAGGTTCTTACAGTAACCGGGTGGGCCATCGCAGAAAAAAACAGACATTCTTATTGTAGGGAAACGATTTCGAACGGGATAGTTGAGGAATTTCTACTGATGAATCTGGTCGTGATTTTCGCCTGGATTCATTGGGGCCTTCGAGCTGCCTCTCATAACATTCTCTTGCTCGTCGAAGCATCCCAGCATGTACCGCATCTTTATAACATGATCTATGCCATGATGCCCGCCCATCCTCGAGCTCTTGGACAGAAGTAAACCTCAACTTATTCCACGCTTCTGTGTCCTGGAGATTGCTGTATTTACTCCATTCCTCGATCGATACCCAAACTTTTTCGTGAGCTTCGGGCTTTTTAACTAGATTTTCGTTTTTTTCCTTCGACAAAGTCAGGCCCATAGCCAGGATTTTGCAAGGGGGGGTACGCATGAGCGCCTCCGGCACTTAATCACGAGCTCCACATGCGCGAGAACGCTCCCAATGTGTGGCTTCATAGCTCAGTTGGTAGAGCATCGCACCGGTATCGCGGAGGTCACGGGTTCGAATCCCGTTGAAGCCCTGATTTTTTTTTTCAGGCTTCTTCATTCCAATTGCTTAAATTGGAAATTCACTGCGAAGATCACATATCACCTTCATATATATCCGCAGTTCATATATGAATCATTTCATATACTACACGTCATTTCACTCCTTTCACGGGAAAATAAGAACTCACAATTGACCTCGCTCCCAATGTGTGGCTTCATAGCTCAGTTGGTAGAGCATCGCACCGGTATCGCGGAGGTTACGGGTTCGAATCCCGTTGAAGCCCTGATTTTTTTTTTTTTTCAGGCTTCTTCATTCCAATTGCTTAAATTGGAAATTCACTGCGAAGATCACATATCATCTTCATATATATCCGCAGTTCATATATGAATCATTTCATATACTACACGTCAACGTAGGAGTGTGTTGGGGTATCCTCCCCCAGGAAATTTTGAAAAAAAATAGCTTATGTTGGACAGCATTTTGTGCGTTTTGAAGACAGTTGTTAGGAAACAAGGCAGGTAAAAGTGAAGGACATTAGGTAGAATGTATCATTGAAATTAACCTAGAATCACAAAATTTGGTCCAAAATATACCACACGAATCTACAATGGTCAATCCAAACGACCATATTGAATGTAGATAGTCGAAGCACATAAATACGATTTCCTTTATTTATTTATTTATTTTGATAATGTTTTTTTCACAATAGGCGGACTTCTAAGGCTCATGGGGGGCAACCCCCCCCCCCCCCCCCCGACTCCCTATGGGCCTGAAATTATACATAGATGTAAATCCAACCCTTGGGCCTCAGTTTCGTTTGTTTTTGAATCAGAATCCGTTTCCATATCTTGTTAAACACCACAAAACATGCCGCTCTAGATGGTCTGTAAATCCAACATGGCGGACCTCTAAAATGGTGAAAATGACCGCTGACCAAAAGCATGGTTTTTCCTGGTTTCAGTGAGCTATTGATTTGAACATAGATTTAAACATGAAATAATATTACCGTTGATAAATGTAACTCTCTGATCAATTTTCAGTAGCAAAATTCATGCCTGTGATGCTTATTTCAGGACAACAAACGACCAGCCTTGCTTTCGTGCAGTGTTGATCACGTGATCAGTATTTAGTACTTAAGTCTATGGACATGTATTAGTTTCGCGTGAATTCGCTTCGCGCTCGCAAGTATTGATCAACCAAAATAAAAGTTTTGCTTGAGTTATTATCTGTGTGTTTATTATTATAAGTTTCGCGTCAATTCGCTTCGCGCTCGCAATGTTTACGTTTGGGGTCACTGAAGCGCATATGTAGTTTTCGTTTGTGAGTAATAATTCGTTCTGGTGGTAGGTCGATTGTTTTGTTGTCATGACAAGAAGCGACTAGACAGTTATTAGTATGTAGCGGGAAAATCCAAATTACTATGCAGGAAATTCAAATTAGTATGTACATGGTAATCTAAAAGTCTCGTCAGAAGAGCATGTGTCGTAGTCTTAGGGCGGGGCTGAGTGGAATGGCTCGTTTGGTGCGTAAGGGGTAACATGATAAGTGTAGGAGGTTCTGATGTTTGTCCGTAGGTTTAGTATAGAGATCTGTCTCAACTATACCAAAACGGTTGAGAGAGAAGGTTGTTGATGTAAGAGATAAATAGTAATAATAATAATAATTATAATAATTACGGTATTTATATAGCGCATTTCCATACAGGATATGCTCAATGCGCTTTACAACACTGTGCGGGGGACTTAGACAGACTGCAATTAAGCAGTTTACGACGAATGAAGATTTATTTTTACAGATGCCCCCAATGTAATTTCAGAACAAGACCAGACCACAACACCGGGAACTCCATGCCCTACTCTTTGCGATAAGTGTGTGGGTTCTTTAACGTCCCCTGCTGACCATAACCGTGAAGATGCAGGAGACGGGACCTACGGTTTATCGTCCTTATCCGAGAAGACTAGAATGTCTAACCATTTGCAGATGTCATCACAAAGGCAGCACATTCTCCTCAGTTATTTTAAGACCCTGAGTGTTGGTCCGGTCTGGGCTCGAACCCGAGACCTCCCGCACAGAAGTCCGGCGCTCTACCAACTGAGCTAACCGGTCGGCGGTTAAATAGTTCGTAAAGTGTGATCGTCCGTCCGTCTGATCGACCATGCACTTGCTTGCGAGAACGGAATCTCGTCACAAATTCCTGGTACACGGCGATCTAACTTCAAGGATCTTCGTCAAGGATCAGAAAGAACTTGGTTCCAACAGTAGTTTATTGCTTTCACATTAGTAATCATCAGGCAGATGTACAAGTACAAAGTTCATCGTGACTTTACTTTGAATACACAAGAAAGCTCTATCTTTTTCAAAATTGAAACGACTACTGTTGGCTTTTTAAAAGGTTTAAATATGCGGAAGACGAAACTGACTAAAATGCAGAAGATTCCCTCGTAACAAAACTCTGTGCATGTTTTTATGAAAGGTAATTACATAATTGAGAAATCGCAAAATCCTACTGTGAAGGCATACCTCAATATCCATGTTAGCCCTTTCATTTCCGATCAATGAAATCACTAGGCTCGATTTCCGCCGTCCTCTCGTGTTCGGTCTTTCCTCGTTTTAGGGGAGGAGCGCGGGGTCATTTCCGAACTTTAAACTTTAGAAAGGGCCGACGGAAAAAAACAAAGGAACCGAATCCTGTTGGATCTGATCAGCAAAATCGTACGGATACAAGCAACTGAAAAACAGAAAGGCTGACACCCGCGACCGACCGCTCTATGTCCACCATATGCACAGAGGCCCTTTGCGACCTCATCAGAATGATGCTCACCATGAACATTTTCGAATTCAACAACTACTACTACATCCAGAAACATTTCACAGCCATGGGAACACGAATGGCTCCATTGTACGTGAATCTATTCCTCGCTAAATTCGAGACAGACGCACTCATGCATGCACCACACCAGCCACATACTTGGTGGCGTTTCATTGACGACATTTTCATGATATGGACCCACACGGAAAACGACCTACTTAACTTTATCTCTTACATAGCAAATGGTTTGAACCCAGGAGTATCAGTAGTTCGTTATGTGTGATCGTCCGGGTGAGAGTAGTTCTACCGAGCTAATTTCCCCCGTAATTCAGTGAGTCTCAGAGTGTTTCCCGCCGAAGTCCAAAAGTTGTCCATTTAGTCCGAAAAACCCAGTGTAGAGCGAAAAACCTATCGGCACAGTTTTAAGCCAGTTTATGCCAGACTCCAAACATTTCGAGCTTTGAGCCACAACACAATATGCCATTGAACAAAAACTAGCCACCATTATCTCAAATTGGCCCCCGCACTTCTTTGATTAGCTTTGATTCGGCGCTTAGATTGTCTTGGACAGCCGATGGAAGCGACTCTGTGTGCGTCGTTGCTCTCTTGAATCTTTGCCTCGCGCGCTTTCAAAATTCTAGTGCGAAAAAGAAACATTTTTTTGAAGTCCCATTTCATGGTTACTGCATGACAATGCAAACATTTCTTCTTCATTTATACAGATGCTTGAAGGACAAGATTGCAAGAAGCTTGCTATAACATGTCACGTGAACTTAAGCTTGAGTTTGATTGGCTAATAGTTTGTTTTGGCCCGGGTTTCAAATTTGATAACTGTGCCGAACTGTAAGATATGAAAAACAGTACACACAAGCTCCCCCGTACCGTCGTTACGTTAACTGCGAAACAGTTATATGCACTAAACAAAAAAATATACGAACACGACATTCATCAAGCAGAATATTTTGTTTGATCGTTGCCGGGTGCTATCTTCGGCAGTAACTTCGGTGTGATGAGAAGCTGATTTCTTTCCAATCAATTGGACACAATGATATGGGTATTGGTCCAAAGACCCAGAGACTAATTTTCCAAAATCCCAATGAAAAGCCTGTCGCCAAAGCAATCCGTAACTTCTTTGGTTTTGCTTTACTACGCTCCGTCTGTAATTGGTTTAAAGAACTCCTGCCACTTTCTTACCTAATGAAATCAGATGTAAAGTAATAAGTAATCATGACTTTGGTAACGAATATATAATAAAACGGTGTTCAAAGGGGTGTTCCTTCTGGTCGGTCAGTCGGTCGGTCGGTTAGTCAGTCAGTTAGCCAGTCAGTCAGTCAGTCAGTCAGTCAGTCAGTCAGTCAGTCAGATCTCACGCAACGCTCCCCCCCCCCCGCCCCCCCCCCCCCCCCCCCCCCACCCTGCCAAAGAAACAAAAAAGGCTGCGAACGAGACTACTGGACTGGATGAGTGTAACTTTTTTCCATTAATCTTTTTTTTTTACTCCTGGTAGTTATTCCAGCCGGTATTCTACAGTCTCCTTTCTTTTATTCTGCTGAAGTTCCCAGGTAAGATAATACGATAAATACACTACAAATTGAATTTAATCTTCAGAGAATCTAACAATGTAGGTCAAGTAATTGTTATAATTTACAGCATTTGTTCAATATTTGATATATAAAGAGATATGGTAAATTTCAAGCTCGATAGTGAAATGGGAAAGACATGTTCATCATGTCATGAGCATGGGACAACGAAAGGATTGAACTAGTCGCCGGAACCCATGACCTCCCAAATACCGGGCGAGCGCTCTACCCACTAAGCAACTGAGAGACTCATTGCAAGCAAGGCCATTTTACTAGGTTCACGTATGACGCGTGTGCATACCGCCAGGATCAGCAGTGTCGTCGAGTGTCGATACCGTACGGTATGTTGATAAATAAAGAAAGACGGCAAATTTTTTAGCTTGGTAGGGAAATGAGAAAGAGGTTATGTTCATGTCCCACGCTCGTGACATTAATTAATTAATTAATTAATTAATTAATTTGTTTGTTTGTTTGCAATGAGACTTTGGAGGAGGTAATCCATACAGTCACACTATTCGGCTTGAAACATAAACATAAAGTCCAAGCTGTCAGCCGACATTGGTTACTTCTCACTTACAATGTACTTTATTATATGACGTATCATGGCCGTTGTCATGTTGTTTTACAGAGGGCAAAGAAATTTACAAAAACGTATATTACACGTGCAAGTACACAACCACTGTACTGCTCATTAAGGTCGCGCGTGACACATAAGGTTCATTATTATGCATATTTATTTAAAGCGACTGCCATCGACAAGTGTACGAAACATTCTTGACTGAATAAAATAATTATGCTAATAGCGGAGCTCCTAAACGGCCCGAAGGGCCGCAGAGCGGAGCCCCATAGGTTTCGTGCGAACATAGAAAATTGTAAAACCATGCGTTTGAGTTTTCATGGTCATCGTGGCAAGCGGCATGGCTCGCGGGCGCGTGCGCTCTACATACATACATACATACATACATACATACATACATACATACATACATACATACATACATACATACATACATACATACATACATACGTACGTACGTACGTACGTACGTACGAAGTTGCCCAAAATGGCGGCCATACTCTAGAAAAAGCTTGACCTGGGCAGGCCTCTTACATGTTTGATATTGGCCATCCCACTTTAGTTAAAAAATACCTATCGTAGAAGTTTGTAGGACACTGCACTTTTTTTTTTTCATGTTGAAAATTGACTAGGGATATTTCATTTCGCCTACCCTATCACATCTAAAGTTTTTATATACTTCAGAGATATTTTCTCACATCAAAAAAATGATCTGGACATTTCATATCAACTTTGGTACGCTGTTCACCTTTAAGCTGAATGAAAGACGCGATGGAAGAAAGCTGTTGGAGAACTTAAGTCTTCGTGAATATTTCTCGCTCCATTTACTCATCTTCATCATGGAAACTTATGCCAAATGATTTAGGACAACCTCGTAACAGAAGGATCCAACATAACTGCAGACTTGCACATTATATATCGGACCAAAAGTCATAAAGAGCGATCTCCAGGGTTTGACCTGCGGCTGAACAAGTGAACTCAGAGCTGATCAAGTTCACTGAAGTGAAGGACAAAAGACTGTTAAAGGCTACACCGATGGAAAGATAGAAATTGATCTTCGCTAATAATTCATGTAATTTATGCGCGGTGGTGTTGGAGTAAGCTTACAACGAAACTGCCGTGTTCGTCTCCGATATTTTTATTGGGCTGGTTTTGAAGCTTTGCCCTACAGAATTTACAAGCCTTCTCCAATAATAAGGAAACAAACGTCAATGTATGCACAAAGAATAAGCCTAATTTTATATTGAGAGAATTATACTTCATTTTTGAAGTTGTGTCGGTTTTCGGCAGATCTTCCCGTAAATATTTATCAAACGTGTTCATGTTTGTACATTTTATACAGACATTGTTTATTAAATATTTCGTTTAGACGACCTGTTTTCTGTTTTAGTTAGTGGAGTTAACTGTAATGTTTATTATTGGATTTTTAAAAACAAGTTATTAACATCAAAATCACGATTTCGGCTCGCTTGCATTTGTTTTGTTTCTCTTATCACTGCTCATGAGTGAGTGTGTTGAAATATCTTAGATGCGTAAATGAATATTTCTCCGGTTTCGTTGCGAGTTACCTGTGCTTGGCTGAGTGAGTTCGGGCTTTACCTAAAGCATATTTACTTACCAGAAATAAAGAAAATTCATTCAGTTCTCTACATAAAATTCTCTTAGCAACGTGTACGATAAACAATCATGCAACCAAACCACAACGAAAGGAAGACGGTTCAAAACAGTCAAAACAACATTATTGTAAGCTTATTCTTAAGTTAGCGTGCACCACTTCCCAATTACAAACTGCCACAATTCTTACACAAAAACTTCCTTAAAGTGACTTACATAACCGGCATCATCAATTTGCAGAGTTTGTTTAATGTTTTGCCGCCGTGATTTTGTCAGTTTGCCGTGGCGTGAGTTCATTTTGTTTACTGTGTTTAGCTTCGAGTTCACTTTTGTTTTCTGTTTTTTGCCTTGAGTTGATTTTCTTGCCCTGATAGTTTTGCAGTAATCAAAACAAGGTCAAGATTCTTTTAACATTGAATAGCTCATAAAGGTCCTAGAGGTGTATTAATTTATAGTGTACAGCAATCATTGTAAAATTTTTTACAAAGATTTGTTTTGCGCCTACGTGCGTACGTGAGGACCCCAATAAAGTGCACTCGTCATTTCAATTTTAGAACCTGTCACGGGCAAGAGAATTTCGTCAACAAAACCATGAGAGGTTTTTAAGATATTAAGTTCAACCATGAGCGATTAAAATTTATTTTATACCTATATGGGCCACCGTATAAAGCTTAGAAATATAGTGTGTACTTATTTAGCAACACTGTAATTAACTCAAGCAAAAAAATTAATAAATGAGAGCTCCGCTTTTAGGCCTGCCTAAATCTATATATTATAGATATGTGGCGCGTGATTTGAAGTGTTCACGTGTGGCACGGATCCTGTGAGCAAAATGTTTACTCAAACGTAACATGTAATAAATCGGCTCTGAAAATAGATATCCTTGTTTCAATGATTTATACATCAAAGATTAGAAGTAAAAAATGAGAGTAAATGCATTACAATTCATAAGAAAAGGCGTTCTCTTTGAAAACGCATTGTTCTTTTCTGACATAAAGCGCGGAATTCAATTACCAAAATTACCATAATTACCTCCCTTGGCACTCGTGTTTTAATCCTTCGGAAATCTCAAAGTTTGGACTTTTCCGACAATTTCGTGTCCAAGAATTCATCGCGGATTTAGAACTTCATGAGCTAGCATTGCAGAGAGGTATACCAGGGATACTGCAGTGTGTCATGACAGAAGCGGAATTCTAAAACAGCGCTTTTAAAAAAAGATAGAAGGCGTTAAATTCAAATTTGCACATTTAAACGACGTTTATTCGCTGGCAAAGTTTAAATTAAAAAATCCGCCTCTGTCATGACACACAGAGTGCTGTCTTCTACTCGATCCGCAAACTTGGACACAAAATCTTGGATTTCGTAATTTCGTGCTAATGGCGCTCTAGCGTCGACTTTATGAACTGTAATGTATTTACTCTAATTTTGTACTTCTAGTCTTTGATGTATAAATCATTGAAACAAGGATATCTATTTTCAGAGCAGATTTATTACATGTTACACCGGATCCGTGCCACACGTGAACACTTCAAATCACGCGCCATATTTTAGAAGGGTGTCTGTAAAACCCGGAACACCCCGGAACACCCCCGGCTCCAGTTCAGCTTTATATATTATTTATTTAATTAAGATTTTTATTTCATTTAATTTTATTTATTTTGCATTTTTTATTATCTGTGTTGAAAAAATTTTGGTGTTCCGAGGTGTTCCGGGGGTGTTCCGGGGGTGTTCCGGGCTGTTCCGGGCTGTTCCTGGTTTTACAGACACCCATTTTAGAATAATTATTTTATTCAGTCATGAATGTTTCGTACTCTTGTCGATGTCAGTCATAAGCTTTAAATAAATGCATAATGATGAACCTAATGTGTCACCCGCGACCTTAAGGTGTCTCTCTACAGTTTTTTCTGGACCATACCAAACATTTTCATTTTGCCGTTTAGCAAACTTCCCGGACTTAAATCAGATATAGGAATTGGATTGAAGTTTGATATGATATTCTATATTTACATTCCATCTTGATAAATACAGTTCGTTGCTATTGTTTTCAATATTGTGTTTTTTCCCTCACTCTTTTGCTCACTCGATGGAATGTAAAAACACATTGATTTGAATATTTTAGCATAAATTGCGAACGCTGAATTTGTAACGAAACATTTTCGTCGGTTCAAACGCCTTCTTTAAGGATAAATTTGGACGTGTTCCAGTAAATCAACGTTCATTAAACTTTGGAATTAAATTCTTTGCATTATCAAGCATGTGTTGCGAAAGTTTAAAAAAAAATCGTTGGAGCCGTTTTGGAGATTTTGGAAAAAGCGCGAAAAGTAGAAAATTTACCAAAAATTACATTGGTAGTGACCGTATGAAAAAATCCAATTCTCGGGATCGCGATAACGAAAATCAACTAAACTTTCACGGCGACGAAAGATAAGTTAAATACACATTTTGGTGTTGTTTCGAAGTAATTTCATCAAAGCAGTGTCTGCGTCTCGGTCCGTTTATCATTATAATGCAAAAAGCATGGTTTGAAATATAATTTCGATTTATTCCAAATCAAACATACAGATTTTTTTTATTCTTGTATATTTGATTTGCAGTACACCATAGTTTCAGATTCTGGTGTTAGTTTTTTTACATTAAATCGTATTCGCGTAGAATTCCAGTTTAACTGATATCTTGTTTTTCTGTTTGTCGTTGCCATGGAAATATCGATTTTCCTAAAAAATATATCGTATCAAACTTCAATCCAATTCCAATATCTGGTATAAATTTCACATCGATCCGCTAAGCGGCCAAATGAAAATTTTTGGTATGGTCCAGAAAAAAACTGTAGAGAGACACCTTAAGAGCGAGATTCTGAAATTTTCGAGAATCGGCCGACAGAAGCGAAATTTCAATTTTTTTTTTTATTTGCCCCAAATAACCCCTTTAGTGAACTATTTTCGAAAATGACATTAAACGGTTCGGTTTCCCTTTTCTTTTTTTAAAATTAAGAAAAGTTAAAAATTCGCCCGACACGTCCACCGTGGCGGCCATGTTGGATGAAATTTAAGGTATTTTCAACACGCTCGTGTATACATACCAAAAAGTTACTTAGTATACCCTTTTCACAGCTATTAAGGTATCTCTTAAAGTTTGTTTTGAGATACATTTTGTTTGAAAATATCACGTTAAAGGAAAGTTACGATCTTCGACAACCGACCCATTTCCAGCGCTAAAACGACAGGGTGAATATTAGCTAATTTCGAGTCTGCCAAAAGCGATCTGGTATATCGTTTTCGAGTGAAAAAACAACACCAAATTGAAGGTAAACCTTTCTTCTATGTTGGTGAAAAATATTATGGATGGCCCGTAAAAATTGAACTGCTGAGAGAATTAACCGTAAAGGCTGTTTTGACATGTGACGGTGCATTAGGCGCCATTAACAAAACACTGAGCTCAGTAGTGGTTTGTCTGTAACAGGGCCCGCGCAGCAAGATTTTGAGTGGGGGGGCTCAAGCGTGAGCCAGGTTTTTTTTTTTTTTCGGGGGGGGGGGGGGGGGGGCTGGGCGGCGGAGGCATGCTACCCTGGGAAAATTAGGGTGTTAGTTACTCTCAGATATCGGAAGGTGGATTTAAAATGAACAAATAGTGTATTAAAGCGCAGTGTTTTTACCACTTGAAACAGCAAGGGTCCGCAAACAAAAATGGTGCCAGGATCTACAAGAGATTATTGCACATTATTGTTGCAATTTATTTGCGCTGGCCTTCAAGCTGGCATAATTTAGATTTGCTACACCGTGCTGATGAGTCCCAAAAAGGACGGAATCGCTGTTCGCGATTGTAACCCTACTTTATCGTTCTGGTCGTGTTGGTGTCTTGCAAAGTTACTTTTTCATATAGTACTTATCGGCCTTGCTTAATTATATTAATGTTTTTACAGTACAAGCATACTAAACATTTAGAACCAGATCTATAGATTTACTATCAAATCCTGCTTGGAACAATATAATTTGCTGCATTAGCGTTTACAAACCTGGAATCTGACGATTTTTGCTATACTTCAGCTCATTCGCGCATCAGCTTAATGTTATAAAAGGTGCCAAAATTTATCTTTCTGTTATTGCTACAATTTGCAAATTCGTTAGTGATGTCAAAAAACATTCCGAATGTTTTTTGACATCACTAACGAATTTGCTTCACGACTGTTTATCAATGTCAAGTTATTAAATCTCTCTTGCGTCATTGTTGGGCAAAATTTTTATTCTTTGGGCAGTGGAAACTGAATGAGTATTCACCAGATGCACTCCATACATGATTA
The DNA here is from genome assembly GCA_963693305.1 of Meandrina meandrites. NCBI lineage: Eukaryota > Metazoa > Cnidaria > Anthozoa > Scleractinia > Meandrinidae > Meandrina > Meandrina meandrites. Next base: position 20,876,722 of record OY855910.1, read on the forward strand.
ACCAATATGGAACTCAAAAACAAAATTTATCACCAGCTTCTGGACAGGCGTTCAAATGAAATACTTTTAGTAATTGTTCGTTCAATAAAAATAATAATAATAATATTTCTTTCTTTACTTGCTTATTTACTTAAGTTCTTCTTATTATTTTTCTTTTTATTGTAAAAAAGGGGGGGGGGCTAAAGCCCCCCCCCCCCCCCAGCCCCTCCCTCTGCGCGGGCCCTGCTGTAACTCAACTTTACAAAAAAGAAGCACTAAAAAATAATCATGTCGGACATTAATGGCTATTAAAAATCATTTTAAGTATTTCCTAAATTTTAATTAAAGCACAGGAAACTACTCCGGGACTAAACTAAACCGCCGGTGTGTTTACAGAACTGAAAGGAGAAAAGTAAACATTTGCGTCCCTTCAATGATATTTATCATTGTTGTATTATTTATTGTGCCAAATTACGGTTGTGTGATGTTAAAATTACTTTTAAACGCTAAAATCTGTAAATGTTAAGTATTATTTTTCTTAAAGAGGGGACGTATTTATTTAAACATTGCTGAGGGGTGTCGGTAAAACGCCGACTCGGGGCCGGGGCCGGGGCCGGGGCCGGGGCCGGGGCCGGGGCCGGGGCCGGGGCCGGGGCCGGGGTCGGGGTCAATTTTTTAATTTTCTTAAAAAAAATTCACCGAATCAGAAAAAAAAAATTACAAAATTTATATAAGCGTGTGGCGCATTTCGAGTTGAAAAAAGCACCTCGTTCACAAAATAGTCGGGAACTTGATCCTTCCATAAGTTCAAAAGTATAAAAGAAGAAATCTGTGGTCTAGCAGGCGACAGGTGAAATTCTAACAGCTTGGCGGATAGATTATGCTGCCGACTTCTGAGCGCTAGCTCGAATGAATATTCCCTCGCCAACAGAAGGATGACCTTTTTCAGGTTTATTATATTGTACATGCCGATGCGTTTGTGTAGCAAGAGAAAGTAATTCTGGTTTATATCGTTAAAATAAAGCCGCCATTCGTATCCAAAAAAATATTTACAAGGAAGCAGAATTGTTTTGTTTAGACAGAGAAGCTCGCATGTCCCGCAATCTTAAAGTTTCTACATTCTGATACTGTTAAAATACAAATGGAGGTATCTAGCCATCTCTCCAATTTGTGTGACCAAAATGCGGGAACACATTTTTAATTAGCACGGTTTGCATTGATACGCGATGATCGAAATCAAAACATCCGAAGTTTCCAAGATTTCCATCAATATCAAAGTTTGAAATGACGTTTCGCATGAGCGATCATGAAGTTTAACCGGCCGGCAGAGACGGCAGAAGACTACAGAAGCTCGGTCAAATTTAACTTTATTACACAACAAAGACATTTTAAAGATTCTGCGAGACTTTACCTTCAGTTTCAAGGCTTTTGCGTTTGGAAACTGAATGAAACTAAACGGTTTCATAGATCTTAACTAAAGATTAATTTTATACAAAGCCGACACTGCCAGACTGAATGTCACGATACATTCCACGGCTCGGCGAACATAAAGGTTCTGCATGTACCTTATATTTTTGCGGTGTTTATTCGGACCGTTTAGTGAGACGAATCCCTGAAGCTACAAAAGAGTTAACTTGCGCCCTGTTAAGGAGATTTGCCCGTGGAATAAAATTTATTTTTCGCCAGTTCACTTTAGTGATCACTCGCCCGAAACGTTACGTTCCCGGAAACCCTTTCAAACTAGCGCTCAGAAGTCTATCCGCCTAGCTGTTAGAATTTCACTGCTAGACCACAAATTTCTTCTTTTATACTTTTGAACTTATGGAAGGAACAAGTTCCCGGCTATTTTGTGAAGGAGATGCTTTTTTCAACTCGAAATGCGCCACACGCTTATATAAATTTTTTAATTTTTTTTTTCTGATTCGGTGAATTTTTTTAAAAAAATTAAAAAATTGACCCCGACCCCGGCCCCGGCCCCGGCCCCGGCCCCGACCCCGACCCCGAGTCGGCGTTTTACCGACACCCATTGCTGAGCCTACTGGAGGTGAATAAAACGAATTTTAAGCTTCCAGTATCGTGTCGGCTAATGTTTACATTTGTCTCGCCGTTTCTTTGCTGTTTTAAAATAACTGAATTACATTTTGTAATCGTCACGAAAATTGCTTGGATAACCTCGGTCTTAACATAACTAGTAACGAAACTGTGGCTTGTTTGTGATCATAAATTTTAAGTATTACTGCTTTAATGTACATACTTACATAAATTTCTGCAATGTTAAGTTCCTAACCAACCAAACTGCAGCCGCTGAAAATGATCACCTGGACCGTGGCAAATGTTTTTTCTGAACCAACGCTTACTTAGTGAACAGGTGAAACGATTCCACACTGTATAATATTTCTATAAACAGCACCTGGTGCGATTTTTCTTCAACAATGTTGCCAACCGTTCGTTCGCAAACACGAGGAATGTAATGACGTGACTCCAGTCACGAGAGTCACGATAATCTCCCTTATGCCAATCACCCTATCCAGGGCCCGTGCAGAGGGAGGGGCTGGGGGGGCTTTAGCCCCCCCCCCCCCCCCCCACTGTTTTACAGTAAAAAGAAAAAATAATAGGAAGTTAAGTAAATAGGCAAGTAAAGAAAGAAATAAAGGGAAAAATACTATTATTATTATTGAACGAACAATTACTAAAAGTATTTCATTTGAACGCCTTTCCAGAAGCTGGTAATAAATTTTCTTTTTCAGTTCCATATTGGTTAATCATGTATCGAGTGCATCTGGTGAATGATCATTCAGTTTTCTCTGCCCGAAGAATAAACATTTTGCCCAACAATGACGCAAGAGAGATTTAGTAACTTGACAATGATAAGCAGTCGGTCGTGAAGAATGGTTTTTGACATCACTAACGAATTTGCAGATTGTAACAATAACAGAAAGAGAAATACCGTTTACAACGTTACGCTGAAGTATAGCAAAAATCGTCGCATTCCTGGCTAATGGCAGTAGTACTGATTTGGAGTAAATTATATTGTTTCAAGCAGGATTCGATAGTAAATATATGGGTCTGGTTCTAAATGTTTAGTATGCTTATACTGTAAAAGCATTAGAATAATATAGCAAGGCCCATAAGTACTATGTGAAAAAGTAACTTTACAAGACACCATCACGACCAGAACGATAAAGTAGGGTTACAATCGCCGACAGCCATTCCGTCCTGTTTGGGACCCATCTGCGTGGTGTAGCAAATCTAAATGATACCAGCACGAAGTCCTGACCAGCGCAAATAAATTGCAAGAATCTCTTTTAGATCCTGGTACGTTAGCACCATTGTTGTTTGCGGTCCGTTGCTGTTACAAGTTGTAAAAACATTGCGCTTTAACACACTGTTTGTTCATTTTAAATCCACCTTCTGATATCTGAAAGTAACTAAAACCCTAATTTTCGCAGGGTAGCATGCCTCCCCCCCCCCCCCAAAAAAAAAAAAAAATTAAAACTCTGGCTCACGCTTGAGCCCCCCCACTCAAAATCTTGCTGCGCGGGCCCTGCAGTATCACCTTCCTTCAGCGGGGGATAGGCGGGGAAAAAACAACAATACAAAATTGAAGCTAAACCTTTTTTCTATGTTGGTGCAAAATATTATTGGTGGCCCGTAAACATTGTTCTGCTGAGAGATTTAACCACGAGGGCTGTTTTGCGCTCAGACTCTCTTTATTCGTGGCAACTATTTTTGGATTAGTCCCGAAATTCCTAGCGAATTTTGTCCAGTAAATATCCTAATTTTAAAACGGCACCCTCAAACAGTTTCTCAAACTCTGTGCATCATTCTTTTGGGCTTGGTAGTTTTCGTTGTGGGATAAATTAATTGGGAAGATGTTTAATTTTGGTTTAGAGAGCGTGAAATGATGCAGAAATATATATAAAAAAGTGTTTGTTTATTTACATTTCAATAGTTGTTTGGGTATTACTGCGGTAGCTGTCCAACTTTCTTTTTATATCAGTCAAAAGAATGATCATTTATGCAGCAAACACTTTATTCTATCGAATCAGTGGCGGATCCAGATCTTCAGCTAAGGAGAGGGCCCGACTGACTATGAATGTTGAATCCTGCGAAGAGAATTTCTGCACTTCAAAAAAACATGCGCTATTTCCTTAAAAATAAGGTGTGGGCCCGGGTCCCCCGGGCCCTCCCCTGGATCTGCCACTGTGAATTATGAAGAAAAATAAAGTGACAGAATCCTTCAGTAGAACGATTTTTCTCAAGCATCACGCAAAATGTGTGGAACATCGTCTTCATTTCCTCGACTACAGTGCTTAACTTGAAGAAGACCCGCTTCGTCTCTTACGAGTTAGAGTGAAAACTAGACTATTAGAGCTAAGGTTTATGTGTTGCGTGACAATTAAAAACGCCGACATACATGCGTAGTTAGATTTAGGAACACCTCGCTTGAAAAACAACTTTCACTTGAATCTTGCACCAGAACATTTGAGAGACAGACTTTATCAGTCATTGCTAAGAGAACGTATTCCAAATACTTACCCTACGTCTAATAAAGACCGTGTTGTTTCATCTATTTTTTTCGGAGGGTTGAGCCCTTAGAGTCACAAAGAAAACCTACAGGTTTAATAAAAAGAAGAAGAAATATTTGGAGGCCAACTTCAACGTTGGTCAAGTTACTGGAAGAAAAGTGAATACCGATATTGTCGCTAAAGACATGCGACCCGCTAGAGACGAGGGCAGAGAGAAACTTTTTTCAAGTTCCAATTCCTTACGGCCCAAGGAGTCCTTTTCTCGCCTTACTGCAAAAAGGCGACAACAATTGTATGTGCAGCAGTAGAAGAGGAAAACTTCTCTACGGCAAGAGAATCTGTCCTGTCGTCCCTAGATCTGTAATTAACATTGGACAACATGACCAATTCAACATTTGTGCATTGGTTCCGGATAACAAACACAATAAGCTTAAAGTTGCTATGCTTCAAGAAATTTGTTGAGCTTTCAATTTGGAAATTCCAGTTCCTTGAAGAAAGCTCCTTACATTGCTTTACTGGTTGATGCCGTGTTAAAGCAAGTGTTCCTGTAGGGACTCGGATTGAATCGACATCTTTACCAATAGGCTGTTTTGTCGTGTTATGGAACACTGCGTCACGTGACATGATTCAGTGGAATGCACGTAATGAGGTCCGCAGTTTAAAATTTTAAAAACCTATTTTAATTTAGGTTCCATTCACATTTCCCCGCCTATCCTAGGGTGATTGACGTTAGGGAGATTACCTATTGTGTGACTGTCGTGACTGGGGCTGAGCAATTACATTCCTTGTGTTTGCAAACGAACGGTTGCACCAGGTGCTGTTTATAGAAAAGGTGAAACATTATATAAAGCAGAATCGTTTCACTTGTTTACTAAGAAATAATTACTATATTTCGGGGCTAATCCAAAAATCGTTGCCATGAATAAAGAGAGTCTGAGCGCAAAACAGCCGTCATGGTTAAATCTCTCAGCAGAACAATGTTTACGGGCCACCAATAACATTTTGCACCAACATAGAAAAAAGGTTTAGCTTCAATTTTGTATTGTTGTTTTTTTCCCGCCTATCCCTCGCTGAAGGAAGGTGATACTGCAGGGCCCGCGCAGCAAGATTTTGAGTGGGGGGGCTCAAGCGTGAGCCAGAGTTTTTTTTTTTTTTTTTTTTTGGGGGGGGGGGGGGGGGGGACGCATGCTACCCTGGGAAAATTAGGGTTTTAGTTACTTTCAGATATCAGAAGGTGGATTTAAAATGAACAAACAGTGTGTTAAAGCGCAATGTTTTTACAACTTGTAACAGCAACGGACCGCAAACAACAATGGTGCTAACGTACCAGGATCTAAAAGAGATTCTTGCAATTTATTTGCGCTGGTCAGGACTTCGTGCTGGTATTATTTAGATTTGCTACACCACGCAGATGGGTCCGAAAAAGGACGGAATGGCTGCCCGCGATTGTAACCCTACTTTATCGTTCTGGTCGTGATGGTGTCTTGTAGAAATGAAATACTTTTAGTAATTGTTCGTTCAATAATAATAATAATAATAATAATAATAATAATAATAATAATAATAATAATATTTTTCCCTTTATTTCTTTCTTTACTTGCCTATTTACTTAAGTTCCTATTATTTTTTCTTTTTACTGTAAAAAAGAGGGGGGGTGGGGGGGGGGGCTAAAGCCCCCCCAGCCCCTCCCTCTGCGCGGGCCCTGGATAGGGTGATTGGCATAAGGGAGATTACCGTGACTCTCATGACTGGAGTCACGTAATTACATTCCTTGTGTTTGCGAACGAACGGTTGGCAACATTGTTGAAGAAAAATCGCACCAGGTGCTGTTTATAGAAATATTATATAGTGTGGAATCGTTTCACCTGTTTACTAAGTAAGCGTTGGTTCAGAAAAAAACATTTGCCACGGTCCAGGTGATCATTTTCAGCGGCTGCAGTTTGGTTGGTTAGGAACTTAACATTGCAGAAATTTATGTAAGTATGTACATTAAAGCAGTAATACTTAAAATTTATGATCACAAACAAGCCACAGTTTCGTTGCTAGTTATGTTAAGACCGAGGTTATCCAAGCAATTTTCGTGACGATTACAAAATGTAATTCAGTTATTTTAAAACAGCAAAGAAACGGCGAGACAAATGTAAACATTAGCCGACACGATACTGGAAGTTTAAAATTCGTTTTATTCACCTCCAGTAGGCTCAGCAATGTTTAAATAAATACATCCCCTCTTTAAGAAAAATAATACTTAACATTTACAGATTTTAGCGTTTAAAAGTAATTTTAACATCACACAACCGTAATTTGGCACAATAAATAATACAACAATGATAAATATCATTGAAGGGACGCAAATGTTTACTTTTCTCCTTTCAGTTCTGTAAACACACCGGCGGTTTAGTTTAGTCCCGGAGTAGTTTCCTGTGCTTTAATTAAAATTTAGGAAATACTTAAAATGATTTTTAATAGCTGTTAATGTCCGACATGATTATTTTTTAGTGCTTCTTTTTTGTAAAGTTGAGTTACAGACAAACCACTACTGAGCTCAGTGTTTTGTTAATGGCGCCTAATGCACCGTCACATGTCAAAACAGCCTTTACGGTTAATTCTCTCAGCAGTTCAATTTTTACGGGCCATCCATAATATTTTTCACCAACATAGAAGAAAGGTTTACCTTCAATTTGGTGTTGTTTTTTCACTCGAAAACGATATACCAGATCGCTTTTGGCAGACTCGAAATTAGCTAATATTCACCCTGTCGTTTTAGCGCTGGAAATGGGTCGGTTGTCGAAGATCGTAACTTTCCTTTAACGTGATATTTTCAAACAAAATGTATCTCAAAACAAACTTTAAGAGATACCTTAATAGCTGTGAAAAGGGTATACTAAGTAACTTTTTGGTATGTATACACGAGCGTGTTGAAAATACCTTAAATTTCATCCAACATGGCCGCCACGGTGGACGTGTCGGGCGAATTTTTAACTTTTCTTAATTTTGAAAAAAGAAAAGGGAAACCGAACCGTTTAATGTCATTTTCGAAAATAGTTCACTAAAGGGGTTATTTGGGGCAAATAAAAAAAAATTGAAATTTCGCTTCTGTCGGCCGATTCTCGAAAATTTCAGAATCTCGCTCTTAATAGCGTTGACCGTTGTTAACCATTCTAATTATTACCGTGCGCGTCATGTTAAACACGGGTGAAAATGCTACAAACCGTCGCCAAACTAAAGTTCTAATGAACAGAACAATAAGTGTGCACGTGCGTTATAAAAATTGTTGCGGAAAAATGTTGCGGACGCAATTGTTTTCCAGGTTAGCCACCCGGGAAACAAATTTTGCTTCACGAAAACAATAAATGTTTCTCCTCAAGTCAAAAACATTTTTGCTTCCCGGACACAAATTTTGTTTCCGAAACGTATATTGCACAGCTAGCAGAAGCAATGTTGACCAGTTTACGCGCATGCTTGACACTTTGTTCCTGGAACATTGTTTCCTAGTTTAGCCACTCGGGGAGCAAAACATTTTTCTTGCTTCCTGCTAATTTAGCCACCTAGGAAACATGAGAAGGAACAATGTTCCGTAACAATGTTTCCTAGTTTAGCCAGACCTTTAAAGTCGACTCCTCTGCAAATTAACATGCAAATGACCTCACAATTGTCCTCGGCACTGCACCAGGCACTGTATTCCACTCATCCTTCTTCTTTCTTGTAGAACATTACTGTCCCTCGATAAATTTCAGTTTCCTCAACTATGTGTAAGAAATAAGTTAGGCCTCGTGTAGAAGTATCCCACACCCCCACACCTAGTAAAAAGTTCAGTGTCCTCGATTCCCTTCCGTTCTCGGAGACTTTTACTTCTGCGTAGAACTTAAGCATGCCTAATAAAAACTGTAGCACCAGTTCGCATCGCAAACTTTCGATTTGCCAGTGCAAGCCTCGACTGCCCAGATTTTTATTTACTTCATATTCGTACAGTATAAGGACCACACTTTACGACATTTTGACTTGACATCTGACATACCAGGAGGCAATTCATTATTTTATCAGGGTTCCAATACGCCATGGAAAAATCGATATACAATCAATGCAAGAAAGCAGATAACAGTGATAATCACAATTAGAGTTGCATTAATACTCTTGCAACAATCTAATCTTTACAATGAAACATAATTCTTGAAATTAAAATTATGGCTTGAATTCACTTCTTACTGATGCTCACCATGAACATTTTCGAATTCAACAACTACTACTACATCCAGAAACACAGCACAGCCATGGGAACACGCATGGCTCCATCGTACGCGAATCTATTCCTCGCTAAAATTTGAGACAGACGCACCCCATGCATGCGCCACACCGGCCACATACGTGGTGGCGTTTCATTGACGACATTTTCATGATATGGACCCATACGGAAAACGACCTACTTAACTTTATCTCTTACCTCAACAACCTTATCTCTCAACCGGTTTGGTGTAGTTGAGACAGATCTCCGTACTAAACCTACGGACAAACATCAGTACCTCCTAACTCATTATGTCATCCCTTACACACGAAACAAGCCATTCCATTCAGCTTCGCCCTAAGACTACGACGCATATGCTCTTCTAACGAGCCTTACATTACGAAGTATGCATCATTTAGCTCTCTCCCTCTCTCCTTGATAACTCATTCTTCCGAACATCAGTGACAATGGCATGCAAATAACTGAAAATTTGCGGTGCCAGGAAAACGAGACTAAGGACTTGCGAACCAGGATTAGTCCCTACTGGGTATTCCGGAAGCTAGGGTCTCAAAATGGCGGATTTCAATAGATAAGGGTGATTCCTCAGAAATAAAACTTGCCGATCGAGTTTTAAAAAAACTCCCTAAATGTTCCCTACCAAGCACTGTTTCGAAAAATACAATAAAAAACATAGGTCACCATGCCCACAAGAAAGATATGATGGGGCAATCTTACCTCATTTATGCCGGTTCTGGTACTAATCGCGCGCGTAATTTCACTGGTCCACATTGTATTTTAAAGTATTATTTTAAAAAAAATCGATATGTAGAAATTCCCTAGCATACTGAGGAACAATGTTATAAATAACTTATGGTAAAAATCACACAAATCTAAACGACATCGAATCAAAACGTTCCTCGGGTCGTTGTTTACAATGTCATAATTTGTGACCTCTAGTTACGGTTTTGTGCACGCATTCAGCATTCACCATGCTTGTATAGCAAAATGCCGCCATTTTGTTTATGTGCGCACGCTAATTACGCGTAAGATCTTTCGCAGTAGGAATGTGCAATGCAATACTGACCTTAACTTTCACGCTAGGTAGTTTGTGGTTTCAATTGTGGTATACGTCTTGAGCTAGAACTATGTTTTGTTAGTCGGTACAGGTCCAGCAGATTTAAATATGTGAACGAGGCTGAAATTGCTAAAAATCAATCTATTCGTAGAAACTTATTCAATAAGAAAACAAATGTTATCCAGATATCTCATAAGACTCTAATGAAAGTCAATTTTAGCAACACCACTTCTCAAGAAATCGCGCGATATTTGTTCTCGTTTTATGTGTCGGAACTGAAACTTTTCGCTTACGATCATCTGCAAACGGTTTGCTCTTTAATTTATTCTTCCCACACTAAAAAAGGCTATTTACTTGCTGAAATAAAACGCTTGTCGAATGCCGCTTTACTGGAGCCTCACTTTCGTGTTAATAGAAAAAGGAACATTGATAATAAGCTTGGTAAAGAAAGAAGCAATGTTTGATAAAATTTCCCTCCAGAAAATATCTTAAATACAGTTGTTGTCAATTTTGCAGCAGAAAATGAAGTTAAATATGGCGTCGCGAATGCTGTCATTTTTCAAAAAATCCACAATACTTCTCGCGGTTTAAATCACTCACTTTAATCGCAATAATCCCTGGTCGCTCTGCTCACAAAACATGCCTGTTGCATTGAGTCCCTTTTACGCATGCTTACTCTAGGATCTCGATTACAATAGCAATTTACTCCGGTAATACTAGAATGAACGGCACTCTCCTCCATATAGCACCTGTGGAGGTATATGTTTCTTGAAATCACTGAATATCATTTGAAAAGACTAACCAAAAGTAAATCGTAAGAGGCTCTCTCATGCAGACCAATAGCCATAATATTATTATTAAAAGTGGAAGAGTAACCAGGGTTCATAAAGAGTAAAAATTGAAGCGTTCTCTGGGTAAAGATTTTTGTTATAGAGGTTGTAGCTAACCTCTCCATGGAGGTAATTGAAGATTCAGCTCTAATTAATTCCATGGTACCACTAAAATTTGGAAAAGATATGTGGACGACAGCTTTGTCATCATTAAGACAGACGCCATTTCAGCCTTCCACGATACTTTGAATTCCATCGACCCTGAGATCTCCTTTACCATCGAAAGTGAAAGCAATGACCAAATCGCCTTCCTGGACACCCTCGTCAGCAGGAAAAATGGCAAAATTACCATTGAAGTGTATAAAAAACCAACACACACAGACAGGGACTGGGAGTCGAGGCATGCGAGAGCGAGTAGACGTGTTCTTAGCTGCTCCACATAACTTCGTCGCTGAATAATGTCTTTCGGCCTTTAATTCATATGAGTTCCAAGCGGAAAGCAAGAAAGAGTAGTAATTCCAGTGCGTCTGGTGTTTCGCCAGTTGAAAAACGAGCAAGAGAGTTAAATTCAAGCTTAAACTCGTCACCTGAGCGCTCTACTGAGGTAGATGCCTTCGAAATGTCGGATTCCTTGGAGTCGAAACTAGATCTAATTCTGACAAGGCTAGAGACTATGGATAGAAAACTTGAGGAGATTAATACTGCAGTGTCCAACCTGGAGAGCAAATTCAACAAATTGGAAGGTAGAGTGGAAAAGCTAGAAGACCATCAATCGACCACGAGGGACGTCGTAAAAGAGTTGCAAGATGGCCTCCAGGAATTCAATACGCAAGTCAACGAAGCGACAGCGGCTCGAGAAAAAGCGAAAGAAATTTGTGAGAGCAGGTACAAAGAGTTGGAAAACAAATTGTTGTATGCCGAAGTGTATCAAAGGCGAGAAAATTTGCGTTTTTATGGCATTGGAGAGGAAGAAGAAGACGGAGACTGTCGAAATGTGTTGAAATCCTTCCTGGAACAGCAATGTGGAGTCCAGCCAGATGGTATAGAATTCCACCGGGTCCACAGGATTGGAAAACCTCACGAAGATGGAAGCCCTAGAGCGATTATCGCTCGGTTCCTTAGATATAGTGACAGAGAACTCGTGTTTTCAAAAACAAAGTTGTTGAAGGACTCCGGGTACAGGATCTCCGCAGACTTGCCCAAAGAAATAGTAAATCGAAGGAAGCTCCAGTCAAAGAAACTGGTCGATGCTAGGAAAGCGGGTAAGATCGCCTTTTTTTAGCCGCGCTGAACCCGACAAATTATTTATTGATGGAGAACTAAACCCGTTGTAATTATTGCCGTTTCTTTTTTGCTACAATCGCTGCTATATTTAGGCACAGCCTAAACATGTCATTACACGTGAATTTGAAACTAAATAAGCTTTTCTTTGGCCAAAGACATATACGTTTTTTCTTAAATATCAAAAGTTAATAGACGAGGTTATTGGGGAACGAATATGTCGACCATCATTTCCCCTCTGCGCTTAGTTTCCTTATTTAGTTTGTGTTTATTTTTTTTTTGCTTCAATTTATTTCCTCGAGTCATTCTACGGTGGCACAACAGCGTCTCTGGTCACCTTTTAACATGTTATGTCGCTTTTGTTATTCGTTAGTGCCTTGTAGGGTGTTGATTGTAAGTGTCAGATGGGAGGGTGTCAATTCTTTTGTAAACAAATGCCGGCTTTTGAATATCTTGAAATCAGGTAATAATGCTTTTTGCTCTATCTGTTTGTGGCATTTGCAAATTCCAACGTTTGAGGTAATATTATGGTAGCAAGCAACTATGCATTTAAACTATTATCTTTAAATGCTCGTGGGATTCGTTCTTTTGAGAAACGAAAGGCAGTATTTGGATGGGTAATGAAACAACAAGTCGATATTTGCTTTCTTCAGGAGACCTACAGTACTAAGGAAGTCGAAAATGTTTGGAAAAAGCAATGGAAGGGCGAGATGTATTTCTCGCATGGTTCTGAACATAGCAGAGGCGTGCTTGTCCTGATTAAAAATAGTTTGGAATTCGAAATCAAGTCCGTGCGGCAGGACAAAGAAGGTCGCTTTATTTTTCTCGAGGCACTTGTGCAAGATCAAAAGTTCTTATTAGTAAACATCTATGTTCCAAACAAAACAAGTGAGCAAACTCTCTTTTTTGATAAAATCAGGGATGAATTGGATAACACTGATATAGATGACGACTGCAGAATCATAATCGGGGGAGATTTCAATGTCATTTTAGACCCCAACCTTGATGGATTCAGGGGCAGACCAAAATTAAAGGAATCAGCTAAGCAGATTGAGAATATTTGTCTATTGTACGATCTAGTTGACATCTGGCGACTTAGAAATCCAGATATAAAACGTTTTACTTGGAGACAGAAAACACCGATAATCCAAAGAAGGCTTGATTTTTGGTTAACCGATAATGCTCTGCAAGAAGACATTGATCAGGTTAATTTTTCCTTCCATAAAGTCTGATCATTCAGCAATCCTATTGTCAATTAATGGAATAGAAGAACAATCACATGGTCCCTCGTTCTGGAAGTTCAATGCGAGTCTATTAAATGACAATGATTATGTAGCTCTAATAAACAATAGATACCAGGTTTGGGTTGAAGAGTTTAAGGATATTCAAGATCCTGGATTGTTCTGGGACCTCATTAAATACAAAATTAGACAGGATGCAATTTCATACAGTAAACGTAAAGCGAGGGAAAGAAGGGCCAAATTGGCAAGTTTAGAGGATGAATTGAGAATTCTTCAAGAAGTATGGAATCAAGAGCCGTCAACGGAAAATGTAAACAAGCTAGAAATTCTGGAGACCGAGTATGACCTTCAGTACGAATATATTGCACAAGGTGCTATAATACGTTCAAGGGCCACATGGTATGAACAAGGAGAGAAAAGTAACAAGTATTTCTTGAACTAAGAGAGCTCAAGGGGTAAAAAAAGAACAATCCGAAAGATTTTTAGAGAGGATCAATCTCTGACAACGGATCCCAAACTAATAATGGACGAACTTAGAAATTTCTATTCAGATCTTTACCATATGAACTCTACCAGTGAAAGTGAAACCTCATTAGACTCTTTTCTCAAGAGCGTATCTGTACCCACACTTGCTGAAATACAGACAGAGAAGTGTGAGGAGAAGCTGACCATCGGTGAATGTTTTAACACTTTGAAAAGTTTTCAAAAGAACAAAACACCTGGTAGCGATGGCCTTACGGTGGAATTCTATCTTGCCTTTTGGACCATTTTAGGAAAACATTTAGTAGCTTGTCTAAATTATGCACATGATCACGGAGAATTATCCAACTCTCAAAAACAAGCGGTGATCACTTTGTTAGAAAAGAAAGGAAAAGATAAAAGGCTGATCAAAAACTGGAGACCGATTTCCCTAATTAATGTTGACACCAAAATAGCCTCCAAGGCGTTAGCTAAACGATTAGAGAATATATTACCTGATTTGATTCATTACAACTAAAACGCTTATGTGAAGGGTAGATCAATATTTGATGCTGTTAGGACAATTGATGATGTATTAGAATACACAAAACGTAGTGAGCAGTCAGGAATTCTTGTAACAATTGATTTCGAAAAAGCTTTTGACTCTTTAGACCATAGATTCTTACTGAAGGTCCTTCGCACCCTCAATTTCGGACCATCTTTTATTCAGTGGATTCGTACCTTTTACTCAAATGTGTCAAGTTGCGTTATAAACAATGGATTTGCAACAAGCTACTTCAGTGTTGACCGGGGCGTGAGACAAGGGGATCCCCTATCCCCTCTTTTGTTTATTCTAAGTTTAGAAATTCTAGCTTGTAGTATTCGGCAGAATGATAAGATTCAAGGGATCAAAATCGAGGATGAAGTAGTGAAAAGTTCTCTTTTTGCCGATGACATGACATGTTTCTTGAGAAATAAGTCTTCGTATGAGCACCTGATTTTCAATTTAGAATTGTTTTCGAGATTCTCAGGTTTAAAATTAAATGAGGAAAAAACAGAATTTTTCTGCTTGAGTGTGTTTAAAAACACTCAATTCAGATTTTAGGCGTGCATTTCGACTATGATGAGCTTTCTAGGAAAAAGGCTAACTTCGAAGCAATTATTAAGACTATTAAAAAAACATTAGGAATGTGGAAATGGAGAGGACTCACTCTTATAGGGAAAATACAAATTGTTAAATCATTTGCTATTCCGAAATTTGTGTCGAAAGCCTCTCTTATTTACGTATCTAAGGATCTTATACAGGCAGTCAATAAAGAACTCTACAGCTTTATTTGGAAAGGAAAGGATAAGGTAAAACGGTTAGCTTTGATTAATGATATTGAAAACGGAGGGCTAAAGATGCTTGATATAGAATCTATGGTTCTGGCGCAAAGAACGATGTGCTTGAAGAAGTATATCGAGGACTACGTTAGTCCCTGGAAGTGTTTCTTAAGCTATTATTTGAAAAAAATAGGGGGGAGGTTCATTTTGCAGTGTCATTTTGATTGTCGAAATTTGCCTATATCTTTACCTGAGTTTTACAAAGACTGTCTTGATGCATGGTCAACTCTTTTAAGTAAAGAAGTGAGTTCGTACGAGGGTATAATGAATCAATACTTGTGGAATAATAATTCCTTATATAATGCCTTTTTACACATGACCTGTGCTATAAGTAAAATCGGAGATTTAGTTTCTACAGACAATACGTTTCTAGGAAGTGATAAAATTCTCAGTGCAAAACTATCCCCTAGTCAATATTTCCTTTTAATGGGAGTGGTTAGTGCCATTCCAAATAAATGGCGCTCCATTATTAAGGGTGAGGGAACTTATTGCAAACCATATCCCTGCTCTGCAAATTCTTTTCAAGTGTCAATAAAAGGTGCAATGACAGATGTTTCAAGCATTTCCTCCAAAATAGTTTATGAAGAGTTTCGTTCTCGCAAAGTGATACCTCCGACCGCCCAAACCAAATACAAAAATGAATACCCAAGAAAATCTATTCACTAGCGTTCGGTGTTACTTTGGATACAAATTTAAGAGCTTTTCAGTACAAACTGCTGAACCGTATTGTGTATACAAATGACAGACTTTATAAATTAAGATTGTAGATACGCCTCTATGTACCTTCTGTAAGTCTGAAGAGGAATCCCTCGAGCATTTATTGTTTCACTGTAAAGACACTGAGGTTTTCTGGAAAGAGGTGTTGTTGTGGTTGGCCATCCATAGAAAAGAGATATTAAATTTTTCACTAATAGATGTTTTGTTTGGCAAATTCGATATCGAAAAAGACTTTATGGTAATTAACCATGTCCTTTTGCTTGGAAAATTATTTATTTATAGGTGCAAGCTAGATATTGTTAAACCTTCTTTGGAAGTTTTTAAGGCTAAATTAAAAGCTACTCTAAATTCAGAATTTTACATTGCCAGAAAAAACGGCACACTCGCACAACATTACAGAAAGTGGGATCCCTTTATTTCAATATTAATGTAGATAATTTCTCTTTCCTCTTTCCTCTCTACCATTTTATTAATTCAATAAGTATTATTTTAGGTCACTCGTATTTCAAAACCTGCTTTTTAGCTACATCCGGTTTGAAAGCTGTTTTTTGTGTTTTTTGTTATTTTTCTAACTTTTTTCATCGCACCCCATAGCATAATGTTCACTTTATTGTATCTGTAATTTATTGTAATGTTAGTCTTGTAGTAATTTTAAGTAGTGTTAGTAATGTTAGTCTTGTAAGTAACTTAAGTAGTGTTAGTAATGTTAGGATTGTAAGTAAGGATTTATTTTGTAAGTGTCGGTATTTCTTGTAATATGTGTGTATTATAAATGGTGTTAAATAATGGCAAATAAATAAATAAAATTCGCCCAAAAAAAACACAGACAGGTATTTAAACTTTAACTCGCACCACTCTTCTAAACCGTGCGTGCAACCTTCCAAGCACCGCAGATGGAAAACGAAAGAAGCCAAACGTGTCTCCGATAAGCGAATGGTTACCCCCAGTCAATCATCTCTAACATGCTTAAGACAAAACGTGCCATGGAAACAATTCCCTCGCCAGAAGAGTTAGTTGGTATGTTTTTTAATGGGTTGAGCCATCAGAAACACGTTTTGACTTGGCTTGTCTGCCTTATATCAATGGCCTCACCGAACCACTTCAAAGATTACTTCGAAACAATGGAATCCGTGTTGTCACCAGACCCCACAGAACCCTACATCAGGAATTCCCTTCGCCAAAATTCAGGCCACCCAGCAACCTTCAAACAAATGTGGTGTACAAGATTCCCTGCAATGACTGCAGTTGGAGCTACATTGGAGAAACCGGCAGATGTCTACAGACACGAAGAAAAGAACACATCACGACCATCAAATTGATTTCAAAAATACAAGAGTTTTTGACAAAGGAGACTATCGCGTGCGAAAGACGCTCGAGTCATGGCACACTGCCATGACAACCGAAGCGGATAACAATGCTACAGTAGGTCATTACCCCGACAATATTCTATTCTTTTAAAATAGTCTTCTTTATTCACCAAATTCTTTTTCTTGTCTCTTTCACATATTTTTACTTATTCATTCGCGCCATTTTTATCATTCGTTAAAGGCTGTAGTTTGGCAGCCGAAAGCTTATTTTTAACAAAAATATTTAACCAGAGAACGCTTCAATTTTTACTCAGCCCTAATATTCTCTGCTGCAGTAGTTGCTGCTTGGCGACGAACGTGGTAGGCTTCAACTGATGGGTTGAGAACATGAGGTTTAGGCTTGTTCTAATTCAGCTCCATAGGGTAGAGATGTTGAATTGGACTCTCTAGTCGCCCCTTTCCTGTACATCAAATTGCACGGCTCGAACTACTCCGTCACTACTCGGGTAGACTTGGCTGATTACGCCCATCGGCCACCTGTTCCGGTTTTTCACCTCAAACTTCTTTTGTTTGTGAGTTAAGTTGTGCCTCTAACGAAGAGCTGTTGGATATTCATTTGTCCAACGGCGCCAAAGCTAGTCCTTGCAGGACTTGAGGTACTTTTCGCGTCTTCTTAGTTCAACGTCCTCTTCCCTCCAAGGTTCTTTTTCTGGTAGCAGATTTGAACGCTGGAAGAGAAACGCCGCTGGGGTGAAGACAGGCAGCAGAACTACGTATCTATCTACGTATCTCAGCGGGCGACGATTCGGAGAGTTCATCCCAGGTCAATGATGCTACACCAGTGGTCTTGTTTAAAGCATCTTTCGTAACTCCGATTATTCATTCGAACTGGCCGAACCATACCGCTCGGGAAAGATTAAAATTCCAATTGACGTGATGCCGCTCTAAGAGGGCCTTGTACCATCTCATCGTGCCATCTGTTTTCAGCCATTTTGCAGCTTTCTCAAATGTTTAAGGTGGCTCATAACAGTTTAGTGACAATTAGACATGCCCGTTTCAGGTGTTCTATCGCAGCTATACCAAAAATGTTTAGGAAACTCTTTTAGTACGAACTTATTTAAGTTTTACCAATGAACAAATTGAGGTCATTGTGACGTCAAAATTCGTTGCCATGGCAACGTCATATGAGGTCAAAGATACCCTCTTTTGGACCTTTTGAGGCTAATAATTCAAAAACTACACGGTGAAAATTCTTGTTTTTGATATATGTTTATCTAACTGACAAAAGAAACATTTTTGCAAATTTTTAAAAAAATCTGTAGGTAGGATTCGAAGCTACGTCATTTTTTCACTAAATTAAGGTGGCTCTGAACCCTACCTACAGAATTTTTTAAAACATTGTTAGATTGTTTGTTTTGCCCAGTAGACAAAAATATATAAAAAACAAAAACTTTCACCGTCTAGTTTTTAAGTTATTAGCCTCGAAAGGTAAAAAATAAGGTATCTTTGACCTCATATGACGTTGCCATGGCAACGAATTTTGACGTCATAGCAACTACAATTTATTCATTGGTAAAACCTTTACAAAGTTGTATTAAAAGTTTAACCTCAGGGTTCTTGGTGTAGCTGCTATAGAATGCCAAAGACGGGAATATCTAAACCCCTTCTAGCCTCCTGGCTGACAATGGTTTCCGGCATTTTTCCAGTTCTTAAACTTTGATGGGTCAGTACTACAAATTGTTATCAGTTGCTGCTACAATAATGATGTCAAACAAATGTCCAATCATTGCTAAACAAGTTGTAGCCATTTTCATGATGTCATTGGTTACCATAGCAACAGTTTAGCCTGTTAAAAACACCCTTAAATTTGCCTTCAAGTGCTTATAACTCAAAAACGAGCACGGTGACCCCCATTTTTTATTATTGAATAATGATTAGCATGTTAAGATGCAACTTTTTGCAATTTTAAAAAAATTTCTATTTAGCGGTTTCAGTGCCACCTTAAATTTCCGAAAATTTAAGGTGGCTCTGAAACCACTAGATAGAATTTTTTTTAACTTTGCAAAAAGTTGCATCTTAACATGCTAATCATTAGTCAATAATAAAAAATGGGGGTCATCGTGCTCGTTTTTGAGTTATAAGCACTTGAAGGCAAATTTAAGGGTGTTTTTAACAGGCTAAACTGTTGCTATGGTAACCAATGACGTCATGAAAATGGCTACAACTTGTTCAGCAGTGATTGGACATTTGTTTGACATCATTATTGTAGCAGCAACTGATAACAACTTGTAGTACTGACCCATCAAAGTTTAAGAACTGGAAAAATGCTGGAAACCATTGTCAGCCTCCTTAAGTCTCCAGGCTTAGTACAACTTGAAGATGGACTCCTTGAGTCAAACAACAGGCGAATTGTGCAGTATTTCCGACAATGGCAATTGATGTTTAATTATGTTCTGCCAAGACCTATTTAGCTCAAAATTAAAAGGGACTAGGGGGCCGACAGATAAGTTAGTATACGGGAAATCAAGGGGAGGGGGGGGGGGGGGGGGGTGGGGGCCGTATAAGCATGAGTAAGCAGATATTTCTTTTTGCACACTGATTTCTTCTCAAACTGGAGAGACGTATGTGATCCCACAAAAAATGCCATACTGATGACGAAGTTCTACAGAGGATCCTTGTATTATGAAGCCTTGTTTGTATCGTGTTATGCCAATCAAAAACTTTTAACTACCGGTAATCACTCTGACCTGGCTCATAAGCATGGGATATTTGTGTTACATTTCAGATGTTTCGAGGGAAGGAAGAATTCAGTTTGCAAAGAAAGACACCTTCTTCTTCTTGTTTTTTTTAACAATGACCACGCTTTTACTTTTGAATATTTCCAGTCTACCTGTGTATTTGGTATCCGGTAAGTTCGTTCCATAGTCAGATCGTTCCAAAGAAGAGTTATTTCGTTCCACAAAAAAAGTCAGTTCGTTCCACGATATGGTTAGTTCGTTCGACGACATAGTCAGATCGTTCCACTTTAAAAAAATTCGGTTGTGCAAAGAATTAAACCTGCTTACTCGATGAAAGTGTAAATAAAAACGTTTCTGTTATTTATCGCGCTAAATAATACGACAGTACCGTTTATATCTGAGAATGAACTGGTCCGCCATTTTGAATTTTTGCACGATGTCGAAGCCGAAAATGTTTATATCGTTACTCTTCGCGAGTAACAAATTAATTAACTTAATATTAAACTCACTGATTTTGAAACAGCAATACTGCATTAAAAATGACGCATTATCGCCGTCCCAAAATCGCAATTAGTTTAATACAGACAATGGAACCCGGTTGAAATGATAAACACATGTTAAAATATAATATCGCCAGTTTTATTGACATATCTGTGACCTATTTACAAGATCTAAATTCTAAAGCCTTAATTGAAAACTATGTTTAAAGACTTAATTGAAATCTATAAACTTGGCCTATGTTCTGAAGACTTGATTGAAAACTATGCCCTCAATTTAAAACTAAACATATTTATTGCGTTGGTCCTTTGAGGAATGAACAACCGTACAGCCTATCGACCGATCTTTGGCCTCCTTCGTATTGTTCCCACAAGACGGATAGAAGTTCTGACCATTTGATTGGTGAATGCTAATTTTGTTTACTACCCTTTGTTAAAGTAAACCAAGTTAAAATTGTTGAAACAAAGAGAAAAAATCACACCTACCTTGGGCGGGATACTGATTAGCTGTTATTGTTGATATGCTAGAAAAAACAAAGCGGGGAAAAAATCACACTTACCTTGCACATGCCACTTACATCCTGTCATTGTTAATAGAGTTACAAATTAAACTTCCTTTTACAACTTGTTTTTACGACGATGAATTGCACGCGCCGTACGCAACAATGGAATTGTGTTACGTGCGCCCATTACACGTTTGATGTGCTCTATGCCTGATGCCTTTTAAAAGTGTAGCTAAGTGTATGACTTGAAGTTGTCGAGGTTTTTAGTTTATTATTGTGTTGTTTATTATTGTGTTCAGTGTTGTTGACTTTGATGAAGGCGAGACTTTTTTCGTTCTATTGTTTTCTCTGTTTTGCAAAGCTGTTCCTTTCGCCATTTTGACGATTAAAATCACACGTATAGAATGTGCAGGTTATCAGATGAGGTAACTTTAAAGTAGAATTTCACTATGTTTAATGTTTTATTACTTTAACACTTTGTGGAACGATCTAACTATGTCGTGGAACGAACTAACCATATCGTGGAACGAACTGACTTTTTTGTGGAACGAAATAACTTTTCTTTGGAACGAAGTGACTTGGAACGATCTGAGTATGGAACGAAATGACCGGATACCGTGTATTTCATGCGCGTATGTAACTTGATTGATTACAGGTCATTAAGTTATGGTGCTTTAGGATCCATCATTGGACATGAGATGACACATGGATTTGACAACACTGGTTAGTAAAATTAGTTACGTATTGTTGAGATGAACTTCGTCAGTCGTAAGTGAACTTTAGTGAGCGTCCACAATGTAATTCTCACCCGAGAATTTGTGCTTATTTAAGCCTAAAATGTTCTTAAAGTCCGAAAATAGATTATGAATCTGAAGAATCCACACTCCGAGTGGATTCATTAGATCAAATCTAAATCCGGAACTTTAGGATTCATGATCCGTACGTTTCTTTGGGAAAGGATTCGAAAAAAGTGCATCGGCCCAGCGGTCTTCACTGCGAAATTACAGGTACCCCATTTGTTAGCCTGCAGAAAAGGCGGTTTAATTAGTTAGTTTGCGGGTCGCGCGAAGCGCGAGGGCGAGCACAAACCCGCAAACTAAGTAAATAAATCGCCTGTTCTGCAGGCTAGCCAAGTTTTCAAGCATCTATTTCGATAAAAATACAAAAATGATTAATTAGAAAAGTAACGGTAGCTTGATCAGCGTGAAGTGTCATTTTAAACTGAATGCATGTTTTCTAGACGTCGCTGTGTGCCTACAGAAGTTATATCGTCACGAGTGTGGTTTACATTGACCATGTTTTCGCAGAATTCTTTGCTTTAGAAGCGCTTTCGTCGCATTATGCTTCAGGCTAAAGAAGAACTGCTTCATCGTGTGATTTGTTTTTTGTGATGGCTTTCACGATTTCGGCTAGGATACCTTCGACGAAAAATAAATAGCTACTGATATTTTATGTTCACCGGCGCGAACAGTGTTTACTGGGTTCTCATGGCAAAAAAGTGCATTTTCGGGTTCTTCGTTTCTTTGGGAGCCAAGTATCCGTATGATATGAGATTAAAAATCCGATCCTAAGTCCCAGGTTGGATTCACAGCCAGTAGATATAAATAAATTTCGTTCTTAGCCTATAAGGCCAAGCCGGTTTAAAAACAAAAGCGAGGATCTAATCAGCTATAAAATTATAAATTAAAAAAAAGCAATTGCAATATTTCGAAAGGCACTGCCATTCTTCCTTAGGGTCTTACAGATAGCTCTGGGTAAACTCTAACGCCACAATTTTAAATAAAGGACAGCGTCGTATATGATACTTTATGAACTAAACTCAGATACTACGCGCACTCTGATTGGTCAAAAAGGTAAAAAACGATCTTTTTATTTTTATTCTTGTTTTTTCTAATTGTGTTTTTTTATTTATTTATTTTTTTGTTTTAATTTTTCTTAATTGAGTTATTTAAAATGAAAAACCCGTTGGCCAAGGGGTGTTATGCCACAGGGAAAAAAAGCTATGGCCCAGGAGTGCCATAGCCCATGACGCATTGAGAAGGTGTAGTCACCAGACTCTTGGCTATCATGTCAACACTTAAACAACATGGCGGCACGAATAAAGAACGATACCCGGAAAAAGGATGAAGAACTGAAGCAGGATACAGAGGAACGCGCGAAAGAGGGGTAAAAAGGGATGAGATTTTGGATCCAAAAAATACCCAATGTATGCTTACTGTTGTTTGCGTACTCTTTGTCGCCGTTTGCATTACTTTAAAATAAAGTACATCGACTATGAAATAGAGCTTGATACTTTGGACGCAAGGAAATGAAAGGTCCGGGAAATTTGTTAGGTTTTTCTGCGGTGACTAAAAGATAAACGGTAACCTTTGTTGGTAAGAAACCAGTAAAAAATCAAACTATGGACATAAGTGATCATTATGGTGTAGTTTGGAAAAAAATCGAAGATAATTTCGTAAATAATTTCCATTTTCAAAACAACCACCCTAGGGCTGAAAAAACTGCTACGAGCCACCTTTATACAGACTTGAACGTTCTTGAAATCAAACTCTTACTTTAAGGTCACGGGGGACACCTAGCCATGAATAAATTCGCTAGGCAAAATTTTGCTTGTCCTACATCTTTTGCGATTGAGCTGCAATTTTGCATAGACATGAAAGAACAATGAAAGCCGGTTTGCAAATGTCGTTTTTGATTTGGCAGATTACGCTTAACGGCAACGCTAGGGCGTCATTCGTGTCAAATTGAAAAATCCATGATCTTGTGTCCAAGTTTGCGGATCGAGAGATAGTCTAATCGGCGCGTGTCGCGTGTCGCGGGTAAAATGTCGCGCGTGGCGAGTAAAATGTCGCACGTCGCGCGTAAAATGTCGCGCGTCGCGCATAAAATGTCGCGGGTCCGAAAAACTATTTTTTTTTTGTTTTATAGTTTTTCTGAAGTTCACTACCTTAACAAAGACAATAGAATAACAATAAGTGCTTGAAAGTAGTTTTCCAACAGTATATACTACTCCAACGTTGAAGATAATACAACCCGAGTCAAGAATCTCATGCTTCAGTTGAAAGAAAGGGCAAAGCCAAAATGCTAGTGTCAGTCAAAAGAGAAAGTCTACCGGAACACGAGAAGGTCGGTTAGGTAGTAAAACCTTTATTGCTAGGCTACAAACGGCAAAGCGAGAGAAGTAGTAAAAGGAAAAAGTCCCTCCTGTGGTTGTGCAGATTTTGAAAACAACTCTGGAAAAGAATTATTTAAGCATATAATATGGGCATTGCCTAATATATGTCGACTGCCAGAGAACAGTGATCTGTTGCATCAGCTGTTTTTAAAAGATGACGAGGCCTTGTTTGTTGTTGCAAATTCCTACACTGTTATTCCTCAAGACCTGTTATTCAAAAAAGGCACCAACAAAACTAGAAAAGAAATAATACAAGAACTTATTTCTAATGATCCTCGCAGTAAAAACCAACAAATCTGGACTCTAGTTAGTATCAGAGCGGACAGTTCAATTAATGACGTCAAAATAGCAGCTCTGAAAGCGGATGGTTTGCTTCAGTTGTAATTGGCCATGTTCTAAACGAGCAGGGGACTGGGTACGAACATATTTTTTCTTGGTACGAATATTCAATTTTGATTGAATTGAAAATGGGGCACGTCATCTGAAAGAGCATCCAAATATTAGAAAATTCACCAAATTTGATGGTTATTGGTTTGAACGCAAAGGCATGGTACACTTTTAATATAAGAGAGCTTAGTATGGATTGGAGGACGCCTGTCCCTCCAATCCATACTAAGTGTACTATGCCTTTGGGTTTAAACCAATAACCGTCAAATTTGGTGAATTTACTAATTTTTGGATGCTCTTTCAGATGACGTACCCCATTTGTAAATTCAATCGATACTGAATGTTTGTACCAAAGAGAAAATATGTTCGTACCCAGTCCCCTGCTCGTTTAGAACATGGCTAATTACTGTTAACTTGTAAAAAAAAGGACCTACGCCTTTGAGCTTCGTAGGTTTTTTGTTTGTTTAATTGAATGGATGTGTTTGAATTTTGGTAGTTTGTTGTTTGTTTAATTTTGTTCTCTCCTTTTCAAAGAAAACATTTTAAAATCTATTACATTATTCATTATCTGATAACTTATAAGCTATTGTTGTTGTTGCTATAGTTAACGTCATTTTATTATTTATAACGCGGAAGTAGTATATTTTTGGATAAACAGAAAACAAAATAACGTTGGAGTAATATACTTTTCGAAAACTGGAAAATTAAAAAGCAAAAGTAAAGTTCAATTTTTCGTCCACCTACTTTCAAGCACTTGTTATTGTTATTTCATTGTCTTTATTAAGGTAGTGCACTTTAGAAAAAATTATAAAAAAAATTAGTTTTTCGGACCCGCGACAATTTTGTGGACCCGCGACTCGCGACATTTTACCCGAGACACGCGACACGCGCCGATTAGACTATCTCGCGGATCGAGTAGAAGACAGCACCCTGTAATTTTATCAAAAATGGATTAGTCAAAACGTCTAGTGTGTCATGTCAGAAGCGGACTTTTTAATTTAAACTTTGCTAGCGAGTAAAAGTCGTTTAAATGTGCAAATTTGAATTTAACGTCTTCTATCTTCTGTTTAAAGCGCTCTTTTAGAATTCCGCTTCCGTTATGACACACTACAGTAATATATAGATTTAGGCAGGCCTAAAAGCGGAGCTCCCATTTATTAATTTTATTACTAAATAGGTGGCCACACTATATTTCTAAGCTTATACAGTGGCCCACATAGGTACAAAATAAATTTTAATCGCTTATGGTTAAAAACCTCTCATGGTTTTATTGACGAAAGCGACGTCAATATATTTCGTGGTCCCATCTGAATTTTCTTTCCTGTGACAGCCTGTCACTGAGAGGTTCTAAAATTGAATTTGACGACTGCATTTTATTGGGTTCCTTACACGTACGCACGTCGGCGCAAAACAAATCTTTATAACGTTTTCTGTACACTAGTTAATACACCTCCCGGACCTCTACGAGTTTTTCAATGTAAAAAGAATCTTGACCTTGTTTTGATTTACTACAAAACTGTCAAGGCAAAAACAAAATACAGAAAAACAAAGTGAACTCGCTGCTAAACACAGTAAACAAAATGAACTCACGCCACGGCAAACTGAGAAAATCGAGGCGGCAAAACAAACTCTGAAAATTTATGGTGCCGGTTATGTAAGTCATTTTAAACCAGCTTTTGTGTAAGAATTGTGCCAGTTTGTGATATGGGAAGTAGTGCACGCTAACTTAGAATGAGCTTACAACTTGACTGTTTGAACCAACTTCTTTTCGTTGCGGTTTGGTGGAATGATTTAACTAATCCTGTTTTATCGTACGCGTTGCTAAGTACCTTAGATAATTTTATGTAAAGAACTGAATGAATTTTCTTCATTACTGGTAAGTATAAATATGCGGTAGGTAAAGTCTGAACTCACTCAGCCAAGCACAGGTAACTCGCAACGATACCGGCGAAATATTCGTTTACGCATCGAAGATATTTCAACACACTCACTGATAAGCAGGGACAAGAGAAACAAAACAAATGCAAGCAAGGGTGTTACTAAACAGAGTAACGGAGTAACGAGTAACGGAGTAACCAGAAACCGAGTAACGGGAAAAAAATTCCATCGGTAAAAAAAAAAAAAACAAATTCTAAAAAAATCAAAGGCCCTTTGGGCTGTCTCGTGTCTCTTTTCAATATTTTTGTGTAATTTGTGATTTCAGTGTTAAAACGTTAAACCACAAGGTATAGCCTTGTTTTGGTGCTAAGTTAGTTTTCGTTCTATAATTTTATAAAATGACTGTTCTTTTATAATTCTTTTTGATGTATTGATGTCTTGTTTCTTTTGTTTTTGTAAAGTTCTCAGGCTCACACGCTAGTTTTTACCAGGTAGTTTTGTTTCGTCTTAAACTCAACCTGACAGTTGCAATTCGCTAAGGGTGCAGAGGATTACAAAGAAGGGGCATTCCAAATTAGGAAAAAATAGCTGCCCCCTTTCTTTGTCCGTGGCATATGCTAAAGTGTAAGATCAATGTAAGACATTGACTTTGATCAGTAGTAGAGAGTATTCTGGTCTCGAATTGTCACTATTCGCGACTATTCGGGAGTATTCGTACTATTCGCGACTGTGTGCTATTCGATTTTTCCAGACATCTATTTAGACCAAGCCGTCATTCAACACAGGAGAGGGGACTGCTCAGAAGCTTTTTAGTCAGAGAAGCGTGTACTCGACATCAGACTGAGGCTGTTTGGTGAAGAACATCGAAAGACTGCTGACAACTTCCATTAAGTAGGGGTTCCACAACATTCACTGGGCGACTACATCTCCGTTTTGAGCCCAAGAATCATGCACTTGATATCAGACGGAAACTGTTTGGTGAAAACCATTCAGAGACTGCGGACAGCTATCTTTCAGTGGGGGTTACACAACATTCAGTTGGAGACTACAACTCTGCTCTCGAGTCCAAAACGGGTGCTCTTGAAATTAGACGGAAAACTGTTTGGTGAGCTTGACTAACAACAACCATGAAGTGAGGGTTACACATGATATCATACTGAGACTGTTTGGTAAAAAAAACATCCAACGACCACTTACAGCTACCATTCAGTAGGTGTTACACAACATTCACTTGCCGACTACAAACACAGCATGAAAACATAACTTTACTGCGGTGTAAAGCTGAAGTAAAGCTGGCGTAAATTTGGAATTTAATCAGCTTTACGCGACCTTTACATTTTTTAAAGCTGACCTTCAAACCAGCTTTACACTCATGTCTAAAGCTGGCTTAAAGAGATTGAAACATTTAAGCCACATTTACACCAGGTTTACACACGGTAGCGTAAATGTCAGGTTTAACCACCTTTAAGAACCTTTGATTGATGGCGTAATTTTCCGTAAATCTCCATTTTCGAGGTGTGAAATTGTCCGCTCTCAAGTCCAAGAAGCGCGGGCTTTATATCAGATGGAAACTGTTTGGTGAAGGATATTGATATACTGTCTCTGATATTCAGAGACAGCTGACTGCTACCATTCAGTAGGGGTATTACAGATCATTCACTGGGCGACTACATCTCTGCTCTGGATCCGGATCCAAGCTTGTACTTGATATCAGTCTGAAACTGTTTGGTGAAGAACATTCAGAGATGGCTGAGAGCTATCATTCAGTAGGGGTTACACAACATTCACTGGGCAACTACATCTCCACTCTGAAGTCCAAGAAGCGCGCGTATGATATTAAAATGAAAGTGTTTGGTGAAGAACACTTACAGACTGCTGACAGCTACATTCAAAAGGGGTTACACAGCATTCACTGGGAGACTACATCTCTTGTCTCTAGTCAGACAAGCGTGCATTCGATATCAGAATGAAACTGTTTGGTGACTGAGGACACCCAAAAACGGTCACAGCAATCGTTCAGTATTGTTTCTTATCAGTATTGTTTCTCATTTTTAGCTCATTACCGGGTGACTATACTGAATCATTACGAAAGTAAGTATATGAAACTATATTTAAACAGGGTGGGTCATTCAGGTGGAAGACTAGTATCTATAGGTGCGCTGCATCTAAAACCTACATCACATTAAAATTTAAGATTAAAAATAGTACTCCTTATTATAATGCTATTACAAAAAGAGGCTAAAATATACTTTACCAAAAAGCTATTATAACAGGAAATGTTTCTCTAGGCTGTAAAAAGCTTGTATGTTATCTTCGCTTGCAACTTTCGCGCCTCTAAAAAGAAAGGTGTTTTTAGAAGATTTACCATTTCCGGGGATGGGGAAAGCAGAGACCGGGGAAAATTTTGCTGGGATAATTTTAAGTCTTCTTTTTTTCATATGCGAGAAATAAAAATTGTGAACATGCGGGAAAACGAAATGATAAAACACTCGAGAAACAAAATGACAAAACAAGCAGGAAGACAAAGTTACATTATTTTTGACGCAAATGAACGCAAGAGGAATTGAGCGTTACTCGAAGTACTCGTCCCTCACCTTCTTGCGCCGACCGCTGTTCTTCCGCTGTTTTCCATTTCTTTTGTGATCTATTGCCCTCTTTCTACGATCCAAGAACAATGTCAGAAAATAGAGTAGATGTTTCTTGCGACGAAAACGCTGAAAATGGAAATACCGGAATGTTTGTGACGAAATAGAATTCCCAAGGTAAACTCACCGCGGGAATACGTTACCGGGGTGTTTGCCGTCACAGACTTAATACTTTACCAAGGTCATTAATCTTTCATACTGTTTTCGGCGCGAAATGCGAAAATGGATAATTCGAGGGTGCTTGCTAGCATCATCTCGCTTTTATTATTTATACTGCTTTGTTATGTCAGTGTTTCAGACACCGAAGAATTAGAAGGCGAAGACTCCGTTTTTATAAATCTCCTTGTTGGATTTTTCTAGAGGCCTAGAGATTAAATCGAAACACATATAAGAAAATGCACTATAGATCTTCCTTGACTTGTGTTGTATTTAAACGCCAAATTTCCAAAAAAAGTAGCTTATACTTACAAATCAGCAAGCCATCCAGGCATGATTCTAAGAAAGACCACGCTTTTGCTACCTTGAACACGCAAAGTTGACCTCCGGAAATCTAAACCGTATTTAATTTCAAATTTCTCTGTTTATTTTATTTAGTCCATGAGCCAGTAGGGTGGTCGGTATCATCTGGGGGGATTAATCTAAATGGTAATTTTTAGAAAGGTGGAGTAGTAACTAGTCAGAAAATACCTGATAGCAATTGATCGGTGGTAGTTTGTGGACTTGGGCGCCTTTGAAAGTTTTCTCTTAGCATGGAAACGAGGCTAAGGAAGAATTGTTGTAGTAGCGTCCAGTTAACAACCCGAAAAATCCTAAAAGCTTCACAACATCGTATATCCTATTCTAGAAGCTTAATTTTACCTTATTTGCTTCTTTCAAAAGTCACGGGCTATGTCACATGCGCATTAAAAGGTAAGGATAAAATTGAGGACGGCAGTATGGGGTCCAGTTCTCGGCCGGGTCCAGTTCTCGGCCACTTTATGTTCAAAAAAGTATTTTTACCCAAAGATAGACTGGTTCCTGTACTTTCGTTATCTTCAGTCTTGCCCTCGCACTAACTGTAGGACGTTAACACGTTGGGCTGAGGCGAAGCAAGGTGAATTTGTTTTTCCGAAAACTTGTTTCAACTCCTTTAACCTTTTCACTGGACTCAGGCGCGTAACGCATGTTACAAACTTTCTTTTCTAAAATAAGTCCCTTAAACACAATTTGTGATCGTTATAACAAAAATAAGTTTTAAAAGTAATTTAATATACTGAAAAGTTATTTAAATCTTCTTTAATATATAGATTTGCGCACACTCTTTTTGTGGAAGAGAACTGGATCCACTGGCCAAAAACGGGGACCGCAAACGAAGCTACCATCTTCGCTCTTAGCTCTTAGCTACCAGCTTCGTTATTGCTCGGATAGAAAAACAAGTGTCGTTTACACATACGAACTGAATACTGAAGCTAATTGTGGGCGCAGTTTCAAGCTCCTACGGTTCTTCTGAGGTACCTGCTATTTATATTCTGCATACTGAACTATCCAACTACTCCAATCCGCTAAGCTGTCGACTTCGTCCTTCACAGTAAATGGCTGGTTTTCACAGATGGGCATTCTACTCATTTCTGCGCACCTCATGCCGTTAGCTAAGCGAACGAATAGAGCAGGCCTCGGTTGTTCAAAGGGTGGATAACGCTATCCAGCGGATAAATCACTATCCAGTGGATAGCGTAGTTTGTTTTGTCAACACTTATCCACTGGATAGCGATTTATCCGGTGGATAGCGCTATCCACGCTTTGAACAACTGGGGCCAGATCATTAATTTTCTACTGTCGATACATGACACAGGTCCAAGGGGCCTCCATATTGTAGTCCGATGGTCGGATCTCCCTTTTTAGAACATAGTAGTTGCTATTTCAGATCACTGACTGTTGTTGTGGTGATTTTTAGAGCCCAGAAATAGCGGGTCAAAGCCTTTAACCCTTTCATGAACTCTAGTGAGAGTTCCAACTTCCTACCTAGCCTGGTGAAGGTTTCACGACACTCTTCTTCACTTGTCGCTGAACCTTTACTATCCTTGGGAAGGCACAAACAATTTATGCGCGCATTTTAACACAGCCTTGCAGGCATCCCAACTAAAAACGTTAGCAAGTCTGACTGTTGAGTCCAACGAACTTTGTGTGGTTCCTGGTAAGTTCCACATTTAACAAACAGCGATGTCGCAATATAGTCGACAAATGCAACTGAGATATAGTGAGGACATCCCTGTCTTCAGATCGTGAAGGTGCTATGCCCGTATTTCGTTATGTGAAATGCATGTTGAAATGAAGGACCATCTGTCACTTTCTTACATTGAAGTGAATTACCTCTTTACTGGCTCTTTGTCGTCTAGCTTCTGCCTTTCCATCTTCCATTCACCCGGACAATAAGACTGATGACCCGTTCTGTATTGCTGTCGTTTGTTAGGAAACTTTGTTCATGTCTAACGGTCTGAGTTTTGCTGATGCCCCGCAACTGATGCCGTTTAGCTCTGCTTGTAAATGTCTCTCCTCATTCTTTATTGTCATCCTTTAATAATATGATAATTAATATTTCTATAGCGCTTATACATTGCTGTTCTAAGTGCTTTACAACAATAAAAATCCATTCCTTGGTACGTGCCAAATACTATATATGTATCTTTCCCTGTGCATCTTCCCTCGGCATTTTATTTACGCCTTAAAAACCTCCAAAAGACGCGAGCTCACTCCGTCAATTTCGAAGCAGAGCTACTGGGAACTCGTTCAGCTGCCATTTGCACATTTATTCCCTAGCAAAGTTGCAAAAGTAGCCATGTTAGTCTTGCGAAGGAAACCAAAAGGGATAAACAAAGTATAACGACAGCGGCTCCTAGTGGGAGCAAGAAAATATTTGCCATCTAAGATTCTATCCTTGTGCCATTGGTTCCTTAGATAATTCAACCAAGAAGAGACCAATTAGAATAGAATAGAATAGAATAGAACAGAATAGAATAGAATAGAATAAAGTTTATTGAGTTCCCCAAAGGGATCTTCATACTCAATTTACAAGATTTTAAAATAGAAAAATGTTAATAATTTACATGGTAAAAAAATTAAAATAATATAAATTAGGCTTGAGTATAACTGTTGTTTCACAAGAAGCGACCTGTTTCTTCTGAATCAGTCAAGTGAAGTGTCTTTAATTGGTTTTCAAGAGATCATGTAATTTCTTAAGTTGTGGGACTTTACTTCTCCATGCCTTCCTCTTTGAATGCTTTGTAGTATTTCTCACCAATATCATATGCTCTTATCAGGCTTTTGTGCGAAGTTCTTTGAGATCCTAACGAGATCCTGGTTTGCAGAGAACGAATTGAAACAGTTTTTTGGTCAGCTCAACTGCCATCGCAGAAATAGTTATTGATAATTTTGATACAAGATCGGTGGAGGTCTGTTTGTTATGATTCATGTTCTGCTTGACTGTACCACGTCTCTGACCTGCGCATAGTAAAGAGCAAGGTTCTTAGCGTTGTTATTCTTGCTGTACGCGCCTGGAATCATCGATCGTATGGCACGAAGTGATAGTTCTATGTTGCCCTCTTAAAACTCAAGCAAAAGAGCGAGGGCCACGCCCTAAGCTACAGCCACACTTTCACACCCAAAAGATGGCAATCTCCACTATAACGCCATAGCTTCTCAGTGAGCTCTATCATGTCTTCATTACTTCTCTCATAATACAGGTAAAACCACATACCATGTCACTGCAAGGCTTTGCGCATTTTATGGTATTTGTATGTCTATAAGCATGAAAACCATGGAAAAATGTGGCGGATTTGCTTTATACAACTACGCTGAAAATGTACCAGCGAATGAGAAGGAAAATCAACTCGAAGTCCCACGCCCGTGAGTTCCTCAGACTGATCGGAAGTGTTCCAGTTTACATTTTTACTCTAAACTTGCATTGGTTACAAATTAGAATTAACACTCGAATTAGCAATAAGACTAATTAGTAGTAATTCTTACGTCTAACGCAAGGTAATAACTACAAACATCCACGAACAGAAGTCACTTCATAAAAAAAAAAAACAGCTTCAATTATATATGGTGGGAATAATTGGAAGGGAAGCCCGAAATACACCCGAGCCCACTGCATCAACCAGTACAAGGATATCAAGAATATCAATATTGATAGATAATAAAAAATATCAACACAAAGAAAACATAATTATGTGTATGATATACAATGCAGACGCTATTTTGGTGTACATCCCAACAAAACGCAAACGCGAGGCTGTCACGTGACTTGCCACGTGATTTATATTACATGTTTTGGAACAAGCAATTGACCTGAGAGCCATGCACTAAGTAACCTATGTTTTTGCGCAGTTTAATTTGAACAGTTTGGTCTCCAATAGAGTACGCCAATTTTAATAAGATCATATGGACGGGGTGGGGGGAGGGGCAGAAAAATCTTCACAATTCACAGAAACTACCTCAGATCGGTTGCTATCAGGCATTTTCTAACTCTATATTAATAGTACTTCTCAAAAAACACAAAGAACTTAAATCCCCCCGGATGATACCGATCACCCAATTTTTGGGGTCTGGCTCATGGACTAATTTGCTTATCTTTGAAATTTGCCTCGCGATCAGTCATTTTATCTTGGGGTACTTGAAAAACCTACCTATTTACCTCGGTAACTTTCATGGGCGATTCTTTTGCTCTTTTTGATGTATCCATGGAAATACACCACGATAAATTTACCTTGGGAAATGTTGGCCATACACGATTTGTGACTTTTCCGAGGTAAAGAGCCCATTTACCACGGTAAAAGGACGATGTGTAATCGCAACTGTATAAGTTTGACACACTACACTTGACACTAAGCTATTCCGTACTTGAAACCATACACTGCTACACAAGTAATTTGTTCCAGTCAACTCTTGTTGATTACATTTTATGCAGTCACAAAAAAACCTTTCGGTAACGATTCTCGCATCGCGACCGCAATCCTCAACTCGAAAAAAATATCTTAACTTTTCTAAGCGCAATAATCAGGAAAAGAAGAGCTACAATCGAAGCGATCACGCGTTCAGGATCCATGGCGGATTTCTTGTCACGCGAGGGGAAAAAGAAACATTTGAGAAACGTCCTGACTGTCACGCGAAAGGAAAAAGAAACATTAAGGAATGTCTATATTTATTCTCGCGTTTTGTTTACTTTCGCAGCTGACCGATTTTATCTCAGTGTGCTGATAAACATTTCTCGATTATCAAAATCTATAATCAGAGGGCTAGTGTGGTCTGTATGTATTTTTTTTTTCACTTCTAAAATAAAAGTTGACTAAGAATCTAACATTTCGCAATGATTGGAAGTAAAATCATAAAACGCATGGGTCTATTTGGAAAGGAAGGTTTTTTTTAATAAAAGTTAACAAAATAGTTAGGTGCCATATTCACGGCAAAGCCACTGCCCGGCTACTTTTCACATGCGAACAGAAATCAAGTTATCGCCGCGTAGAACACAAAGCAAACTACTCCCCGGCAGTTAGAAAGGACTAATACAAAGTATAAACGAAAGAGATAAATTATATTTGACGAGTACTATTAGATTCGGTAGACAGAAATTTCTTTTAAAGTGTAAACAAACTGAAGGACTAACGGAGACCGTTTGACCTTGTATCGTTTGTCGGATGCCGCGCTACTTTAATACGCACTATCAAAACAATTTCAGGAAATTAAATGTCAATCAAATGCGTTTTCGATGAGGTATCAGAACACGCAAGACTTGTACGACACGTACATTTCTTTCTGTAAAAAGAACATTCACACAATCACAAATCACGCATTTTGTTCCTTTAGCGATAACTTATAAAATCGACGGTTTGCAAGAGTAGCAAATCCAGATCAGCCAATGAATGGCGGTCAACATTTGCCATTTCCATCGACAAGCGCCACATTTTATCGTCCAGCTACTACTTCTGGCGAGAAGCACGCCATCGCCTCAGTCTTCAGTTCCAAGTGAAGTCGAAGTACTTGCTACGGCAAACACAAAAACAAAAAAACCTCGCGTTAAGTCTGCTGACTGGACTGAGGAAGAAACGCACGAAGTTCTTGAAGCGTGGGCGCCAAAATTTAGTAAGCTGTGGGGAGTTTTACAAAGAGAAAATATCAAACTCTGGAACGATATCTATTCTTTGTATAAAGAAAGGTGTCCAGAAAGCCAGAGAATGCTACAGCAGGTGAAGTAACGGCAGCAGAATCTAGAGTACTAGTTCAAGCAGTTCTCGCTCGACTTGAATCAGAACCGCCTGAGAAAAGAATGGCGAGAAAGTACGACTCCAGACTGGCAGAGTTCTTTTATTGAAATGTTTGAAAGAGTGTGGAACAGGACAACACAAGATTTGAACGATCGGCTGAAATGTTCCGTGACGCCCAGAGCAGGAAAATGGAACAAACAAACACAATACTTGCTGGCTTAAAAGACATTTTTAAAGATTTAGCATCAAAATAATTGTCTTTATCTAATCGTTTATTTTCTGTTATTGGATCGTTGTTATCCGTGCCATAGGTCGCACTTTTCAAAACAAATGTTGTGCAATACTCACGTAGCAATCATAGTCTTCTTTAGGGTCTCGTTTTTCTGTTCAACCCTTTTCAACGCAATTCTCCAACGAGCTTTCAACATGCCAAATGCTCGTTGCATTACAGATCGTAGCGTACCGAACTTTAAGTTACACTTTCTCTGCTCTTGAGTCAGGCGTCCTCTGTCCGCGGGTAGGGTTTCACTAGCCAGTTCGTTAATGGGGATAGGTACTGTCGCCAGCTAAAAGGGGCCTTATTTCTGTTCCATTAAGATTGCCTGTTGGACAGCTAAGAATTTGCTCGTTCGCTGCAAGTTCATTAAAAAACGCCATCTCTTCTGCGTGCATTGCGTGTCGTTTATTTACAGATAACGTCAACGCTTTATATCATCGTGCGAGTGCACCGAATTTGTTGCGCTTGATAGACCGATCACAAGAACCGTACGAGACTGTGAACTAACTACAGCAATAAACGTAAAAGAAAAGAAATCAATTTTAAGAACAGTAAAGCGTGCCTGTATTTCACATAATAAGCCCTTTACAATAAATACTCCTAACCTAAAGTTTGATAAACCAGCGGGCTGCGACCTCTTTGTTAAAGAAACATTATCTGTTCTTTGATATGAAATTCTGGCGGCCTCACAAAGCAAATGTTGACATGGCGGGAAAAATATTGACATGGCGGGAAAATTCCGCGGCCTCACAAAGCAAACACGCATGGAATGGTCCATGGAATGCACTTTCTCCCCCTCGCATATTCTCGTGTCGTCATGACAACGTCATGACGACACGAGACAAAAATTACAAATCAAGCCTTGGAGTAATTTCATCGATAACACGACTACATGACCTTTTGTTGCAATGCACAACGGCCGAGAGGATTTTCGCGCTAAAAATATCAAGTGACTGCGTCTCACTTAGTCAGAGCATGGCTCGCCTCGGGGAA
Source organism: Meandrina meandrites (assembly GCA_963693305.1). Lineage (NCBI taxonomy): Eukaryota > Metazoa > Cnidaria > Anthozoa > Scleractinia > Meandrinidae > Meandrina > Meandrina meandrites. The sequence continues at coordinate 20,913,077 of OY855910.1, forward strand.
GGTAAGAGTTTTTTTTCTCTCTTTTTATCGCTCATATTTGTGGAACAGCAGATATAGTCCGCAATAATTACAAAAGCAATGAAGAAAGATGCTGTTTGGGCTGCCTTATTAAGGTTTATGGACTGTTTTCTTCGCCGGTTTTCCTGCCACTTTCACTGTTTGTTTTTGATTACCTCCAATTGGGCTTTCTGCCTAGTATAATTTCTCTCCATCAAAACAACAGATGACTACGATATCATTATTATATCGGATAACTCGGGAGATGAAGGCAACAGTATTTTATAATTGTCTTTATCGTTGCCACTGCAGGTCTCCTTTGAGGCATTTGCGGAAACATCCGTGTTCATAAAACAAACACTATGCAAGGAATTCGACGATACTATAAATAGACTGGGACTTTTATTTGGTACAACGTCCGTTAGGTTGGATTTCTGTGTTACTTATAAATTACAAATTGTTTTACCGATCAAATTGTAACCATTATGGCCGAGTGGATAACACATATTCGACTTTAGTACTATATTTTCATGATTAAATTATCGCGGTAAATATTCCCATCGGCGCCAACTTCAGACAGAATTAATGCACAAAAAACTAAAAATACCATTACCGATTTCCCTCGTTGAACTCGAAACCTTAAGTTCTTAATTCACATCTATTGCAGAAACTGAATTAAATAAAGAAATGTTGGTATTCCGGCCATATATTTTTTTATGCGTTGAGCGACCTTTTTCCTATATTTCGATAAGACGATAAGCCTAAAAACATTTAGCCTGCAAGCAGGCTCTCGTATACTCAAAGTGGTCGTGGAATCGATTTAAATTCCATCGCATGTTAGCTGCACTGAAAAAAAAACGTCCTCGCTTACAATATCGTCCGTTTTAACTTCAGAGTCGTCGAACAAGTACAACTCCAAATCAGGTAAAAGGGACAACGAGTCCGCCATTTGTTTTGCTTTCTTAATGCAGCCAACCGGAAAATACTGTTCCATTTGCCACACGGAATACCCGGAATTTCAATCCGGAATTCTAGGTCCTTATTTTTATGTTTTATTTGAATGTTATTATTTATTATTATTATTATTTTTTTTAGTATTTTTTTTTTTACCTATGGAATTTTTTTCCCGTTACTCGGTTTCTCGTTACTCCGTTACTCGTTACTCCGTTACTCTGTTTAGTAACACCCTGCAAGCAAGCCGAAATTCTGCGAAATTGTGATTTTGATCAGCTAAATAATTTGTTTTCAAAATCCAGTAGTGAACATCACTAGTCTAAACGAAATATTTGATAAACAATGTCTGTATAAAATGTACAAACACGAACAGGTTTCATAAATGTTTACCGAAAGATCTGAAAAGGCTTAGGCTTATTGCATACATTTACGTTTGTTACCTCATTATTGAAGAAGGCTTGTATATACTGCAGGGCAAAGCTTTCAAACCAGCCCAATAATGTCGGAGACGAACACGGCAATTTCTCCAACACCACCGACATATACATTATGTGAATTATCAACGAAGATCAAGATCTCTCTTTCCATCGGCGTAGCCTTTAACAGTCTTTTAGTGAACTTGATCGGCTTTGAGTTCACTTTTATTTGAGCTCAATTCAGTGATTTTCAGGCTTGCTCAACTGCAGGTCGAACCGTGGACATCGCCCGATATAGTAGTCCGATATATCATGTTCCTGCATGTTCAAGTCCGCAATTACTTCGGTTCTTCCCGTTACAAGGTTGTCCTAAATGATTTGGAATACGTTTCCATGATGTAGATGGGTAAATAGAGCGAGAAATATCCACGAAGACGGAAGATCTATGTTCTTCAGCAGCTTTCTTCGCGTGTTTCCGCGTGTTTCATTCAGCTTTAAACGTGAACAGCGTGCCAAAGATTTTGGCGCCTTTTCATGCAATGGCTTCGTTTAAGTTGATGTGAAATGTCCAGATCATTTTTTTTGATGTGAGAAAAAATCTCTGAAGATAATAACGTAGAAATATTTGATGCTGCTCAATTTCTTCACAAGTTTTCATTCCAGCGTTTGAGCAAAGATTTTGTCGCCTTTTCACGCAATCGATTCGTGTAGGCGAAATGAAATATCCCTAGTCGATTTTCAACATGATTTAAAAAAAATATGCAGTGTCCTACAAACTTCTACCATTGGTAACTTTTAGCGAAAAGCGGATGGTCAATATCAAACACGTAAGATGCCCAGGTCAAGCTTTTTCTGGAGCATGGCCGGCATGTTGGGCAACGTCGTCGTCGCTAGGCGCACGCGCCCGCGAGCAATGCCGCTAGCCACGATGACCATGAAAACTCAAACGCATGGTTTTCTCAATTTCTATCTTCGCACGGTAGTTATGGGGCTCCGCTCTGCGGCCCTTCGGGCCGCTGGAGAGCTCCGCTATTACTAATTTACCTCTCTGCAGTGCCAGCTCATGAAGTTCTAAATCTGCGCTGAATTCTTGGACACAAAATTGGCGGAAAAGTCCAACCTTTGAGATTTCCGAAAGTATTCCGATTAAAACACGAGTGCCAAGGGAAGTAATTATAGTAATTACATTCCTCGCTTTAATGTTGACATACGAAAAGAACACGCTTGCTTTTGAATTTTAATTCATTTATTTTAATGCAAATAATCTCTAATTCAGTTAAAAACAAGAAGTTGCTATAGCAACTTAAAACCGCGCTTATATTTTTTGCTAATGCACAGCTTTCTTCCTCAAAAGTCAGGGCGAAATTTAATCTGTTTGCACTATGAGTAAAGGAATACCAAAGTAGTCACGCGAGTCACACAATCCATTGTTGCACCATCGCCCATAGCCGTTGTGAAATTTATGATGACGTAATGGTCTTAATCTGGAACTTCGCTGAAGACATGAATGGGCATGAATTAAACAAAAAGAAAACTAGCATTCCACTACTTGGATGCTAGTAATAACTGTTATTTTCTTTAGGTAAAAGTCACGATTAAATGTAATTGGTTTGTGCCGTGAGTGAGAGCCCGCAGGAAGGTAATCACACGATTCTAACATTTCAAGCATTACAATGTTCACGGCTATATTTAGAAGGGCGGTGTACGGCGGTAATTTCCCTACCAATGATGTAATCCTCGCAAGTGCTTACCTTGGGGGTTTTCCCTTCTAATGACGTAACCCCTGCACGTTCGGACACGCTCAATTGTTTACTTAAGCAAATATTTCATTTCCTTTCAAATCTTTGAACTCACTTCGGTGAAATAGCCAAAGAATTCACTTCGATTGCCTAAACCCACAAGAAATACTCGCAGAAGAGGAAACAAATTAAATTAATGGCCGTCGCTTCTGCCGACATAAACATGCAAATAAAACACAATGTTATTTGTCACGTAACGAAAGTGAAACCTGCAACATCAGCACATTCCATGGCTGACGTAATGCCTTTTTTCAGTGTATTCAACATTCGCTTTGAATCCAACGCTTCGATAAAACCAAAACAAAATATACTTTATACACAATAAAGAAAACAATATCCGCAACATTTTCGGTACATTAATGTTTCAACAGCTTTTGGCGAATAAACATCATAGGTTGCGTGATTTCAAAGCCCCAAACACGATTTGGCCGAGTGGAGGTTCGGGTCTGGTCACCGACAAAAAAAAAAATAACAAGAAGTTGCTATAGTAACTTAAAACCGCGCTTATATTTTTGCCTAATTTAGAGCTTTCTTTCTCAAAAGTCACGGTTAAATTTAATCTGTTTGCATTATGAGTAAAGGACTAGCAAAGTAGTCACGTTAGTCACACGTTTACGTTGTGCCCGGCTATCTTTAGCTTAGGGGTTTTTCCCTTCTAATGACGTAGCCCCTGCACGTTCGGGCACGCTCAATTGTTTACCTAAGCAAATAATTCATTTCCTTTCAAATATTTGAACTCACTTCAAGGAAATAGCCAAAGAATTCACTTCGATTGCCTAAACCCACAAGAAATACTCGCAGAAGAGGAAACAAATTAAATTAATGACCGTCGCTTCTGCCGACATAAACATGCAAATAAAACACAATGTTATTTGTCACGTAACGAAAGTGAAACCTGCAACATCAGCACATTCCATGGCTGACGTAATACCTTTTTTCAGTGTATTCAACATTCGCTTTGAATCCAACGCTTCGATAAAACCAAAACAAAATATACTTTATACACAATAAAGAAAACAATATCCGCAACATTTTCGGTACATTAATGTTTCAACAGCTTTTGGCGAATAAACATCATAGGTTGCGTGATTTCAAAGCCCCAAACACGATTTGGCCGAGTGGAGGTTTGCGTCTGGTCACCGACAAAAAAAAAAATAATAAATCCCGTGTAAAACAAGAACCGCGCTCGGCCCATGGCCGCGCGGTTAATAAATCCCGTGTAAAACAAGAACCGCGCTCGGCCCATGGCCGCGCGGTTAATAAATCCCGTGTAAAACAAGAACCGCGCTCGGCCCATGGCCGCGCGGTTAATAATCCGTCCGAGCTCTCCGATGATACAGCATCAACAAATTCTTTGCAGACCATCGAGGGGCAGAATACTCTTGGGTTTAAAAAGAAGAAAAGACAACCAAAACGCATTAGACACGTGAACACTTCAAATCAACCGCCATATTATATTCAGTTATGATATTCCGAGAGGCAATCAAAGGTCTCTTTGAGACTAGGACTATTTTCCATCATGCGAATGAATATTTGGACTAGAACGTCAAGAATGTGTGACAGTTGAAAGGAACATGTTCGTTACGACAAGGGTGGACAAAATGACATTATTTTCTTCAGGTTTTTCACTATTTTGGATCTGACTCACTAAAAAAGATTTGCAATAAAGTGCTTCGAGTGGTGAATTTTACTCTATTGTAATGTGAATCCTTAGTGACGAAAATCGGGTTGACATGCTCATGCCAATTTAACAGTAAGACACTTCCTTTCTGGAACCTCCATTTTTATTCGCCCGCTGTAAACACCACCTCTATTGTTATTCAGGGCTAGGGGCATTGGGGCTAGGGGCACCTGTTATGTATTGTTTTTAGAACCAATGAAGTAACCCGTTCCGAGAGGTAGTGACCGACCCCATTTTAATTATGACCTTTTAAATTATGCTGTGAGGCAATTATTATTCAACTACGAAAAAATGAGAAAATTCAACTAAGAAAATAGCAAAAGCTGCAAAACAGCGAACAATGTCTTTCTTCTTGGGTAAATTTCGCGAATCATCATTTCCATATTTGTTGCGCAGCGAGCGAAGCAGCATTTATAATCTTGATTAGTAGACTTTTACTAGTATACCGATGCATATGCTGCAATCTGATTATCTGAGCTATTGCACACTATCAGCTATTTGTGCGCAGTGGCTGAAGGTCGTCTACAGAATGGCGAGAATGGCCAAAGCAGGTGTGGTTGAAGCTCCCCCGTGCCAAGTTGTCCTTTTCATAACTGTATAGCAAACAACATTTGGGTTGACATAAGGATGACAGTCTGAGACTATATGTTGGGAGGAAACTGGGAAAAACTGATAGCGTTACAAATTATCTACAAATATAATAATGATCACCTTTGTATCTTGTAAGTAAGAGATAAATACCGAGAACGGAGGTATACATTATTAATGAGGGATCATTATATAAAGCCCTTTTCCAAGAGGACAAAAGCTATCTAAAAGCTGTCTCCGAGCGTAAACAGTGTAGTCTTTGTTTTTCTTATTGTTGCCATTGTGTGGTTTTCTCAGAATAGCCTGATCGTGCATTTCCACGGATTTCGCGATTTATTGTAATTGGCAACCTTATTTGAATAACACAAGCTTGTTTTGATGGTTTGTTTTGCTCTGTGTGTTGTTCGCAAGGTGCGGTTTAGCGTGTTTTGTACAGCCTAATGGTAGTAGTAAACGTACGAAGAAATTGAAACCTCGAAAGAAACGGTTAGAAAAAATTATGAAGAGTTGAACCAAAGACAGGAACACGGGCTGCTCAGCGGATCCGAATACCAGATAAGTTGTAAGGAAACTTTTAGGAATGCTGTGTTTTCAAGAATGAGACGCGCGTTGTTGAACTTAAGAGGAAGGAATTTGTAACTGAGGCAGTGTGCAGTGACAAATTTGAGAACGGCATGACGGAAATTCAACCGAACTTAGCTTATCTTTTATGATTCCATTTTAACATGAATTTTATATTTCCAAAATGAATTAAGAAACTTAAGAAGGCTTTGTAATTTCAAGAGACTTAAATTTATTAGGGAACGTAAACCTAAGAAATGTTTGGGCTGCCACTTCTATATAGTTTAAAGTATTTTGTATCAGGTTGCAGTAAAACTGTTATTGTTGGAATTGCAGTGTTTAATTTGTCCAGAGAGTTTAATTTTGTCATGAACGGATCGATCAGAACCTAGAATATTAGCATACTAATGAGAGGTTTAATAAATTATGCAGATAGAGGCCCTCGCATTTATCTGTATAAATCCCTGAAACGAGGGATTTATACAGATAAATCCCTGCAACGAGGGATTTATACAGATAAATCCCTCATTAATATTCATAAATTCATTCATCAGCCCAGCTCTTCCCTGCTACATTTTCAAGCCCTCCCCGGACTTTCAGTTAGCTAATATTCAACAGGGTTGTAAGTTAAATAAAGGTTGTTGAATAAGAAAAGAAAATGTGTCAATCATGAAATAAAGATTGATAACGGCACCAAAATGCGTACTCGTTTTTAGATCTGAGAGGATTATGTGTGAGGTGATGTTTGAAAGCGAGGTTTAGGCATTGTTGAAACTTGATATGATTAGAAATGCTGAAGGCAAGAGATCCTATATTCGTTGGGTATGAGTATGATTTGGTTCCTTTATTTGACAACCAATGGCCTCTTTAGCTAGACAGAGTAATGGAGGATTAAGAGTCCATTGAAGTGAGATTCGGGAGCTGATGAAAAAGAGGTTGTCATATCCTATGGCCACTGCACATGGATTATTTTGCATTAACAGAATATTATCAATGCTCTCTTTTGCTGGATTATGGAGGATTAAGAGCCCGCTGATGAGGGCAAGTTTTGAGAGAGGACTAAATTTAACAAACGATGGACAAGACAAACGAGAAACTTGTTTAAACCGGCTTTATGTGAATACCCTCAACACATCGTTATCAATGTTCTCAGTCAAAGACTAGCGAATGCTCTGCACTGTATATTCCCTACGCCGTTGCGCTAAAACTACTAATTTTTTCATAGGTTGTTCTTACATGCGATGCAATAATTTATGCAGTGAGAATAGTAGTTTCTACAAACTGTGGGATGATCTCGTCGACGTTCTTCTGTGCACATGCAGGCCTTCATCTTACAGTTCCCCTTTACAAATTGTGTGCTTCATTGCATTTTCACAAATCATTGTAAAGGGGCGAATACCAAGCTTAACTGTCAGATCACAAATCAGAAAATAAAAGTACCAAGCTTAACTCTCAGATCACCAATCAGAAAATAATAATATGTGCGGGTATTTGTTCCGTTTACCAGGTCGAAAATTTGACAAAAATGGGGATATCGTTAAAGAATGGTGGAGCAAGCCTTCTCTCGTGGAATTTAACAAGAGATCGAAATGTATTGAAGAACAATACTCTCAATACAAGGTCCAAGGCAAATATCGGGTAAGAGGATTATGGGAACTTTCTCTAGACTATAAACTGAACATAATTTATTTTTCTCACTCAAATAATTCCTGTTGCTTTTCTCCGGCTCCAGATCAGTGGAAAGGTAACACTCGGAGAAAACATTGCGGACAATGGAGGAACGAAGCTTTCTTATTTTGTAAGTGCGAGCTTTAACAGTACCTTTAACAGTACCTTTATAAATAAATAAATAAATAAATAAATAAATAAATAGAAACATCTAAGTAATCATTTTAATGAAGTTCTGGCTCAAATTAAATATGCGTTCGTATGTGGCTTACCTCTATACTTGTAAGATTTGCAGATGAAAACGTTTCAATGCATCGTACCTTATTATTATTATCATCATCATCATCATCATCATCATCATCATCATCGTCATCATTATTATTACTTTTACTATTTACGGGCCAAGAGAGGCCCGCAACAATGACAACTTCAATGACAACAGTTCTCGAACATGTACTGAAATGCGATCTGTGAAAACTTCAGAAAACAAAATGGGTGATGTATAATATGTCTTCGAAACACTGTTTCAAATTTGGATGGAATTTTGAGGGATTTGATAAGCCATCGATTAAAAAATAACTGCAATCGCCGTCGACTAAATCAAAACTGTAGCTTTATGCACCTATCAATGTAAACCCCGTGGGGTGGGGAGGAGTGCGGCCAAAAGGTCGGGATTTCACGACTTTATCGATCCCGTCTCTCGGGCATTTGATTGTCAGTCGCAGCCCAGGGATCGGGAGATTTGCCTTTGAGCGGGAAGTGTCTGGGTCCAATTCTCAAACGCGGTTACCAAGTGTGTTCGTCCTCTTCGCTCGGTATGCTTCCAGGAAGGTAGGTTGATTTTTATTTATCAAAACTTTTAAACACCATTTAAGAATATTAAGAATATTTTATACTTTTCACTGTACACTGGAGTCAAAATATTTAGAGAAATCAAAGGCATCCTTGACCTTTTAATTGTTGGTTGTCGATATGCACAGTGTACGGAAACGGGTCACTGGCTTTTGTATTTTGTTTCAATGAAAGAATATACTAAAACAGTGGATAGCGTTGTTGGCGCGCGCTGATTGGCTACTCAAACATGGGATATCCTTTGCTATTCGCCTCCGAGCAACTCGCGCGCGAAAACTGTAATCGCTGACAAGAATAAATGAGTTAAAACAATCCTTTTTTGGTTAGATTACTCACTGTTTTAGTATATACTAAAACAACTATTCACCTCAGTGTTGGTGGCTAGTGGTGGATATTTACTATTTTATTTTAAGCCACCTCCACTTCGGCGAATAGTTGTTAAATACCAAACAACTGAGGCCCCGTCCACACTAATCCGGATAAATTTGAAAACGGCATTACCCCGTATCGTTTTCAATATTTTCACCGTCCACTCTAATATGAATAAATTTGAAAACGAATCGTGGCATCGGCCCTAGATGAATGGCAGAGCATACGGCGCGAAATTAAATTCTCTTTTATACGCGGACGATCTAGTAATATTATCAAGATCCAAAATGGGATTGCAAAAATTGCCTAAATATGTTATCCTCCTACTGCAATTCATGGATGTTAAGTATCAATCCTAAAAAGACTAAAGTCGTGATCTTCCAAAAACGCGCAAAAAGATGTACTGAGTATAGTTTTCATATTGACAATGAAAACATTGAAGTTGTTCAGAATTACACCTATTTAGGAACATTAATCTCTTCAACAGGAAACTTTTCATTGGCGCTTGACAAATTGAAAGAGGAGGCTCTCCACGCTCTTTTCAGCCTTAGAAAACACACATGTCAGCAATCTGTCCCCATTCCTTGCAAATGAACTTTTTGACGCTATGATCTCTCCCATTTTAACTTACAACAGTGAAATCTGGGGAGTATATACCAAACCTGTTTTTAAGTCTTGGGACAGTTCACAGATTGAAAAAGCTCATCTCCAGTATTGTAAACGGTACTTAGAAGTAAGCAGTAAGGCATCGAATGTAGCTTGTAGGGCTGAGCTTGGAAGGTTTCCTCTGTATCACCCATTAATGTAATAATCGACCACTAATGTAATACTAACCACTAATGTAATAAATATCAACCACTAATGTAAGGAAAAACTAACCACTAATTTAATAACTTTTTAACCTTTAATGTAATAAAAATCTTAACCACTAATGTAATAACTTTGTGACCATTAATGTAATAACTCAAAAAATTAGGGCTAATTGGTTGCATTTGATTAATAAGATTTATAGGATCAAATGGCAAAAAAAATGACATGACCTCTTATTTTCATCTTAATTCGGAAAAAACTAATTTGTATTTACTTTCGACACACTAATTTACATATGCGGTTTACAAAATCGTATATGTAAATAAGTGTGTCGAAAGTAAATGCAAATTCGGTTTTTTAGAATTAAGATGATGTTTAGAAATAAAAAAAATGCACGTTCCCTAAATCATACTATGTACTTATTGACTGAGTGGGAGGGCCGGACGGGAAAATATTTGGCTCGAGGTCAGGACGTACGGACCGAGCGCAGCGAGGTCCGTGCGTCCTGACCGAGAGCCAAATATTTTCCCGTCCGGCCCGACCTAACTCAGTCAATAAGCATTTTATCATATGACCACTAATTTTCTTTTTTATTGTTTTCCATTCGTTGATGCAGACGCTGCAGCCCGTTTCGCGCGCATTTTGAAAAGCCAATGGTAGCCCGTAATGTTTTGGGGAAGCCAGTGAAGTGCTTTTGAACTGCGGTGCGCACAGAGTATTCAAACTTCTGTTAGGATTGTCAAAATTACAACCAAATCTTCGAGTTTTAGCTTCATTCCAAGGAGATTTCAACCCGGACAAATTCTTTCTACATGACTGCAGTTAGTAGAAATTTCAAAAGCAACGGTTAAGAAGGATTACGACAAAGAATTTGCACGACGTTTCGGCTAGTCGTACTCGTCTATAAAGTTTAAGCTAAGACTGAATTGAATAACAAAGCGACGTTTATTCTTGAGCCGAAATTCATCCTAGTGCTTGGTTTGAACGAGAGGATTGATTAATTTTCAACCAAGAAGGATTTTGGATGTTAAAAACAACAATTCTAATGGGACAGTTTGATGTTGGAATAGGATTGTACAAGCAGCTGAGAATTTTGCTTCGCATCGTTTCCCCGCTCGGGCTTCACCTTCAAGTTGTTTTCTTTACCACTGAGGATTCTAAATGTCTGCCGTTGCTGCCTAGTCATTGAATTCGTTAGTTCCTCGATGGTGTTGAACTCTAATTACGGTTGTCTTCCAGTCAGTGGCTACAATACTTCATGAAAACTAGTGGAACACTGTGTAAGGTTAGTCGAAAACACAGTCTTACATGTAATCGCATTTTCTTTGTTGTGATTGAAGAATTACACAGCTGCAGAGTTTCAAACTGAACAAGAGAAATTATCTTGGCATTCGTACTTTGACTTCAATGTTTATCAATGATTACGGTTTTATTTAGAAACCACAGAATGCGTTTATGTACGAGTGTGTAGTTTTTCACTGATTTTTTATGGCCGCTTTCATTTCGATTTCAGTTTATTGATGTTGTCAGGAGTTGTTGTTGCCGAATAAATTTATGCAGTTCTTCATCATTTGCAGAGTTTGAACATGTTTTGTTTTCAATTTCAGCGCTTACAAAGCAGCCGGATATTCTTTGCTTTCGGAATAATCTTCAGAATAACTATCGCTCATTTTGAATTCAAGATTATCGAATCCAACGGTTTCAAATTCCATCGCGCGGCAGTCGCGGGTCCGTACGCTTTTCTAGTGGGGCCGTACGGCTTTTTCCGGCCCTGTTAGATGAAGGCGTACGGCCCTCATACGGGACTTTTTTTCTTATGGTTTTCCAAGGAAATAGCGCGCGGGTCCGTACGGGTCATATGATAAGTGCACTTACTAACTCTGAGAAAGCCTACATTGCTAAAATGCTAACCCTAATCAACAAATACTCTTACGAATTACAAAAAAACTGATCAACAAATATTCTAAACGCGATTTTTAGATGCACAACCTTGACGAGTTAACCCCGCGGGTCAGATGCCGCCCCGGGTTCCTTTGATTATTTTGGTCACTTGTTTTCCAGTGCTCAAAGGTGAATCAATCTCCTGGACCGTGTTGTGGGTTACTGAAAAGGAATAATTTTTCTTCCCAAAAGATAGCGTAAAACACGCAAGGAAACTCCCACAACTCCGACACCAACTCCCACAAGTTCATTTAAGAAAGGATATGGCGCCTGGATGGCACAGCATCTTGAGCCTGTGTAGGCAGTTTTGAAAATGGAGTGGCGTAATGATCGAGTTTAAGAGGATCATTGACTCTAACAGATGGTTCCATGCTTGGGTGTATTTGATGTACACAGGCATCCGAGCTTGGTATTTTCTTCAAAATATTAAATGGAAAAAAAAAGAAAGTAAAGAATATATTTCTTGTTGGACTGGCATGTTCTTCGTCGTTGAATTTTTGTTGAGTTTCAAATTGTGAAATGCACTTCTCTTTAAAGCCGTTTTGTTCTCAGGCAAGCATAGGCGACTTACTCGAAAGGGAGTATTGTTAAATTACGAAGGCTATAAAACCACACGTTTATGAACGCGAAACCGTTTCACATCTACCTTACCTTGACCCGGCTTCTGTTACGAAAAAATGTCATTTGTTGGTGTTAAGGTGATTCCACCGATAAAGAAGGAGTAATCAAAATTTTCTAAGACTTGGTCCAATTCATAATTATGTTAAGAGCATTGCAAAAATGCAATAAAAAATGGGGGTCACCGTGCTTGTTTCTGTGCAACCTGGACGGCTATTATGGTAAATATATGACCCTCGAGGTTTATATTAGGAATCCTAGTAATCCGAAAAGGGAGCTATCATTTCTTGAAAAAATCATTTCTTGCATTAAAATATCGAAGCAGTTATACAAAATAGACTTTAATCTTACATAACAAACTATTTTAATTGAACTGGAATTAAGATTATAAAAGAAATTCGAGATTTTGCTGCGTGCGCACGTAAGCAGCATTACCAAAATACGTGCTTTTTAAAGCATTCAAATAAAAATATCTCAAAATAGAATAATCAACTTTTCTTTAAATCGCGATATATTGTAGTCAACCGTATGTTATTTAAGTTAATGCCTTAAAAAATGGGGGTCACCGTGCTCGTTAAGAAGAAAATAACCATTAATTTCCCTGCTAAGCTTAATCTGAAGGAAATGCCTTATATTGTGTGCGCGAGCGCTCGTGCGCGCGCTAAATGACGCGAAAAATCGTGCGCAGTAAGGATGCGCAATGCAATTCAGTGGAATCACCTTAAAAGTAAAAAGAAAAAGATGATGAAACGTCAGTTCCATTTCCGCCAACCAATTGCATGGTCATTCGCGTTGTAGTTGCCTGGGCTTCAGACTTCCTCTATGCTTATTGAAACAGTTGTATATAAAATATACAATAAAAATGGGGTGCTTTTCAGTGGAAAATATATTCTAGTTGTTATTCAAAATAGGTTTTATTTGATATTGTTGGGGCCAAACAGCTCTTTTCTTTTAGCTTGTTACAATAATGGTCTCAAAGTTATTTCTGATTACACCAGAAGTCCATAACTAGAAGTCTACATCTCTGGTAATAGGCCTTGAGATATGTCTTTCGCGTGTAGGCTATTTTTAGAACAGCTTTACCGCGAACAAGTAGCCAATCACGTTGAAGTATTTTTCAATTCGCGCCTTTGATTGGTTGAACAAATTTTTGAAGAAAAGCAGAACTGCAGAGGACGAGCGAACGGCATCACGAAATTACTGTTTGTTGAATTGGTCATCATAATTTCCGTTTTGTGAGGATTAAATCGTCCGGACAAGAATCATCAGGCCATCTTTCATCGATGATGATAGCATCGAAGTTATAAAATTTCGGAGCATCCAAATAAGCGAGAGGACCTCAGTGTTTTGGAGTCAGAATACGAAATGACAGCGAGCAAGAGAGACTAATTCCGAGTCAAATTCAAAATGCGAAGACACTAAAGATTAATGGTACTCTCAAGATGAAGACAGGCATTAAGAGAGCAAGTACATTTTGGTACAAGTTCGTTGCTATTTTGAAAAACAAAACCGTCGTCCCTGAAGCGCTCAAAATCGAGCGCGGAATGAACAGAATGAAGTTTGATTCGTTTGAGAAAAACATTCAGCAGCATTCAGAGAAAACGACAAGTTTGGCGAGTTTCGCATGTTTTTGGAATTATAAGGACGACATGACAACAAAAGACTAACTAAGGTAATGTACTTGTTTTAATATGAATAGAAATACGAGTTTAATTCATCGAACAATGATGATTTCATTCACAGCCGTCAAAAGTTTAATTCAAGTTGTGCTTCTCGGGCACTTCGCAGCAGCTATGGTGTTGTATATGTTGTTCAGTATTTTAACACGAGGATATGCTGTACAAAATAAAGACACACTTTCCTACTAAAAGTTTGGGGTACTTCTGTTCACAATTCTCTCGTAAATTATAAAAAGTCGACCTGCTTGTTTTGTGAGTTTGTCTTCGGAAACCCGGCGACGGGTTGCTTTTTCACTCGCCTTCAAATGCCACTGAACAGACGTTTGAAATCACTATTTACGATACTACTTCTGTCGAAATGTGAGAATTAAAGAGAATGGCCTGTCAAGTGTTTTGATGTGATTTGATTCATTTCACCTGCCACTTTCCAAAATATTCGGCCGCAACTTAGAACTCCATATGGTGTCGAAATAGTGGGTACGTCATTTTCTCGCGAGTACATCAGTTTCTAAAAATAGCCTACACACGAAAGACATAGTACGCGCGCCAATACCAGATGTAGACTTCTAGTTATGGACTTCTGATTACACCTTATATCTCCACAATAAGGAAAATGACTCTATTGTTCAACAAATCTTTTTAATGTCATATGATCTTCATAACACCAGCAAAAATAGTTTTTACTCTAATGTTATGAGGATGTCTGAATATTATAATCTGCCTGATTTTGACCCTACTTTCTTAACTGATGCTAAGATTAAACACTATATAAGTCTTATGCAACAATAGTATATTTCACACTGGCAACACGTTATTCGAAATTCTAAGAAATTAAAATTCTACAACACTTTTAAAGACGAATATGCGCCTTCCTGCTATTTAGATCTTACAAGAAAACTAAATAACAGGAAAGAGTTAGTGAAACTTAGAATAGGTAATCACAAATTATTGATCGAAACTGGCAGATATGATCAAATCCCAAGGGATAATAGACTCTGCCATTCGTGTGGATCAAACCAAATTGAAGATGAATTTCATTTACTTTTCCATTGTACTAAATACTGTACTTTTAGAGATGAATTTTACAAAAAAATAGAGAATCAAATACCAAACATAACACAATTACCTCCTATGCAAGCCACCAAAAAATTAATGAATTCTGATAATTATTATTTAAATACTCAACTGATGAAGTTCATCTTGAGATGCTTATCTTTAAGAAATAATCTTTTATCGAATGAAAGTGATGGAACACACACGTAATTGTTTTTCTCCTATTACATAATTATGATTGTTATAAGTTTCGTTTTACGCTTTTGCAATAATGTATGTACTTATAGTCATGCAAATAAAGCTTGTTGTTTTTGTTGTTGAAATAAGTATCCGGCGCGCTAATTCAAGGATTTACGGTAATTAAATCATTACATATAGTTTCTTATGCCAATAAACAAACTCCTCCGAGGACATGTGTGTCAGTTGTAATATATGTAGCATGTAATCACACTTAAAGTATTCACTTTCTCTCTTCTTTTCATTCATCTTTATAATGACTTTTTTATACAGATCGTGTATTGAATGTAAATATTTTTTTAGATGAAAGATGATTTTAAATTTTAACCTGACATAGTATTTTACATATGATATTTTAGCATAATTTCTGCTACTTTCTTTATTGTCTATTTTGAATATTATTTTACTGTCCCCAATTAGACACTAAAACAGATCTGCCTTGCAGTATTGTTTGTCACTAAAATAGAGTTCATTCATTCATTCATTCATTCATTCATTCATTCATTCATTCATTCATTCATTCATTCATTCATTCATTCATTCAATCAATCATTCAATTAATCAATCAATCATTCGTTCGTTCGTTCGTTCGTTCGTTCGTTCGTTCGTTCGTTCGTTCGTTCGTTCGTTCGTTCGTTCGTTCGTTCGTTCGTTCGTTCGTTCGTTCGTAATCTTGCACATTCCTTGATGTGGTTTCATGGCTTGAACCTTTCTTCCTCCAACAGGCATATCACGACTGGTTGCGAAAGCATGGTACAGAGGAATTTACACTTCCCGGCCTGGAGTACACCAACGAGCAATTATTCTTCATTGGCTACGCACAGGTCAACAGGTTTTATCGAATTAAATGAAAAGAAATTGATGTTTCCCAATACTTGAAAATAAAATTGAATATACAATCCTTTATTGGTTTTGTAGGAGTACTGCAGTCATGCTCGACCAAAAACAGAGTACATTGCCACCCTGAGTGAGATTCATGCACCACCAAAGTTCAGGTACGTTTTGAGAGGTTTTGGCCATTGGTCTAGGTATAAAATACCCGGCAGTGAAACCCAACACAGGCCAACAGACACCTCCTCGAAGCAGACACGACCAATTACTGCCCTGGTTATTTACCAAACTATATTATTCCAGAATATGGAGTTAAGAATTCCCAACTTTTCTGAAATCACTTTAATAATGTATTTGGAAAATGTGCTAGTGGGGGGTGAAGTCCATCGAAGATCACAGTCATTTTTTCTCAAGGTTCGCTCACGGAAAACTGTCAAATCACTGCTTATTTTCGCGCCAATTGGAGATCATTATTTTTCTCTTCCTCCGAGCAAAACAAAATTAATTCCCTTGTTGCTTAGGTGACAAAAGGATGTATTTTTTTCTGTAAATGAGGTCGCTGGACCTCTATGCGTAATCCGAAATAATCCGGTACAAAATGTTTTGTTTACTGTTGAGAAATTAGATTAGTTATTAAAGTAAGCCACGCGGCGAGTTCCGATCGAGAGTAACGAGACTCTGTAATTTCGGATTTAGCAGCCTTTTGGGCGATCGCTACTTGGAACTTTGGTAGTTAAAATGTTTTCCCTTTGTAGGCCAATCCAGGTTAATAAAATACAGTGGAAGCCCTCGTAAGCGGGCACCCTCGGGAAGCAAACACTGGAGCTGGCCGCTTAGGAGATTGGTTCTCTCATTGTCGCTTACAGGAGCTTGCCCAGCTAACGATATACAACCCTGTTAAATGTTTTTTTTTTAATTTTATTGCCTAATACAATGCCGCAGTAATGGCGATAGAGCGATGACTGTAACTGCATTGCAATTTATGCACTACGTAACAAGCCCAAAGAGCGTCTGCACAGGAGGCTAACAGCGATGCGAAGTTGACTGATTAAAATACTTTCTTTCGGATGTGCGCTTACGGCAGCTCAAAAATCAAAGGAAAACGGTCTATATTATAACCCCTGAAAGTGTCCGCTTACAGTGTGTTCGTCAAGAGAGCTTCCACTGTAAATGTTTTAATACATGTTGAGCTGGAAAGAGGAAAACTAGTTGAAAAGAATTCCTATTACGGTTAGAACAGAGCCTATCCAAAATCTATCTTCGCATTTGGAAAATATTTGAGGTTTTTTTTTAAATAGATTTTTTAGAAGCGCTTATATCTCGTTACCGTTTATTTTGTTCTCCCTAAAAATCAAAGCTTTATAACAATTAAACATTTGTTATTTTGACTGCCAAAAATCAGAGAAATCGGTTTACGTTTCCATGCCCAAAATTCGATTTAGAAAAGACCACCCCCGCTCCCAAAAATAGCCGTGGATCACCTTGAGTATGCGCGAAATGCGACGAGTGAGGCCGACGGCAAACGAAATATTCATGAGAATATATTTTTAAACGTTCTTTGTATCAGTAATTGCACGTTATTGTTCTCAGGTTTGTGTCCCGTGCCGGCCGTACATTGGAACGTAGCGGTTATCATAATTAGAATCACAACTTTGAATATAGCGCACGTTGTTGTAAACATAGACCGGAAGGTTTTCGGAAGCGGTAAAACATGCAATTTTGTGTTCAAGTTTTCTCCGCAAATACAGAATTTTATGAGTTGATTCGCAAGGAACATAATGTTCCTGGTTTTATCCACGACCACAACCAAGAAGCTAATTTCTGACCACAACTAAGAAGCTAATTTCTGACATTTTGGTATATTTTTTCTGAGTGTGTCTCCACCCAAAAAAAGGGAATTTCAAAGTATAAATATTTGCCAGAGACTTCCTTGACATTTGTGGTATAGAAACACTTCAAATATTGCTGTAGACTCTGTGGCGGCAGGGTAACTGCAAATTAATTGAAGAGTCATTAAATCAGACTTTGAGGCGTCACAATTGTTCTTTCGCTTTCTTAGTGAGCGAATGGCGTATGTACGTTACACCAATCAGATTGGAGCTTTGTATCAAAGAGCCAATCAAGTTACCATTTAAGGTGACTCCGTAGTTACTGCGGAGGCACTTGTTAATGACATGCCCATTTCGTAATCGTAATTGTATAAACAAAAGTGCTCGTCTTCTTCGCCAGAGATCAGTCGCGGAGTAGCTTATTCTTAGTTTTCACGTGACGTCAGTCGCGGAGTAGCTTATTCTTAGTTTTCACGTGACGTCATCAAAATTCTAAAATCCAGAATCACAAGACCTCTGAGTTTTTATCCTTCACTGGCTATTAGAAGGCCATAATATATATATTGACATTTGCTGGAGGTTTTTAGCTCGATAGCATCCGCCATCTTTAAGAAAGAGCATTTTGAATTTCGGAGTTTCACGCCGCACGACATCAAAATGGCCGCCAGAAGGCTGTCACATATGCTTAAAAAATGCCTCATGCCGTGATTTTTAACAATCTGAACAGTTGAGGTTTTTGCGAGAGGTGTTTCTGTGAATGTTTACTTGTTCATGAAGGTGAACTGACCGCTTTTGTAGCAGAAGTGATTTCCAGATGTTTTCATTGATTTCCGGCCGCCATGTTGGTGCCCATCTGCATGGGCACCAACAGGGCGTTTCCATATTGTGCTTTGTACATTTGTGTGGAACATTTTGACCGATAACTCAAGTACGGAATACCGTACAAACCCGAGACTTCGACAAGCAGAATATCTAGTAATTTTCTACAACCTGTAATATTCTTGATTTTTTTTTTACTTAATAGTTTTGAATTTACTTTTCTGCGGCGTGACAGTGAAAACCAGCAATAATCCCAACGATAATTCTCCAATTCACAGCACAGCACAGCAGCAAAAATCGATGCCAAAATATTACAGAACCTTTAAATTCACGTAGATGGAGTTTCACACAAAACAGCTGTATAATTTTTGAGAAATTTTCGGAAACGCAACTTTGGAGGTTGGGGTACGTTTTAGAGCATTTTACAATGTTTACAGAGTTAGCGGATACTTTTTAACAGTTCGCACGATCGATTATGGGTTAGGCACTCTAATTCAGCAAGTTCGTCTTCGAGCATCAAGTATAGAAACTTTCAGTAGAATATTATGGTTGAATTTAGATGACCTTAATATTTACGCTCTTCTGCTCCAACGATATTTCTGAAACTTGGCTATGGTATGTACTAAGTCAATATAAGCTGATTCCACAAATTTAGTGAAAAACTATCAGCAAAATTTTCTGCTGGTTGCAATTTTGTTTAAACAGTGGGGTCCAGTTAAACGCCAATATCATTAGAAATATTTTTCTTCAGTAAAATCGAATTTCATATTATTATTACAGAATGATAGGTGTTTTTTCCCGAAGTTTCCCAGCCATCGCGTCAAAGCCTAAAAAGTTATAACCCAGAGTTTATCATCGACAAGTGCGCCCGCAATTACTACGGAGTCGCGCCCACCTTAGAAAATGGTTGACATGCCTAGTAATCTGAAGTTGTCTGACTGCTGTAGATTATTTAAACGTTTTACACGATTTAACAAATTGACGTCAGTTTTTCATGCGTCTGTCCTGTTATTGATCACGAATTTTGTCATAGCATTATCAAAGTAGCTGTGGATCCACGAGGCGTAACCCGATGAATTATTACCAAGTTCAGTCCGCTACTTGTACTTTGAACACGGAAAATAAAAAGATTCCATTCATCGAGTTCAACATTAGGTTTGATGTTTTTCCCTTTACAGTTTCAAGAACTAAACAGCGCTGAACTGTAAATAGTTTGGCGAAGTTTTCAAGATCCTCAGTTATTCACTCAGTTATTGTAAAGTACTATTTAGCATGCTAATTCTCTCCTACTACCTTTAAAAAGTAACTCTTGCACGCATAGCGTTCGTATGTTTAGAGAAGCTAACTGTGTGTCATTTATTTTGATGGAGTCACCTTAAAGCGAGGGACCCTCTATTCAGCGAGTGACCCTTTGTTCAGGGTCACCCTGCCCCCAGAGCAAACTTTGTTGTTTCTCATGTAAACAGCTCGCTTCTGTGGCAACTTTTCACAATATAAACAGGCTTTCAGTACAAGTTTGATAAATCAGAACTATTTTTCTTCTTGGTTGCAGGGTTATTGGGACACTTTCTAATTTTAAGGAGTTCTCTGAGGCGTTTAATTGCCCAGTCAGTAGCACCATGAACCCTGAAAAGAAGTGTGAGGTGTGGTGACGGAATCTGCAAAAATGTAGAATGGCACCATAAGGAAGGAATGAAGTGAAATGACAGTACACTCACACTTGGCTTTTTGTTGTAAATTAAGACCGCTGTGCGGTTTTATAGCAGTAGATAATTATTAAAGTGAAAGTTAATGAGACACTGATGATTTTCCATGAAGGTTTAAACCATGTTTTTAATCACGTTTCTATTACCTTATTCGGTTACTTATTTTTCGGGACTAAATTTTCTCGATTTCAAGAAATCGTGAAGTTAAAGAGCCGCGGAAAAAAGCTATTGCGATATTAATAACTGCTACCACAAGGTGAGTACCAGTTTCGTCAGATCACTGAAATTAAAGGGACATGGTCAGCTTTGTGGCCGCGCTGACCTGGACCCTAGTTTTCTCACTTTGAAAAAAGTCCACCTCAACCCGAAATCAAAAATACGCTTCGAGTACATCTCAAAATCCGCTTCAATCTTCCCAGTGTCTCACTCGATTTTCCATCCTTTACTGAAAACCTGTTTCTGAGTGTCCTTTTGGTCATCCTATGCTATTATTTTATCATATTTGGTTAAAAACAGTATGGATCGTGTGTCCAAAAGAACATGAAAAGAAGAGGTGGGAAGCGTGAAAGCGCCGGGCGGAAAGAATCCCCTGCGTTGACCAAAATAATGAAAGAAATTAACCAAAAACATTGGACAGCAAATCACCATTATATATGTTTGCAAAATCGCGTTTCTCGACTTGGCAAAAGGTCCGTGCAGTTTGTAAACGATTCGAACATGGCGTCATCAGGCTGCTCGATTTGGAGCTCAAACGAATACAACAACACAACAAATAATGTTATAAGCTCTACTTTAATTCTTCAATATCATTAGGAATGATGACCTGCCTGTTCAATTTCACATTACAACTGAGTCAAGTTTCAATGCCTGCATTTTAATTTGAATAATTTCAACTACACGAGCAAATACAAACGCGGCGCGGCGAAATAAAAACAATAATTATGCCAACATAACGAAACAGACTTTGATGCATCGTACGGCGCTAGAAAAAAGATCCTGAGATTCGCACAAACAACATGCCAACTCACAGAAAGAGTGAAAGTTGTAAAAGGAAATTATAAAAGCAAAATATCCGATCGAAAGCAGAAATCACCTCTACTGATATTTTCGGCTTCGACTTCAGAGGCATTCGTTGACACTAGCCTTTCCCTGTACAAGTCCATCGGTAAATTCTCCATGGTTTCAATAAAATCAGTGTTGTAATAATTTAACAAGTATATAACCACTACTTTGATTCGCAAATACTTCGATTCGACAAGGTTTGTTGATGCGCTTTCCAGTTTCCGTTCTTCGCTCGCGCGTCTTGTGATGAAGTGTGATATGCAAATTAGCTATGAAACATTGCTGAAGATTTTAAGGCCTGATTTAAACGTCGCATTTTACATGTGCCGAATCAAATTGCCGAATTAAGTGCATGTAAAATCCAGTTGTATTGCCGTTCATAGCCGTTCTTTGCGGAACAACAACGTGGAATGACCAGATTTTGCGTATTGTGGACAACCTGAACCACGACGGATAATTTTGGGTTTTTACATTTGGAATTGAACGCTCAGCAATTAAATGCGACGTTTTAAAACCAAATGCCGAATTTTTTAACTCGAGTCGACTCGAATATCCCAATTGTGATATATTAAAATTCAGACTTAAACAATAGACCTCAGTACGAGGCTCCGGGGAATAAACTATAGAGTTTGTGGGGTTTATTCCCGGAGTCTTGTTTTGATGTCTATTGTTTTAGGCTGAATTTTAAAACATCGAAATTGGGCTATTAGTATTGTATTCGGCGCATGTAAAATGCGACTTTTAAACCAGGCCTAAGACTATTGACTGCATACATTAAAGCAGCGCATATAAGATCAGTTCACATGAATAAATTATCACTGCCGTACGGTGAGGGTCGTTTTTTTCCCGTTCCTCGTGGTTCTTTATCTTATTTTATGGCGAACGTACAGTATCCTGAGAAACAAGGAACTCCGGCTCAAGCCGCTCTACCGGTTGCCCAAGGGATTCAGCCAGCTAACGAACTAGGAGCTCATGGAGCTCAAGGGGCCGGTGGTCAGGTAGCTCAAGTAGTTCAACAAGTTGTCGGACAGGAGGCTTTACCGGCAGCCGAACACGCGACTCAGGAAATTCAACCAGCCACGACACAAGTGCCTCAGCAAGCTGTTGGTCAAGCTCAACACGGAGAGCTGGAGGTAGAATATGTTTACTTCTGCCGCTTGTGTGTGTTTTTTTTATGAATTGCGAACAGTGACAAGGGCGGCAACCCTTTATTTGTCTCCTTTTTGACTGTTTTTGGGTTTCCCGCTCATTCATTGTTCGTGTTTTAGTCAGTTTGTTTGTTGTTGTTTAGCTTATCGGTAATTCCAGTGTATTTCGGATCTTGGCGGGTTTCTATGGATAACTATATGTTGTCAACGTGGGTGGCGTGCATATTTTTTATCTCGTGGATACGGGGAATGTTTTTCAGCGGCCCGGTTATTATTCTTGTTGTTGTTGTTCGGAAATTGTTATTTAGGACCACTGTTATTTAGCGGAGGCGTACCACTGGTATTTGTTTGACCCTTCTATAGAATGTCAAAGGTGATAATTTACCAAAGCAAAACAATAGCTGTGAAATGGTGACAAAAAAAATTATTATGAAAGGCAATGGGGCGAGTGTTTACCAGGAAAAATTATATAATGGGTGAGGGTTCACCAAAAAAAGAGCGATCGGGTGAGAGTTCACCATGGAAAAGAGCAGTGGGGTGAGAGTTCACCATGAAAAAAAAAGCAATAGGGTGAGAGTTCACCATGAAAAAAGCAATAGGGTGAGAGTTCACCATGAAAAAAAAGCAATAGGGTGAGAGTTTGCCATGGAAAAGAGCGGTGGGGTGAGAATTCACTATAAAAAAAGAGCAATGGCGTGCGAGTTCGCCATGAGAAAAAGAGCGATGGGGTGAGAATTCACCATGAGGAAAAGAGCAATGGGGTAAAAGCTCACTATGAGAAAAGGGCAGTGGGGTGAGAGTTCACCTTGAAAAGAAAAGAGCAATGGGGTGACAATTCACCTTGAAAGAGAGCAATGGGGTGAGAGTTCACCATAGAAAAGAGAAAGAGCAATGAGTGAGAGTTCACCATGGAGGAAAGAGCAATGGGGTGAGAGTTCACCATGAAAAGAGATGTGAATTCACTATATAAAGGCAATGAGGTGAGAGTTCACCTTGGTGACCGTTTGGTATACCAGACAGCTAGAAGGAAATTGGACCTTCCACAAGAGCACTTCCGAGCTCTGGTTCTACGCCTTCTAGGAGGTAAAGATCACAGTAAATTGTATGAAGCTGTCGCAAAGGTGGAAAAAGCGATGGGCACAGGGGACCCATGGACTGGTTTGTCTCACCGTGGGCGTAGTAATGATATTCCGTTTAAGGGGCGTGGCATGAGAAGTAGTTCTCCAGACAGATGCTATTTTATGTGGAAAGTTCGGCCACATTATGGCGAGGTGTTACGTAAGGAGGAATATGTAGCAAAGGCCCCCGGTTACCCGTGGTCGCACTAGGGACAATGAGAAAGGATTTTGCATGGGGGGGGGGGGGGGGTTGCGCATGAGCGCTTCCGGCACTTAATTCGCGCCACAGGCGCGAGAATGTAGGGGGGTGTGGGGGTATCCTCCCCCAGGAAATTTTGAAAAAATAGGTCAACTTAGACAGCATTTCGTGCATTTTGAAGACAGTTTGCTAGGAAACAAGACAGGTAAAAGTGAAGGGCATCAGGTAGAATGTATCTAGAATCACACACCTTGGTGCAATACATACCACACGAATCTACAAATTGGGGACCTCCAACCCAATAGACCATAATGAATGTAGATAGTCGAAGCACAGAAATACCATTTCCCTTTATTTATTTATTTTGATATATTTTTTTAACAATAAGCGGACTTCGAGGGCTCGTGCGGGAGGGGGGGGGGGGGGGGGTGCGGACGCACCCATCGCGCACCCCCCCCCCCCCTCCCTACGGACATGGCTACAATCATGAACAAAAGTAGTTGAGACAAACGAATATCACACATTTTTCACGAATGTCTTCACTTACAAGCGGGTCAAGAATATTTAATCCCCCTCTCTCCCCGCTCAATGTTGTTTCCTGGGCTTTGCAATTTACCTGACTTTGTTTTGACCAGATAACAAAATTGACAACATTGAAATGGGGGAGCGGAGTTGAAAACATTAGTTATGGTACCCTAAATAACAGTTTTGTCCACGATTGTCTGAGGAAAGAAATGTCTCAAAATAATGAACACATTGTCCGGCTCGACATCTATGTGAGTTCACAAACCTGAAGTATCGCAGAGTGTTAGGAAAACTACTTTCTGGGTACAACGAAACCCAATTGAGCTTTTTAATGCATCAGTTAGAATGGGTTTTGGAAGCCTGGCCAGATAAGACGGTTGAAATGTTATCCGATTTACTGGAGACAGAGTCTGTCTCGAAATAAGAGGACTACACTTGACAACTTTCTTTTCATTTTCCCTTATTTTACTTTGTCAGTACCCTGGTCACAGAGAGTTGACAGTTTTTGAAAACGGGGTATCTCAAAACCCTCCCGGTCATACTGGTTCAAAGCTGTCCCGGCTCTCTCTACTGACTTGTACGGGGTTTTTGTGCATGTAAATGGGATTCCTTTTTTCCTCTGTCCTTTTTCCCCTTTAGGCGATATTCTAGTCAATGGAAAAAGATGGTAACTTTGACAACTTTATCGATAATGCTGATGTTTGCGCAGGTGCGATATAGTGGGTAGACATAAGGGGAAACCCCGTATCGGTCAGCAGTGAGTGGACAGGAAATGACCGGTTGGGGCAGAAAGCCCGTCTAGTTGAAAAGGGAGAGGTCATTGGGTACGTAGATGAGCTACTGTTCCGAGATCCTGATTATTTTGTGGCAGGGGAGCTCCACAAACATGCAGCTAACTGGGCAAAAATCGCAAAATTAGCTCCTTCTTAAAACCAGGAAGAGGTGTTGTCGTTTATTGGGAATAAGGTGTCAGTGTTCCCATATTTCAGACATTTTAAAGGAACGTTTAAAGGGGAGCCACCCCACAGGTTGTTAAAGAATAAAGTATCGTGCAAACAGTTTGGAGAATTTGTCATAACAACGCTATTAAGTCACCTGAAATCCGGTGCAATTTCTCTAGTGGATAAGGTTGGTCAAGTAAGTCCACCACACATCGTTTTACCGTTTACAGTTGCCCCTACGAACCCAAGACTGTGTCATGATGCGCGATATTTAAACCTGTGGATGCTGGAGAAGTCCTTCTCGTTGGACAGAGTGACTGACTTACCCGGTATTGCTTCAAGGATTCTTATCAGACGGTCCTAGACGACAAGTCAGGATATGACCACCTCTTGCTTTCTGAAGAAAGTCGCACGTATTTTGGTACCCAGTGGGGCGGTGGGTTTTTTTTACCTATAATTAATTACCATTTGGTTGGAAAATTTCACCTTCTGTATATCACTCGACGGGCCTTATAGCGTCAAATTTTCTGCGCTACTTAGGTGTTGCGTGTCTCTTTATATCGATGATAGACATAATGGCCAGCTCCAGGTGTCGCTTGACAAGGGACAATATGACACTTGAACGTAATCTCGCCGCTGCTAAATCAGCGGTGCTTCTAGTGGCATTTCAGTTGGTACGCCTAGGGTATCTCCTTGGTTTATCAAGGCCAATTTTAATTCCCCAGAAGATGGTCCCTTATCTCGGTTTCTTGATAGACTCCGATAGCGAAGTTTTCCGTCTGATGCCAGAGAAGAAGCGCAAGTTTATAGAGCTCATCCGGGAAACGTTAAGCTCACGTTATGTATCGGTAAAGACGCTCCAGAGATTGGTGGGTAAATGCGTTTCCTTTTCCCTCGCGGTTCCAGCGTCCCGTCTGTTCACAAGGGAGATGTCGGCGACAATTTCTATGGGTATGCGCACGTTGAAACCAATCGCGGTCCAATGTGCACTGGGCGATGAAATTGCCAATCGGCTTTTTCTTGAAGAGTGGGACGACCCCCTTCGTTGGCCTGAAGAGAGACATCTTCAGATTGAGTTAGCCATGGATGCCTCACAAACTGGATGGGGAGGGATCATTACCACTCCTGTGAAGCAGGAAACATCTGATTATTGGTCAAAGGATGAGATGATGTTGGACATTGCGACTAGGGAGGCCATTGCTGTGGATGAGGTCTTAAATGCCTTGAAGGACCTTGTCAAGGATTGTAGCGTCGATGTAATGATTGACAATCTAGCGGTCATGCATGCATGGAATAATCAAGGGGGTAAAGGTCGTGACTTGAACAATGCTATAAAGGCTTTGTTCTTTACTACTATGGTTTTGAGCATCCTACTGCACATGTTGTACGTTCCGTCTCGACAAAATCCGGCGGACGTCCTTTCTCGCAGATTATAATTTTTAGACTATACACTCACATCAGAGATGTGAAGTACAACTGAGGTTCGGGAGTGGACAGGTCCACTCGTGTGATCTGATGTCTCTCGGTTCCAACGCCATGTCTGATAGGTCTGATAGGCTGGGGCGTCCTCTCCCCCATTTCAAATTCGCAATCTGATTAGCTACACAGGCACTTATATTGATCATTACAGTCCACCACTAAATTTTCTCAGATACTGATTGGTTTAAACTGATCACGTGATGCGATAGTGTTTAGTATCAGTAGGGCGCCCCGGTATCAGCACCTAGTGCCCGTCCCTGGAAAATACCCGGATGGATAGTATATATAGTACTCGTGCGTGATGTTTTATATTTATAACAATTAAATTTGCAATAAGAAAAAGAAGTACTTAAATTTAAATTCAAATGCAAAAAAGGGTGTCAGCAGGGAGGAACCTAATCCTCACATAAAGTTGACCCCTATAGAAAATCAACGCCTCTTTGAGGCTACGACTATTTTGCAGGTTGAGGTACATGCAGCACTATAAGCAGAAAAAACGAAAATAGTTCGGCTTTGTTCCAAAAAGAAATTTCTTTCTTCTGCCCCTTCTTTAAACCTCTTAAAATCACACTCAAATCACTGCCCTGACTCCGGTGGAGATGTTTTTGCGAATCATGAATTGCGTGACAGTGAAATTAGTATATGTAATAGGACTACATGCTGTCCATTTTGGAAATAATTGGATGAAAAAAATTCCGAGGACAGCCAAAATTGGACGAGGCCGTAGGCCGAGTCCAATTTGGCTGTCAGAGGAATTTTTTAATCTAATCATATCCAAATTGGTCAAGCATGTAGTCCTGCTACCTATTAATTATATAGCTAGTCAGTCAATCCAGCGTAAACACTTATGACGTGTAGTATATGAAATGATTCATATATGAACTGCGGATATATATGAAGGTGATATGTGATCTTCAACGGGATTTGAACCCGTGACCTCCGCGATACCGGTGCGATGCTCTACCAACTGAGCTATGAAGCCACACATTGGGAGCGAGGTCAATTGTGAGTTCTTATTTTCCCGTGAAAGGAGTGAAATGACGTGTAGTATATGAAATGATTCATATATGAACTGCGGATATATATGAAGGTGATATGTGATCTTCGCAGTGAATTTCCAGGCTTCTTCGCAGTGAATTTTCAGGCTTCTTCATTCCAATTGCTTAAATTGGAAATTCACTGCGAAGATCACATATCACCTTCATATATATCCGCAGTTCATATATGAATCATTTCATATACTACACGTCATTTCACTCCTTTCACGGGAAAATAAGAACTCACAATTGACCTCGCTTCCAATGTGTGGCTTCATAGCTCAGTTGGTAGAGCATCGCACCGGTATCGCGGAGGTCACGGGTTCGAATCCCGTTGAAGCCCTGATTTTTTTTCAGGCTTCTTCATTCCAATTGCTTAAATTGGAAATTCACTGCGAAGATCACATATCACCTTCGTAAACACTTATGTCCAGAACAGAAAAAGCCTACAGTAATAGCTAGAATGGCATAGCATCTGGAACTCAGTGAAAGCCCCGGGGGGGTCCCCCGCCGGGGTGAAAGCATTGTCTTCACAAATAAAACTTAATAAACCAGTGTTATTTTATTCACCGAAGTTTTTGAAGCTTGCTACAGCATCGATCGATGCAAGTCGTAAACAAAGTGACACTTTGTAATTGTCCGAACGAGCTTTATAACTTCTTGAATCTTGCATCCTCCTTTCCACTATCTGGTTCGTATTCGTCACATTTCAGCGAAAAAACGACAAAGAATCGCTTCTACGTAGCTCATGTCGAGGAACAATTACCTTCCAACTTACTCGCTTCGCTACGCTGCATTTACGTTCAGCCAAGTTTTCTTGTCTTGGCTTTGTTTTTTTTTTCCTTCTTAGTTTAGCACTCTTCCCTTCTGACAACGTAGGAATTTCTCATTTTAGTTACTACTGCTGAAAAGATCAAGAAAAATTGAAATTTCATCAAATCTCCCTGATAAAATTCCGGCATTGTCAACTACTTACAGTTTACAAAGCTGACGCGACGCTTTGTGCTGATTGGCTTATCTCTATCACATGTCGTTTTTTCTTGCATTTGATTGGCTGAGAGAAACTGTCCTATTTTTAAATTGGACAGCTTGTGCATAAGCCCCAAGTGAAACTATCCAAATTTATCCTAAATTGGACAGCTCTCAGAAATTACAAGATAATTGGCCATGTTCTAAACGAGCAGGGGACTCGGTACGAATATTTAAAATCGATTGAATTGAAAAATGGGGCCCATCATCTGAAAGAGCATCCAAATATTAGTAAGTTTACCAAATTTGAGAGTTGTTGGTTAAGACGTTAAGGCATGGTACACTTTTCAAAACCACTACGAACATATTTTTTCTTGGTACGAACATTCAATATCGATTGAATTGAAAATGGGGCACGTCATCTGAAAGAGCATCCAAAAATTAGTAAATTCACCAAATTTGATGGTTATTGGTTTAAACGCAAAGGCATGGTACACTTTTAAAATAAGAGAGCTTAGTATGGATTGGAGGACGCCTGTCCCTCCAAACAATATCAAGTGTACCATGCCTTTGGGTTTAAACCAATAACCGTCAAATTTGGTGAATCTACTAATTTTTGGATGCTCTTTCAGATGACATGCCCCATTTTTCAATTCAATCGATATTGAATGTTTGTACCGAAGAGAAAATATGTTCGTACCCAGTCTCCTGCTCGTTTAGAACATGGCTAATTTTTTGAGCTGACAGAATTTCTTTGACGTTTAAAAGCTTTGAGAAAAGGTCTCCCGAAATGCGGCCTTGTCAAAAAATATTTGAAGGATAATAAACACAATAGCATCCATTTGGCTTCAAAAATATGCACGGATATTTGTCCTTGGACATTATCTGTTCCTCGAAGATAACAGTTTTCCTCGAGCTTCGCTCTCGGAAAACTGTTCGCTTCTCGGAACAGATAATGCCCGCGGACAAATATCTGTGTATATTTTCGCGCCAAATGGCGGCTATTGTTTATATGTACCATTGCCTGTAAACCAATCAAAACTCGGGAATTGCGATATACCATTGCTAGTTTTTAATAATATGACCTATTATGAACTCAAAGAGTGACTAGCTGCCACTTGGCTTGATAACTCAGTCGGTAGAGCATTGCACCGGTTTCGCAGAGGTCGTGGTTTCTACCCGCAGTTCAAATTATACGATATTTGATCTACATTTACATTTACCCGGCGTGCCCAATCGATAATAATCGATCATCGGTGTCTATATACTAATTTTTAACTTCAAATTCTAATTTTAAAATCACACAAATCTTAAATATTCCTAATTTCACCAAATTTTACTAATCCTTTGAGAAAAACTATCTCTTCCCAAACATCCCAAAAATCACCAAAAAATTTACAAAACACCGCTAAACATATAGCTTTGCCTTCTGGATTACTTGAAACGCGGACGAGATATTCGCATTAAACCATGTTTAGCGGTGGAAAAACAGGCTTCAGGTGTACCCGCCTTTATAACTCGGAGGTGATTCGCAAAGTACTATTCACCTCCAAGCAACCGAAGAGAAACAAAATGGCTTCGAGCGTCGCTTTGGGTACCGAAAGTAATGCTTTGGTCCGCTAGTTATTCAACTTGTTTTATTCAGTCACCTGTAAGTGTCGCTTCGCAGCTCGGTAAATATCTACCACTATTCACCTCCACTTCGGTGAAAAGTGTTGTGTTAACCATACACGTAGTCAACGAACAACACATCATCCAAGGTCCAAATATTATGAAATTTTGATCACAATGTCATGTCATAGTATCGATCATAGTAATAAATCCTATATCCCATTACGTTCAACGCGGCGTGACAAACCCAACGGAAGAAAGCGGCTTGTATTTCTTCCAATCAGCGCGCTTCATGGATCATTAATGTACTGGTAGTAAAACCCCAGCCAATCAAATATTTTTACCAGGATACTGCGAATTTATAGACTTCTGATGCTGTTTATATGATAGTGTGCATTGTAAATGTCTTATTTGTAGCATAAAAATAATTAATATTTTTAGCCATATCTTCACGTTGGCTTACCACAACATAAATGATATAAATTATAAATAGTGGAGGAGAACGTATATTTAAAGGAGACTAAAACCGCGGGACTTTAGCTGAATGAGATCTAATAAATGCACTACGTCAATTTGACTCCCTTGCCAGTTATGTTCAGTTATCACCTTCGCCAACAGTTTTAAGCACACAGTACGGTGTCCATTCTAAAATATTCAGTGGAAATCGCTTTGACGGTAACATTTGATGACAGACTTGAGAAACCCTTGTGACGTCACGATCTTTACTCGAGGATTGCTGTTTATCGGAAGAATATGGCTGACGATCGGCAAGTGTTGTTGGAATGCTCTGGTGAACAACTTTTCAGGCACGGAGAATCCTTCATTTGGTTGAAGTGATCTTTGCAAATATACAAGCGCTCCACGGAAGCCATATCGGAGTTTCGATGTTTCAAGGCATGAAGTTTAGGGAATAAATTAAATTTTAAGAGGATGAACGAAACGGGCTCTCGACCTAGTACCGGAATGACTTCACCACGACATCCAACGCACCAGGCTGTAATGGATAGACTACGGCAACGTTTCAGCCAGTATAGAAAGCATCATTATGATTGCCAGAATAAATACGCGCAGTCGCTGCCAGCTGTCCAGGACATCGAGAGACAAGAGGCACTGAATTTGCACAAGCGTGCTCTAGATAGCCGCAATAGAATGATGAATATGAACGGGAAGGCATCAAAACAAAATGACGGCGAAGGCAAAGTAGAACAGCAACAGCAAACGCCAAACGTGCTCGAAAAGTCAACGAACGCTATCTTTCAGATACGCGAGGTATGTTTTCTTGTTTTCTTTGTTTCACGAATGAATTTTTTGTGAGAATGGATTTCAACAGACGTTTTGAACGACGTTTATTATGATGCTTGTCTGTTGTTAACGGTACCCAATTGTTTAGTTTCTGTTTAGTGTAAAACACGTGTAACTTTCCATATCTTGAAATAATTGTAGCTTAATCTACTCTCATCTTGCCAGCAGCAAATCCTATTGAAAAAGAGAAAACACGAGCAGAATATGAGCAGTTCACAGAATTCGTACGTGCCATCGAATGATGACAACCTTGGAGGAGAGTGCGTAAAGTTTCAGAGACAAGATGGTAGTGTACTTCTTCAGGCTCCATCAACAGAAGGCCCCAACGCTGTCGTTTCGGTTAATCAGCCAAATCAGTTTGATCATACGTCAACGTTAACACAAGTGCATCAACCTCCTTTTCATATGGGTAATAATTCGTTCATTCACGATGGCTCGATAAATGCATCCAGAATATCGACCACAATCGGCTCAGAGACTTACGCTAATGAGGCTCAGGGATTGCCATCTTCTTCGTTTGCACCGTCAGACTTTAAGCAGGAGAAACCTGTAATCGGTTCTTGCGATGAACCCACACATTCTAACAATGGCACAGGAGCAGTGGTCAACGGATTACCAGCAGGTGAAGAGTTTATTCGGCAAGAGCTTATCCATTTTGAAAACGTTATTAAAACTGTTACTGA
The DNA here is from genome assembly GCA_963693305.1 of Meandrina meandrites. Classification (NCBI taxonomy): domain Eukaryota; kingdom Metazoa; phylum Cnidaria; class Anthozoa; order Scleractinia; family Meandrinidae; genus Meandrina; species Meandrina meandrites. Next base: position 20,945,559 of record OY855910.1, read on the forward strand.
TAGAGCTTTAATGCCCAGTGTCGATGATAATAGAAATCAGGTGCCTGAAACCCAGCTGGGAGGTCACCATCCACAATCTCTTCAACTGAAAGAAATTGCTCGTAAGTCACAACAACTTGCTCAGGTTCAGCAAATTATGCCAAACCCCCAGTTTCAACGACAGCATGCAACCCAGTATGCTCCAGGTCCAGCAGGCCAGCAGTCGCCTGGCATACAACATCATTACTCAACTGGCAAATATCCTGAAGGCATGTCAGTGATTTCAAATGACCAGCAACAAATGCTTCAAGATTCGAATCACCAAAGGCAATTTGAATCTCTAAAGTATCAAAGGGCTCTGTCATCACAGTCACAGTTGCAACAGCAACAACAACAACAAAAGCAGCAGCAGCAACAACAACAATTTTATGGCTTTTCTCAGGACACTTTGCCATCCTCAAAACTGACCCACATGCCAGCACAAGTTCAACAGCTCTATTCCCAGAGGTTTTCAAGTCAACCAGTCCTGCCTACATCACAGGGAGCAGGACTAGTTAGACCCATGCCTCCACATGAATTAGCAAGGTACACAATGGCAAGATCACAAACACAATATCAGCGTCAAAGCTCAATGCCGCCTTTACAGGGTCAAGCATTTGTAAACTCTGATTCCCAGTACCAGCAGCAAGTAGGTGGCTTCCAAGGAGACCAGTCTGGGTTTTCAAATCCTGTAGATCCAACAAGTACTTACCATTATCAACGGCGAAACTCTTTTCCAATTTATTATCGCAGTAATAACCAACCATTAGAAAGCTTTTCACGTGGAATGCAGCACAATTTGGGATCTAGCCAAGCCAATCTTTTGAGAGGCGTTTTGCAAAATACTTCCCAAAATATTCCAGGTGACAGAGACACTTTCCTGGTGAATCCCAGCATGGTTTTGCCTTCATCTACTGCTGTGCAAACAGTACCTCTTTTAACTGGAAGGCCGCCTTCAGTTAATGGTGAGTTAAACTCGGGTGTTCCAAGGTCACATAATTCATCAATTATGTATAGAGGCAATGTTCCTCACCAACAACAGTCTACATCCCTACTACAGCAGGGAAGTGAATTTCCAACTTCAAATAATGCAAGAAAGATTACTCCTGAAAGCAGTTATTCAGTTTCAAGTGGAACATCTGCCCCAACAGCAGGGAGTGATGCACATTTTAGTGCATATTCACCACTCAATGCACTAGATAAAGCACCATCATTTACCTCTCTTCTGGAGCAGTCTGCTATTAATCAAGGGAATTTAGAAACAACATACACTGGATCAATACCTAACTTGGATTTGCTTGGGGAACTTTTAGGTCAGTGACGCTAAAAAGCAACATTGTAAAGATTTTTGTTTGCTATTGTATTGTAGTTTGTTCCAGAACTTTCAATCTCACTCCATGTGGGAAGTTAACCCTTTAAACCCTAATTGGATTTAATCAAAACCATCATAATGATTACGGTTTTTCGTAGCCATTTATATTTGCCTTGGGAGAATTTGGTTTTAAGGTGGCTTATTACAGTTGCAGGTAAAAAGTCCATTTTTTAACTCTTTTATAAAATGTTTAGAGATGTAATATCTTTCTGTAAATATAGTTTGTCGCTACTGTTAACCATCATAGATGACACAATTCAAAATGATTGACTGAGTCAGGGTTACAGCTAAGAAAAAACCTATGCCAGCACAGAATGCCACTGGAGCAGCTTCTAAAGGATGGCCATCTGTGTTGGCACATGATCGAGGGGGCGGGGGGGGGGGGGGGGGGGTTATAAGTAATGTTTAATAAATGAGCAGCAGTGTGTTTTATTAAGTTTAAAACACAAGGCGCAGCCGAGTGTTTTAGACTTGATAAAACACGAGTGTTTTAGACTTGATAAAACACAAACTGCGAATTTATTGAAAGGCTTCAAAATCTTCTGACGGAAATCACCTCATTCTTGCACTAATATTTAGATTTGGGGTTATTTTGGCCCAGAAAATTGGCGTAAAGTTTTCCGTATCTTTTTCAGACATAAAGACACTCATTAAAGATTAATTTCTTTTGTATTTTCTTTATGACCTATTAATGAGGTTTTGAATGCTAAATCAAAGTCCTGGTAAGGAGATTTGTGTTCCCAGTCAGTTGCATCACTCTGTGTGCAGGACTATTAAGCTTTGTGTGGCAGATGAAAAGAAGAAAGATACCGGTACTAACTAGTGTCTAAAGTAAGTCTTCATTTCAGCTCCATTATTTGTCCCCACAAAATATTAAAATACCCAACAACAGGGTATTAATTTTTTTGATATGAAGCTCAAAAGTGCCTGTTATCGAGTGACCACTAGTGAAAATCCTGAAAGGGATTGCCTCCATAATTCTCAGTCAGCTAATCAAGCTGACAGCTGGCACTTAGCAACACCCCTGACTGAGTGCTTAACACTAGTATTGGCAATTGGCTAGGATTACACATTTATGCAAAGTAAAATAAAAATCTGCCAGCAGATGAAAATGTGATATTTTTCCAACAGTATTTCCTCAATTTTAGTGTGTTGGCTCCTTTTTCAAATTTCAAGTTTTCCTTGTCAACCTTCAAGATGAGCTCCAACCCTAGTTTTATACTTACATAATTATACTAAATAAATTATCATGATTTTTTTGGAAAGAAACCCAGAGTTACTCCACCTTCTTTTGCTTCATATGTTCGCTCTTTTAAAGGATAGAGCTGAGTTTATACTGGGATGATTCTGTGGGGCACTAGGGGTGAGAGTGGTAAAAAAATATCTTACAGCAGATTTTGAAATGCAAACAAATGTTTTCTGTCTACGATGTGAATCTTTTGCTGTTCTGTTGACTGGGGCCACTGACTTTTTTCATGGCATCACAGGGTCCGTGCCACATGTGAACACTTCAAATCAAGCACCATATTTTATTCAGTCATGAATATTCCATTCACTTGTTGATGTCAGCCGTTGTGCTTTGTACAAACGTTTTAAATAAATGCATAATGATTGCCTTAGGTGTCCCCCCTGATCTTAAGTACAAATGTTTCTAAAATAGTTATTGTTGTTGACATGATTCACTCTTGCAAGTGTATTGTAAAAAATTTCATTATGGGTTGTACGGTAGGTTTTCAAGAAGTGTGGGAACAAAATAGCTTTTTTTCCAACCTCTTACTGAAATCAAAATACATATGCCTTCTTCAGTATGCAAATTTAAGATGAAATAAGAAGTTCATTGCCAGTTGCTTTCCCTTTTTGTCATGTTTTTTCTCTCAGGCTAGGATTAAACACAAAGTTTCAGTTTTTATCATTGGATATCGTTGATAAGAGATTCGGAAATATAGCAACATTTATCAAAAGTACATATTTAAAAAGATAGAGTAAGGACAAGACACTTTCAAGTATACAATTTGTTGACTGGTATCAATTTAAAACTCAAGAGACTCACTCAAAGGAAAGTGCTGAATGCAGTGGGGCTGATCAGTTGCAGGAATGATGTTTTATGTTATTTGCTTCATTTTATTTCCAGTAGAACATTGAAACAGCAAACATGATACTTACCCTTTCTTTTCAACCTTAACATCATGATGATACTTATTTGTAACTTACTTTTCTTGCAAACCCTGTAACATGATACTCTGTTTTTGTGAACAGCAACATTGATGGCAGTTGCTTTGCTGTTGATAAATTTAACCACTAATAACACAGATATCGATTAAAGAGGAGGCTTTTCAGTTTATGTGAGATGTAAGGTCACCTTTTTCAAAGGAAACAGGCTGTACTGTCACGTCATATCATGAGGAATCCTTTCACCTGAATCACTGTTAATGTCTAATTTAATTGATTTGTGGTTTTAACACAGCACCATGGGATATACAGAGTTTGAGTATACTTCTGCACATTCATAAAGTGCAAAGTACTTTAATTTGTTCTAGAAGAAAATAGTACTACAAGGAGAGCATAAAGTATTCTAAATATATACCTTTGTGACCTTCATATAAAAGTATGCAGATATGCTCTGCATTTTTTCTAGTGCACACAGTGAGGGATTTCTTGCCCCTGCCACCCCCTTCACAAGAATAGCTAAGTAGTTGGAAGTAAATAATTAGCCACTAAAATTTACACCGTAGCGAGTTAGCAGATGACAGCCCACTAACAAGCAACATGCATTCCCACTAAAAAGAAGAAAGGTAATGCTGTAGCCAGATAACATGATAATGGAAAATATAGAAGGCAAAATGGATTGTAACTATAAGGGGGTCCTTCTTAACTACCAATTTGTTGCCAAGCAAGGTTTTTAGCCATCACATTGGAAACCAGACCTCACACAGATAGTCTTTTTGCTCAGGTTTGTTCTATTGAAGAGTCTGTCAAGAGTTTTAAATCAGCCATATTTGACAAGTCATGTGAACAGAACAGAAAAAACACTCTAAAAGTCAAGAAATAGATTTGAAAATTTAAATCAGTGCTAATAATTATGTAAAGAATGTCCACATGCATAATGTTTTTATTTAATTTGTCCAGGGGGATACTTGGGATTTCAAGTGACAGGGATGAACAAAGGATTTTTTGGGGGATTTTAAGTTTCGATTCTGGGATTTTTTTGGAGTAGGACAATTGGCAAGTGTTCTTGGGTGCCTCTAGTGTTGTTAAAATGACTACCAGATGAGGGAAAGATAAATTCAGATGGTATGACAAACAAACATGAACATTCAGTTTCTTTTTTTGTGCTATGTAAATTTTCTGTAAATTTTAAGGGTCAGAAATTTTGTGTGAGATTTTTTGGTGGTTAATTTTTGATACTGGGATTTTTTTTGGGTCTTGATTTTTGCCCCCATTTAGTCATCCCCATCACTTGAAATCTTGAGTACTGTTGTTATAAAAGTTATAACGTAATAATCAGCCGTACAAGACTTTCTTCTTTCTTCTTTTTTTGGTGTAAACGATATTGCATACATGTACATCAAATTATAAAGAAGGCTTTTATCTCTGAATCATAAATAAAATGGATCTCTACCTTCTTTGCTCAGAGTTTTAGGGTTTTATCTTCAAATGCACAGCTTTGGACTGGTGCTAGTTATGCATGTGCAATGTTTTTTAAAGCATGTTTCCGCAAATAAAACTTACCCTTTATCATTACAAAACACCTAAAAATCACCTGTCACAAATGCTTTTTTATTCGCAGTTACGAAGGATCAACCCCGTTAAGTACATTACATTGTAGAAAATAAATTAATAAGTTACATGAACAACAAGTAATGGTATCCCAAGTGTATTCAAATGTGCAAGCTTGTTTTCATTTCTTAGTTACTTGAATTAGGTAGACATTAATATATAGTGCACTGTAAAGTCTCAGAAAAAAGTGTAGTAAGCCACCTTAAGTGAAACTGTTTTTCCCCTGACATTATCATGTTCTCCATTCTCATAACCTTCCTACAAGTTTGAATGTAATACAAAATATATCAACAATTAATCAGTGCTGGGGATTAAAGGGTCACCAAGTCCATACTAAATATTTTTTCCTGATTTGCTGATAAGTGAAAAATAGAGCATTTGGTTTACTTTTTAGTACACACTTTAAGGTGAATTATATTCAGCAAATTAACAAAATATATAGATTATAGTTATTGGAATTAAGTAACATTAGTCATAGTATGTAGAGATGCTTTGGAGTATAGTCCAGCCAATTGGTGGATTTGCATACATAATGTATACTGTGAAATTATAGGTTTTAAAAATTGCATCCAACTGAAGCAAATTATTACGTTTAATATAACCTTTTGTACATGTAGTAAAGAATACTTTTAATTTTAATGTACTCTTTCTTTTTTTTTTACCTAATGATCTTTGAGGTCATTGAAGCTGCAATATAGTCCAGTGTGATAGAAGTTGTACAGTAGGGAATAATCCCAGACTCACTTAGAAGTCAAGATCAGTATAAATTATATGAAGATCTTGTTGTGCATGCATGGTTCTTATGTTAAGACGAATAACTGTTAAGATGTCAAGTACTGTATGCTCAAGTGATTGGGTTTTTTTAATAAGGGGAGGTAGCAAAGGGAGGTTGTGATCCCATTTCCATTTCAACAAAATTTACATGCCAAGTGTACTTTAAACAACAGATTTAGCCATAAATTCACAAGCCATGTTTCTTTTCTAGCAATTTTCTCACATAATGGTCTAATTTTGCCCTTATCAAGTGTCACACATAAACCCTTTGCTACCCTCTCAAAAGGTTTGAGCCCTGAAGTAGAAAGTGAAATACTTAGGAGTTTTTTCTTGACAATGCAAAGTGTGACTTAATTGCTATTGCTCGTGATAAGGTGCTTTGACTGCTGGATAGGGTGATTATCTTTATTGTTTTCCTTCCACGGGGCAGTAATCTTGTCGTTGAGTTATTTGAGGAAATGCAGTATCAGTATCACAGGGACTGTTTAAAGGGACAGTCTCCTGGCTGATATATTGTATTTTTATAAGTACAGCAGATTACCTTGCTCTATGAACACAAAAAGCTCATTCATTCTTTCTTACATTGCACTTTTCTGTGACCCAAGTGACACACTCTCATACAAAGTTAAACCTTACTTTACAGACATTTTGTTGGTCACTGCTTATCTTTATCATTTGTAATGATGTGTCCCTACAGTCATAATGTACATTGTATCCTATTAGAAAACAAATACTTTCTTCAAGCTAATGTGTTCAATCAAGATTGGTAATTCAGTTTCTTTCTTCTGGTGTTTAACTGGTGTCACAGTCCTTCAAGTGTGAGAAATTCAACTCAATTAAATGATCAAGTAAGGCATTTAAGGTGATTCCACTGAAAATGAAAAAGTATTTAAAAATTTCTAAGACTTGGTCCAGTTTATGGGGGGGGGGGGGGGGGGTCACCCTGCTTGTTTTTGTGCACTGAACCTGGATGGCTATTATAGTAAATATATGACCCACTAGGTTTATATTAGGAACCCTAGTAAACTATCATTTCTGGAGAAAACCATCTCTTGCATTAAGATATTAAAATAGTAGTTCAACAAAATAGACAAAAAGCTCAAAATCTTAGGCCTGTTCCAAACACCGCTCCACTCATGTGCCGAACCTAACTGATGAATAAAGTACGGCAGAAGAATGGAGTTTGAATCAGTTTGGTCCAGCAGTTTTAATTAGGTTTGACAAACAAAGTTAAGCGACGGCTGATTCATACAGCGTTCTTCTCATGTGCCGAATCTAATGCATGAATTACTGTAATGTATTTTGGATATAACAACGCTCGTGATTGGTCTAAAGTGGAGTGACGTGACCAGTCTTGCATGAAGCTTGATGGCATAAAATTCGACAAAAAAAATTCTGGGAAAATATCGCTCACCGGGCTTGCATTTTGTTTATCTTTTAATATGTTTCAGCTCAAGAGAAACGGAACTTCATGAGAGAATTGCTTTGGTGGTGATTCATTTTGCTGTTATCCAAATTCGTGAGATCAGATTTCTTAATTAGTATTACAAACTAATTTATTGAGAGAAACCCATTTTAAATATAAAACATATCTTGCAGAATGAATTTGCTTTTCTGTAAATATGATTTTTATAGAAAAACTTGAGTAATAGTTTGCTGATTTGGACTGCAAAAACCTTTTACCACCCTCAACGCAGACGTTCAGTCAACATAATTATTGTTTACGACTGGTTTCTGCGAATTAAGTTCGACACAAATACGCTGTCTGAATCAGCTGTGGCTCCAAAGTCGCGCCAAGGTCGAACCTTACTGAGTTAGGTTTGGCACATGAGTGGAGTGACGTTTGGAACAGGCCTTACATAACTATTTTAATTGAACTGGAATTAACATTTTGGAAGAAATTAAAGATTTTGGTGCTACACACATAACCAGCAGTACATAAATACCTATCTCAAAGTAAAGTTGTACAACTCTTCTTTCAATCACGATATATTGCTTAATGACACAAGAACTTATGCACAGCAAGGATGTGCAATGCAGTTGAGTGGAATCACTAAGAGATTGTTCTGTTGCTTTAAATTTTAATTTTTAGCCCTTGTATTTCCAAGACATGTCTGTGATGTCATTCTCCCTTTGCAATTGGCATGTGGTACCTGGGTTCCACTGTGTGGCCTGCAGTTTGCTGAAAACTTGCTTTATTATCTTGTAACAAAAAGAAAGAAATGCCAGAAGTGAACAAAAGGGAAGAAATATCAATTTCTTGACATGCTGTCACAAAATCAGATTTGATGTAATCCACCTTGAATTCCATGTTGTAATCCTGTACTTTTTCTCCAAAATAGTATTCCATTCTCACTCATTAATATGCCGCTAATTGTATTGCATGGATTAGTTATGAGAAAAGATTATGGCCTTTGGCTGCTCCCGCAACTAGCTGCTTAAGATATAAGGCCATAATTCCCCAACGTAGAAAAAATTTAAATATTACCACAAAATCCTGACACTTCCCCAAAACTCAGAAACCCCAAACCCCAGACCGATAACAGGTCTGGCCCAGCTAGTGGGGTTACTTTTAAAACTTTCCATGCCGTGCCATAGCATAGATGTGACTAAATGGGAGGGAGACAGCCCCGAAAACTGCTGAAAAAGCCCCACTAGCCAAGCCGGACCGGGAATCCGTCATAAACGGATTATAGGGTGTAGCTAAGTTTAACCCTTCCAGTTGTGACAAGGCCAGTGGAGGGGAGTGGGGAGGCCTGGGGAAGGGGGAGGGGGTGAGACTATAAAAATATACCATAAAAACCATTGCAACATAAACAAGAAACTAACAGTGACAACTAATTAGTAACACGTCCATTGTCATAAAAATGGCATTGTCCAACACAAAATGGATTGAGCTGAAAAAACCCTTTTTAGGGAACATCAATAAAAGTATGTATGTAATAGATGTCAGAAAACACCTGTGTAACAAAAGGAACGAAAAGGGGAATAACAGGACTAAACAAGATAAGAAAAATATAAACGAAACTTTGCCAAAGGAAAACGGCTTATGCCTAAAGCAATAACTGCCGTAAACTTGCCAAGGAAACGAAAGCTCTAATACATAATAGAGCTAAACAAAACTAAAGCTGACATACAGCTACTAAAAATTGGCACCATACAACATGGCAAGCAAACTGAGTTTGACACACGAGCAAACATTTTAGCTATAAGCTGACACACGGCATTTGCCAAACAGTGCTCGACACAGGAGCAAACATTTTAGCCATAAAAGCCGACACAGAGCAACTGCCAAACTTAGCTCGACACACGAGCAAACATTTTAGCCATAAGCCGACACACAGCGTCTGCCAAACAGTGCTCAACACAGGAGCAAACATTTTAGCCATAAAAGCCAACACATGGCTTGTAAAAACTGCGACACACAGGCGAGGGGTAAAAAACGAAAAACCAAGTGAAGAAAAATAAACATAAGGGTAAAAAATACCTAGAAAACTACTTCCCGTCGCCTAAATGTAAGTTGTGGAACCCATAAGCCTGGATAAACAGCAGAAACCGGACATACAGAAAAGCAGCAGTAGGTTCAGTACAGCCGTAACTGATAACAGAATCTCCCAGAAGAGAAAGAAAACTGAAACCACGAAAGTAAAAAGCACATGGTTGGGCTTTGGCGACGTGCAGCGAAAGAAAGCGAAAATTTGTCCAGACTTCTCAGTTTGCATATCTCTTTCGAAATGTGCCGAATCAAAGCAAAGGGATCTTTAAGTAAGGAGATATTGCACGTGGTAATTAAGAATTACATCACACAACTATAATCAACAAACAGGGTTATGTAATCCACACACTGTACTGCGGAATATCGCGTCCTAATAATGAATGAGAATACTTGTTCTCTTTTACTCTGAAGAACCTTTTTATCCAATTTATTTGTATACTTGGTGGCATTCAGCAATATAATCTGGAAATTAGAAAAGTGAACTTTAGAACATCAACCGGAGCTAATGTGTTCAGTATTGGGATGAAATTATTGTGGTTACTTGAGTTTTCTTGTTTTCTGCCAGGACACAAAGTTGAAACAGTTTATTTTGTTGAAGTTATAAATTTCTATTCAGAATTCAAGCATTCTTAGTTGATTTGCCAGTAAGATTAGCCTTGTCAAACAACATCACACTTGGTTCGAACAGCTGATTTTGTTGAAGAGTGAAGTTTCCCTACGATTTTTAATGGTTGAACAATATTTATCAATCCTTTCAACCAAGTCAACTGAAAATGGCTTTTCCCAACTGAAACACAAAAAGAAACCCTGAATTTAAGGTGATTCCACTGGAAATATATATATATATATATATATATATATTTTTTTTTTTTTTTCACACGCATCTTTTGTGTGTATAGATCTTGCCTCAAGTTCAAATAAAAATTAACACAAATGAAGTTATGACACACTTTTTACAATCACCTATATTTCGGCCGGTTTACCGGCCTTCCTCAGGGTGAATTCCCTGAGGAAGGCCGGTAAACTGGCCGAAATATAGGTGATTGTAAAAAGTGTGTCATAACTTCATTTGTGTTAATTCATATATACTTTTATATATGCTTTATATATACTGTGAATCGCCTTCCGAACGGAAATAGGTTGGTGATCCTATATAAATGAGGCAGTCGGTTGTCCAGATTCCCCACCCCACACTTAATTTAATATTAATTTCTCTCTTCGGGGGAATAGGACTGTGAATCGCCGATCGACCAGGGTGTAGTGAGGTGATTCTGGCTGCAGAAAATGTGTTAATATGTCTCCCCAGACCTAATCACTATAAGGTCAATTTCTGGCTGCGTTGCCAGCTTGGCCTGTAATTGATCAACATCCTCTTTTCAGGGTTTACCGATGATTTTGTCCAAACTTTTCCTGCCAGAAAGAAGGATGTGACGAGTAGAAAGGAACGAGGATAAGAAAGCAGGAAAAAAAAAGAAGGAAAAGGAGCAAGAGAAAATTTGGAACGGATTCAGCAAAAAAAAAAAAACCAGTCCAAATTTTGGCTTATGCGCATGCACCAAAGTGAAAAATTGTACAGTGTTACACGGAATCTCCATCAAAATGTTGCTGCAATGTAAAAAAGCTAGTGCTTTTATAGCAAAGTTTGGGCAAAATTAGCATTGTAACAACAAAAATTGGGATAAATGGTTAAAAAAACACGTTTTTGGGGGAAAATTCAGCAGTAAAAGGGTTAAACGAATATCATTGATCGAAAACTACTGCATGGGAGCATTTTTGTTCGTCTTTGTTGAAGCAATTTGTTCGGAAGCTTCCCTTTGCTTTATTATTTTTCTCACAGTTGCGTTAAATATCAAACAACCGATGTTGTCATGTTTGATTTGCCCATTCTCCTGCGGCGACTAAAACTTAAAATAAATCTTTCCCAATAATTTGTCCAACCACAAACCTGCAGGATGCCAGAACAAGCGTCTGGGAGCCTTTACATACATTAACTATACTAAAGTCAGTAGAGTTGGCCAGGTTCTGATATCACGATAAGAGGAAGATTGTTTGTCCTAAACTCTGCAGTCACAACAACAATCTTGGCTTTTTCAGTGCAGCTCCCAATGGCTTTGTACAACGTTTGTACGGCTAAGTATATTGATGTTGTTGCGATGTTTTTCTTTGGCGATGATTGCAATTTTGAACCATGAGTCTGAATTTGTGGTGAACTCTATGGCATGTGGAATGACTTTTTGGTGAAATTCGATTGCGTGTACATCTGGATAACTTTGGAGGCAAGTTGTTTTCTTCTATGTATTTTTCTATTCGTGTTTGAAAACATATGATTGCTTTTATCGATCTGCGCATCTGTTGAGCTTTGATCGCTCGAATAGCTACTAGCGGCTGCCGGCTGTTATGATATATACAAGGGAATGGTAATCCGTCAGCCATATCCATGAGCATGATAAGTTTTAACTTGCCTACTTATTAGATTGTTGTAAAGATTAAGCGTTGCATAAAATTTATTTTGAAATTGGCTGCCTTGTCTTTGACCTTTGTGGTGCACAGCATGACACTGATAATCTTCTGTCAGCTAGCGATTACACAAACTTCGCTTTAGCCTGTGTACAGCTGTCCCGTTCCCCTAAAAAAAATCGATTTTTTTGAGGGGAACGGGATGGCTGTACACAGGCTAACTTCGCTTTCAATTTCGCTTTGACCTTCACATGCAACCTTAGACAATTCTGTTGATTTTTCTATAGGGCAGAAACAACATACACCTGATTTAAGATAAAATAAAAATAGAATATGTTCACAATCGATTTTCAAATTATCATCATCACATACTCATCAAAACAGAAGAAGATCAAATTATCATCACATACCCATCAAAACAAAACCATTAGGGCGTAAAGTACAGTGGTCTGTCATTGGTCTTAATAAACCGCAACGTCAAACTGAGAGTGGCGTTACATGTAGGTCTGCCAACGGCCTTTTGTTTACAGATGATCGACTGAAGGAGTGAAGGAAGGATGGCTTCAAATAATAATTAACTATGAAATCCCCACCCCTTCCATAACTCCCGTTTTGCATACGCAAAAACAGTCGTAAAAATGACCATTCATTTCCCTGCTGAGCTTGACTTATAACCATAACCCTAGGTGGGTATAGGGCCTGCTGAGCTTAATAAATAACATGAAAAGGTATGCGCAGCAAGGATGCGCAATGCAATTCAGTGGAATCACCTTAAGACATCTTGTTTGGTTGCTTTACTCCTGAGAAAATTGTCAACCAGCCTGTAATGAACCAACTGAGAATGGTTGGTCTCAGTAAAACACACCCTGGCTGTTAATATAAAATGTTTTAGTCGTAAATAATAATTGAAAATGTTATCTGTTGAGACCCTTCAACCAAACCATAAAACATACCATGTGGTTGAATAAGACATGACCTCACAATAGTTGTCAAAAGTGGGACCTCCTCACCCCTTAGCCACCCTGTTAACAGTACTGTATACAAGAAAATAAAATGAGATGCTGTACAACTGCTGATAAAATATGTTGTTTTTGAATTTAGTATGAACTTTTTAGGACATATATCTGATGCTCATTTATATACTGGCTGCATACCTAATAAGTCAGATGTATTGTTGTTTTTGAAATTTTATACGGGGAGGCTCTGCCCTGAGATCCAAACCCTTAATATAACCTGAGATAATGACACAACAAGGATGACAAGTTGAAGAAAGAAAACGAGTTGACACAAGATGACAAGTTGAGAGGATAACACAATGAGATGACAACACTACAAGTTGATATGACGAGATGATGAGGATGAGTTTAAGTGATAAGAATACGAGATGAACATTTTGTCCACAATTTGACATACTAAACATTGGTTTGGGAGATTTGTCCATGACTCTGTCAACCTTAAAACAGCATTTATATGTGACTTTGGGCATGGATCATTTTAGCCTCTAAAGAAACTACAGGCAGTTTAGACCCACTGTATTTAAACCTCTCATGGGGTACCACCTCCCGTAAGCAACCACCTTCAGCACTTCAGGTGGTCATCTGTGAGAAAAAGTGTTCTGAATGAATACTGACTAGAATTCACTGTAGAAGTTAGAACCATGAAACTTATCCACCGGACATTTCTATCCGTCTTGCGATCCGTTGTACTGGACGTTTTCTACAGGGTCTGGAAGGGTATTTTTGGAATCCAGGATTTGACCAAAATACAGTGTGGGATTTTGGGAAAATGCAAAATATCTTGATGGCGTAAACATGAAATCATAGTAAGGTATGAAGAGCTTTTTCAGTTTATCAGTTGAAAGGGCTAATCTACATCTAACATTATTAGCTTTTACAGGCATTAGTCTTTTTTAATGTATTTTTGGGGAAAGAAAAATGGGAATTGGGATGGGCTTTGGCAATGAAAAAAGTGGGCGACTTGGGATTCTTGTGATAAAGGAGCGGGAAAGTGGGATTAGGACCCCCCACTTCCAGACCCTGTTTATAATTACTTTATGTTTAAACAACAGCAACATGTCAACATTAATAGTTTATTTCTACCACAACAGTTAAACAGTTAAAAAAAACTTCTTAATTCCTAGTCAAATGGAGGCACAAGTAGTAGCAAGTTGAACTTGCACCACCTTTGCAAGGCAGAATTTCCTTCTCAAATGATCTGGGGACATGTAACACTTAGAGCCGAAATATCTCTTGCACACCTCCTCTAAAGAAAACCCTTGTCCAGAATACAAGGTAACAAACATAACTGAATTGTCACTTTACAACCGAAATAGAGTGGGTTTTTGGATCTTCAATCCTCAGTGTGAATTCTTTATCTTTTGTCCTCGTTAAGTTTCTTTTGTTGTAAATTTACGAGCCCTTTCAATTAAATATTTTATATGAAACTATCTACTTATTTACTGAGTGGGAGGGCCGTATGTGAAAATATTTGGCTTGAGCTCAATGTGTCCTGACTGAGAGCCAAATATTTTCCTGTCCAGCCTTTTATCACATGTTTACTAGAATGTTTTTCTTTCGTGGATGAATGCAGATGTGGTAGCCTGTATCGCACACATTTTGAAAAGCCAATGGTAGCCCGTAATTTTTTTGGAGAAGCCAGTGAAGTGCATTTGAACTGCAAAGTGTGTACAGTCAAAGCTGGATTATCTAGACTCCTGAGGACTGGGCTTAATAGTCCGGGTAATGGAGAGTTCGGATAATGGAACTTATAATCCATCAAATATTTTTAGCGTGTGCGATTGGTCTAAACATGTCACGTGATGCAGCCAAAACTGGGGAATATCAGATGTTATTATTCAACAAACTCGTGCGATGCCCATATATGGTCAGAAAATCATTGTTATCCGTCATCCGTACATAACAGATATCCTGCGATATACGTAGATTGCCAAGATTCCGGCGAAATCTTGCTAAGCGCTGCACAACCACAGTTTTTCTCGCTGCAAAAAACGTTTCGTTGACAATTTGTTGAATAATAAAACAATTATCCTGCTCAATCTTGCGGAACATTGTCTGATTTTAGCCAACTTGGCCTATGGCCTCATCGGCTAAGTATCAGGCGATATTCCGCGCGATTTCGCAGGATAATTGTTAAATATTCCCAAGTGATATTCCCCAGTTTCCCAACTTTACGATTTATGTTCGCACGTTTCGCTTTTATCCCGAGTAAATTGTTAAAATGAATAAAACTAAACACTTTCAACAGACTAATAATATTTTGAGCGCTGACAGAATTTCTTTGACGTTTAAAAGCTTAAAAGGTCTCCCGAATAGCATCCATTTGACTTCAAAAATATTCGCTCTCGGAAAACTGTGAGCTTTGAGGAACATATAATGTCCATGGACAAATATCGGTGCATATTTTTGCGCCAAATGGAGGCTATTGTTTATTTATATATGAATATTATGAGCCAGACAATCTAATGCCTGGTAACTAAGTTAAGACCGTTCCATGAACACACGTTCTTGTCATCATGCAAAATATCTATGGAAAAACTGTGTTTGATGAAAAAATGCATGACAACAAGTACTAAAAAAAGATAAATCATATGTCAAAAGTTGGTGGAAACAATGTTTCCCATGATAATGACACAACAATGTTTATAGTGAGTTTGCATGCGATAAAACTTCTTAAGATTTCTTGATTTCTTTCAAAAAAACGTTTCCAAAATTTGAGTCGCTAATTTCAGGGTGTCCATTTTCTGCATGTGTTTATGGTAATTAATATTCATGAAAGTCCGGATAATTGAGAAATCCAAATAATAGAGGTTCAACTGTACAAAGTATTCAAACTTCTGATAACATTGTCAAAATTACAACCAAATCTTAGAATTTTAGCTTCATTCCAAGGAGATTTCAATCAGGCCAAATTCTTCGTACTTGACTGCAGTTAGTAAAAATTACAAAGAAAAGGTTTATGAAGGACTACAACAAAGAATTTGCACAACGTTCCGGCTAGTCATGCTCCTTAGTATCCGGTCACTTTGTTCCATAGTCATGTTGTTCCAAGTCACTTCATTCCACAGAAAAGTTGTTCCACAAAAAGAAAAGTTGTATCACAAAAAAGTCAGTTAGTTAGTTAGTTCCACGATAAAGTTAGATCATTCCATAAGTATTACAGTAGAAAAAACATTAAACATAGTGAAATTATACTTAAAAGTTACCTTATCTGATAACCTCCACATTCTATGGGTGTAATTTTTATCGTTAAAATGGCGAATAGAACAGGTTTGTAACCCTGCCCTCTACCCAATCTCCCTGCTGTCACGCTCTAAATATGGCTTCTGCAGGTATTATCATTCCAGATCGATAGACTAAAACCAGTGAAAACCCAATGTGAAAGACTCTATTATTAAAATGTGCATGCTTTAACATTGAAAAAGAGAAAACAATAATTAAAACGAAAAGTCTCTCCTTTATTACAGAAGTAAATGTGCATGCTTTAATTAGCATTGAAGTAATACTGAAACAGAGAAAGCAATAGAACGAAAAAAGTCTTGCCTTCATCAGAGTCAAAAACACCGAGTCAACGCAGAACAAAATAAACTAAAGACCTTGACAACTTTAAGTAAATGCGCATACGTTAATTAGCATTGAAGTAATACTGAAACACCCAGTCAATGCAGAATGGAAAAACTAAAACCTTGACATCTTCAAGTAAACGTGCATTTTTTAATTAGCATTGAATACTGAAACAGAGAAAACAATAGAGCAAAGAAAGTCTCACCAGTCGTCAGAGTCAAAAACACCGAGTGGATACAGAACAGAAAAACTTAAAAAATTTGACAACAATACTGAAACAGAGAAAACAATAGAACAAAAAAACCCTCGCCTTCATCGAAGTCAAAGACATTGAGTTAACGAATAAAGTCCTGGAGAACAGTAATGCATTTCATTACTATATATCGCGTTATATAGCTCAACAAATTGAAAGAAACATTTTCATTACATTTTCATCAAGTAAGCAGGTATACTGGTAATTCTTGGTATAACCGAAATTTTTTATAGTGGGACGATCTAACTATATCGTGGAACAAATAAACTTTTCTTTGGAACAACCTGACTATGGAACGAAACGACCGCAATTCTGCTCATCTCAGCAAAGACTGAATTGAATAACATAGTGACATTTCTTCTGAGCCAAAATTCATACTTGGTTTGAATGAGAGGATTGATTAATTTTCAACCAAGAAGGATGATGTCAAAAACCCCAGTGTTAGATCTTGGTCTATGAAATTATAGCATGACTTGGAGGATTTTGCTTTGCTTCATTTCCCATTGGCTTCAAGTTGTTTTCTAAATGTCCTGAATGTCTGATGTTGCTGCCTTAAGTCAGTTTTGAATTTGTTAGTTCTTCGTTGATGTTGAACTCCAATTATGAGCTAGTGGGACACTGTGTCAGGTTAGTCATAAACATAAGCTTACATGTACTCGCATTTTCTTTGTTGTGATTTAAGAATTACATAGGTGTAGATTTTCACACTTACTTTTGGCATTTTTTTTCTTCCACGTTTAATAACTATGGTTTTATTTAAAAACCACAGAATATGTTTATGTCCGAGTGCGAAGTTAGTTCATTTGCCGAGTTTAAACAAAATGTCCAGAAAGGTTTAAGATTTCACTTATTATTGTTTGTTGCATCCTACAACCAATATATGCGACATTTGAGCAATATAGATGCTAATACACAGCCAAAATGAATATCCGAGTGCTTAAGAGGAGACTGGACACTAGTAGTTTCAATTGCGTTTTTCTCAAAATCTGCCCGTATGACCCTACCTCAAAAATTCAGAAATTAGAAATTGGATCAGATAAAACATTCATGCAAAATAAATCAAAATCTGTAAGACAGATTTTTTGCAAAATAGGAAAATGTGGATTTTTGCCCATTTTAAAAATAGCCCAAAATCTGTCTTACAGACTTTTTTTAGATTTTGACAGTTGACGCGATTCACCCCAAAAAATTAAGTGTGAAAATTTCATTATTCATTATCGTATGACGCCACACGTTATGATTGATGAAAAAAGCGAATTAGAACTCCTCTGCAGTATTGTTTTTGTCCTATGACATGTCTAAAACCTTCTGAAACTTTCTGAAACTGTAAACTTTCGAGTAAAGGGCTCAAACTTGTTTTCGTTTCCTCAAGTGTTGCTCATGAAAGCTTAGTGTGGGTCCATTCACTTTTTTAGTAGGGTTATATGGCTTTTTCCAGCCCTGTTAGATCAAGGTGTATGGCCCTCGTATGGGGGTCGGTACCAAATGTGGACTCCCCAATCTGGACCCCCCTAGTGGACCCCTATTCGGACCCCCTTTTTTCTTTTTGAACAACGGTTAAAATCAGCCGTGCCGTGTAAGTGATGAGCTGTATGTACTTTTGAATGATTCAATCCGTGATTAAATGCTTTTGAGGAGAAGAATTGAGGGAGTTGAGGAGAATTCGAATGACATGTTCTGCTGTTTATTTATACGATATTGTAAATAAATGCAGGTAAATATGGACATGGCCAAATGACAAACAAATAGTTGATAAATACACGTAGAAGAAACAACATTACACAAGGCTGAGAGTTCTGCAGTCTTAAACATCGCCTTGAAAAGAGAAGGGAAAAAAAGAAAAAAAAGAAAAAGAAGTTATTACAACACGGGGTATTCGTATTTGGTCACCCATCCAAGTACTAACCCCACTGAACAGGGCTTAGCTTTGTTGCGCGGATGAGACATTTTACTGGCCCTGGGGTTTAGTGACTCTATGCTAAACACACTTTTTTAATTTCTAAGATGAGAAAAGGTAACAAAGAGAGAGAGAAAAAAACATTGATACTGGCTGGGATAAGATATGAACGAACAAAAATGAGAGAAATGAAAACGAGAATTATTACTTGCTTTGGTGATTGGACAAGAAGCTGTGTGAGAGACTGAGATAATTATAAAGAAAGTACCGATAACTTCATGAATGTTTTCAACAGTGTTTCATCTCCTCGTGTATTCTCTTACCATTGTATTTTGCACTATTTCTTAACAACACAGTGCAGTTTAACTTTAACTTAACCTACTTAACCTCGGGATTAAAACGTCAAAATTGTCGCTGTTTACAGACAATCCATTTGCCAAGTTGAGTGGCTCATAGCCACGTTGATTTTCTTTTCTCATCTGCTCAACAAAGTTAAGCCCTGTTCGGCGGGGCTAGTACTTGGATGGGTGAACAAATATGAATACCATTTTCAAGGCGATATTTAAGACTGCAGAACTCCCAGCCTTGTGTAATGTCGTTTCTTTCTACGTATTTGCTCGTCATTTGGCCATGTCCATATTTACCTCCATTTATTTACAATATTGTATAAATAAACAGCAGAACACGTCGTTCGAATTCTCCTCAACTCTCCTCAATTCTCTTGACTGTTGATCATCTAAAGCATTTAATCAAGGCTTGAATCATTCGAAAGTACGTACAGCTCTTCACTTAGATGGCTGACTTAAACCGTCGGTAAAAAAAACAAAGAAAAAAGAAACAGGGGGTCCAGAAGGGGGTCCATGTGGTTTCCGGATAGGGGTCCAAAAGGGGGTCCAGATTGGGGGGTCCACATTTTGTACCGACCCCTCATATGGGACTTTTTCCATATGGTTTTCCAAGGAAATGGCGCACGGGTCTGTGCGGGTCACATGATAAAGTGTATTACATCAGTAGTATTTTAGCCATCTTTTGAGAAAATGTCCTGTCAGTATGAACAAAATTCTTAACAGTTTGCACACATGT
Organism: Meandrina meandrites; assembly: GCA_963693305.1. NCBI lineage: Eukaryota > Metazoa > Cnidaria > Anthozoa > Scleractinia > Meandrinidae > Meandrina > Meandrina meandrites. The sequence continues at coordinate 20,965,266 of OY855910.1, forward strand.
CTATTAAACAAAATTAAAGACATATTACATTTTTTGGCCAAACAGTAGTACTTCTGGCAAAATGACAAACAGCATTATTTGCAGGCTATGTGGGCTTTTAACCCCAAATATCTACTACTAGTAATTCAAAACTCATACCCTTTTCACTTCACAAAAACCCAAGCCTCACTGCATTGCATCACATGAAGTTCTTTGTTGGATTCAAAATTATAGTGAATAAACTTCTGTGAACAGCTTAAAGTGCTGCTATGATGAAATTCGCATGTTTTCTTTCGCAACTGTTTTAAAATATTAGCAAGTACTCTATATGAGAAGGAAAATGCCGTTTACTGTTCTCCAATACCTCTTTTCTTTCAAGAGATATTCAAGTTTTTAAAATGTGCAAATAAGCAAAGTAGTGATGTCATACACTCAACCAAATTCTGATAAAATACGAAGAAAGTGATATCTCAGCCAATTTGTATTGAAAGTCTCTGATTCTTTGCAGTAACACTCTGCTAGTTGTATTTCACAATATGAACTGGACAATTTGGTTACCATGGCAACATACTAGGTTCCAGATCCCCCAATGCTTAAGGCCTTTCTGGCCAATTCTGGCATTTTCCCTTATATTTGTAAATAATGCTTTACATGTGAGATCTAGCAAGCATATCAATGGATTTGGCAGATGTCTTGCCTGGGTTTAATTTTTCCAAACTGAAAAATTCTGAAATATTAAAAACAAATTGATGGGGACTGGAAGAGAGCGAGTTGCCATGGTAACATAATTTTATTAAAGCTGTAGGTGTGTCACCTGAGGAACTGTTAGTCTGCCAAGTTTCATTGGTCTCTGCAGAAAAATGACTGAGATAACTTAATTTTTGTACTTGACAAAAAATTGGGTTGAGTAGATGACATCATCAGTTTCCTAATTTGCATATTTTACAATTTTTTCAAGCTTAAATATCTCTGGAACTAAAATAGATATTTGAAAACGGTAAACGGCATTTTAAATCTTTCATTAAATTCTCTTTGAAATGCCTAAAATTGCAAGGGGTGAAAATTTGATCATAGTAGCACTTTAAGATGTCTAAATCACTAATTAAAATTATTTGTGGTAAATCTTATTGTACCGATAGATACAGTAGGTAAGAGAGTGTTTTACACCTTTCTAGCTACTCAAACACAATTCCACCTAATGTAAAAATGTGCAACAATAATACCCTGTTCCTTACAAATTTTAACACAAGATGATTTAAAATGAACTTTTGTGTATGATGTTGCTTTGTACGATGACATGATGAGTGGAAGATGAAGCTCTAAAACTACATGTAAGGATTCCAATTTTCTGAAACATAATTATTTGTAATCTGTGGAACTGGTTTAACTGTCAAGTTGGCATGAGAAAAACACTATCTACTTGCAATATATGTTAAAATTATCTCAATATATTTTCTGGCAAGTACTTATTACCAAATGCAGGTCCACAAAATTGTAATAATTCCAAGACAAGTTAATCAAAAAAGCAATTTCCTGTACCTAGTTGTCTAAAGTCTGTGTTACTTACATCCCAAAGTAACATGCCTTCTCATAACTAAATCAGTGTTCCAGGAATGATGGCTGTTTACCTTCACTGTTCTTGATTTTAATATGGAATTCTTTTATACAGTTTTCCAAAGCCTGTTTGTTTCCAGCAAAGTAAGCACTAATTGCATTTTGGAAGAGTAACAACTGCTTATGCATCACTTTCACCTGTTGAAGAAAAAGCAAAAGGACACCACTTTCAGTAAATGAGACACGTAAGGTCACCTTTTCAAGGGAAAAAGCACTGGTATATTATTTGAAGAATTCCTTTACATGAACTGCTGCATGTCTCAAAGTCTAATTTATTGAAAATCATAAATGAAAAGTGGAATGGTGACTTGGATAAAGTGAAATAAATGAAGCATTCTCAAGCCAAGTTACTCAGCAAAAACAATTTTCTGAGCCCCCAAATGCAGGCAAGTATGTGTTGTATCAGTATGCAAAGAGGCCGTCCAAGGCTCTGAAGTGGACTTTCGTTTTGGGCTAGTGGATTTTATCCTTCCCCTGCAGCCCTGGTGGGCAATGTAGCAGACGAAGTAAGGCCAGTGCCAAGGTAGACCTTCAGGCTAGCACATAATTCCAATTTGGTTGAAGGGCAAGCTGGAAATCCATTTTCTTTGCACCCCGAGTACATTTCATGTACATGTATATTCTTGTAATAAACTTAAGAATAAATTTTAAGTAGCAACTTATTCAGCGACGCACAATATTCAGCTGGCTGCTTTCAATAGCGTCCTTAGCGAATTTTGGCAAAATTAAACATTGTCAAAACAACTCCAAATTTTGCATGCAGCGTTGTTTACTAGTGTTAAACATTGCCCTGTACTTTTTTCCGCAGTTTTTTGCTTTGTTTTTGAGAAATTACACATGCAAAAAACACAGCTTTTGCTGGCAGCATATTAAGAAGCTTTCTCAATTGGATGAGGGATAAACAAAAGAAACCTTTTGTTTTTCAAAACAATGAAATCAGCGAAGGTTACTGTTTTAACCCTAGCCCTAAGTTTAGGGTGAGAGAAAACCCTAACCTCAAACTATAGCCCTAATGTAAACTGCAAAACACTTTATTTTTATTTTTACATACATTATTTCTCTACAACAAAGCAAAGACCAGTGAAATGAAATACAGGTCAGTGTAAAGCACACGCAAAAAAACCTGCACTTGAAATTTGGAGTGTTTCACTAAGGCCGCTTTCTTTCGCAGCCCTGGCAAGACTATTTTTTTCAAGGCCTCCAAATCACCAAGTATTTTAATACTGCATGCCACTCGGATGACACATCATTTTCAGTGGGTTTCTGAACATCTTGCAAATGCAAAGTTTTCTTATTGTACACTGTATGTGTTCAAATAAAACAAGTCACAATCACAGTCACTGTGATGGTCATCAACCTGATGAAGGGCTAAGCTCAAATGTCCTTGATGAATTTTATTGGACGCTTAAAAATAAAAAATCAATTTATTTTTCCTACTGTAAGTTATTTTCAGCTCGGAAAATGGTGAAGCCATTTCCGAGTTTTAGTGAGGAGGGCCAATGTCATTCCTTTGATCCTGTTTAATTAACTAATATCAACTGGAATTAATTAATTAATTAATCTTGTGGATCAAGGAAACCTGGAATGAACTAGCACCTCATTCAAGGGGGCTCCCTGACACTTCACATTACAGAAATTGGAATTGTAAGCCCTAACAGTATGGGCCAGCTTTAGCTTGTGCTTAATCAAGTGGTTTCTCAGGGCTCGAAAATTTTCCTGAAGTCCTTATAGCCACGGGCTAGCTGGTATTGCTACTTTACTAGCCCAGAGCCTGAGAGCTCTAGCCCTCTTTCAGTTCAGTTGTTGCTTTCTTTTGATTTGTGTTGCATTTGCATTCCGCAAGCTTTGTGCTCCCGCAAACGCTGATGACTCTTCAATGGATCAACGCGAAAATTTGATGTACCACTAAACAAAAGGCTGGATTTTTCCGCTGAAGATGTAAATTAGCTACAAGTTTGGTAAAACATTGTGCACACCCTTTTCCTCATAATACCTCACCCATGGCCATTTTTTTTTCCACTGTGGAAGAAACAAACGTGTTCGCTGCGTATCATGCTTTTTGTTTTTGGTCTAAATCTCATCTGCAGCAGCTGGCCCATTGGCATTCTGCTTATGCTGATCTCCAGCAACACCATTTCCTTTCTTTTCCGGTGTGTATTTCAATACAGCTCTTGCCAGTCAATTCAACAACTGGGCTTTTAAGTGGCTTGCTAGCCCACTGGGCTAGGAAAGTACTTTATTCACTAGCCAAACAAAAATTTTCGCTAGCCCCGGGAGTCAGGCTAGCGGATTTTTCGAGCCCTGTGTCTGGAAAACCTTAACACCCTGAATGATATGAGAAAATATAATAAATCATTATTCTATACCTTGTTTTCCTCTAAAAATCTAAGTTTGATTGCTAGGTCACCACGAAGCCTGTCAAATTTCTCCTTCTGGACGTCAAATTGTTGTTTAGCTTCTTCAGCTTTTACAGCTGTTGCTGCAGTTCTTGGTCCAGCTTGGGTGGACTCTAGGTCTGTTCTGTAGGCATCATACTCTATTCTGGCAGATTCATATGCTTTCACTGTTATGATAGAATCCTCCATGGTCTTGTGCACCAAGGTGTTCAGGTTGGATGTAAAAAAATTAAGTGCTCCAAGAAGAACTTCCCCATTCTTGACCAATGATCTTTGAGACTCAGCGTTGTAGTTGAACTCATCCTGTAGCTCTGGGGATTTCATCCCCAAATCAGCAAAGGCATCAGCAAGACCTCTTTGGCTTTGGACCATACTATGAAAATGATGTGTCATCTGCTTAGCAAGCTTTAGAACATTAATATACTTAACTTGAGTTTCTTTTAGCAGAAGAATTTGTCCTTCAAGTTCAGTATCCACAGTCCTTGTACCTTTACCAAACTTTTCAGAAAGATATTGCCTAGTATACTTGTATGTTGAAATACTCCATTTCTTTATGTGATCTATTTTCTGAGCAGTTCCTGGTCGAACAATGGCTTGAGAAGTGGGGTGACCATTTTGATATGTCCCTTCTGTTGACTGCCATGACACTGGCGATGAAGAAGGCCCTGCAGAGATAATTGAGTTAAAAGCAGTCTCTTAAACATCTACTGAAACAATCTAAGTGAAGATATTGGGGTGTACTCAAACACTACCACGTCATTTTGACCTACCCATGGATAACAAGCTTGAAGACGCTTTCACCTGGGCTGTGAAAATTTAACCACTGTTTTGGCTTGAAAGTCAATGCATGGCACAGCAAAAACCTTTGGAAAAGCAGTTACCATACAATTCCTAAAATAAGTCCCCCAAATTTCAAATGCAAAAACTCCTCTGAAAATAAGCCCATTGGGCTTATTTTAATATTACCTTCAAATACACTGGATTAAAAGTCAGTCTTTTGTCCTTAGAAAAAGTGATGACAAATCCAGTCTTAAGGTGGCTCTATATAGTAATCTGCAAGTCATTGCAATTACATTTACATGAGCTTACTTCTGCCTTTGCAAATTTTTTTTCGTATAAGACTTGATCTAATATCTACAATCAAGTATCTGTTGCTTTAATCTATCTCAGGAAAATTCTTTCAGTACCTTAATCTTGTTGCTATGGCAACTAGCGACAGAGATACTTGGCTTATTTTTTGATGCAAGCTTACTTCAACACGGATTTTCCAGGTTTCTTCATGGTGAATTTTCCCTGTTTTCGACATAACGAAGTACTAAAGAGTTTCAGCTGACAAAGCCATAAGAAAATTTGTACATAATTTTCGGTGGTTTTCACAATTTTCGTTTCTTAAGCTCAGTGCAGTAATGTATGTTTAAGGTCATTCCTCTGTTTTACATTGTGCATCCTTACTGCGCACGATTTCTTGCGCCATTAGCGCGCGCACATAAACAAAATGGCGGCTTTTTTCTATGCAACTTAGTCTGCGAGAGAAATAAATCGTCGATTTCTCGTAAACGAGTATGGGGACCTATCAATTTTTTCACGTATTTTGGGTGTAACAATCAAACTCTTTCTATAAAATGAATACAGATCAATTTCTATGTTTGAAAAAAAGATTATCACCGAAAACGTGTACTTTGCCAGTATTTGCAATGGAATTATAAGGCATTATGTGGTAAATACAAGGTCTTCCCGCTCCTAAACGAATGTGGTGACCCCCCTTTTTTATTTCAAAATTTAAGTTCCCTTTTGGTAATCAACCAATAGGCAAAGTTTGGTTGAAAATCTATGTTCAATTCTATTTCGGGGGAATGACCTTAAAATTTGTTGATTTTTAACCGCGCAGCCATGGGCCGAGCGCGGTTCTTGCTCTGCGCGGGATTTAGGCATTCGAAGTGAATTTGAGTAAATAATTGAGCATGCCTGAACGTGTAGGGGTTACGTCATTACAAGGGAAAAACCCCCAAGCTAAAGATAGCCAGGGATAACGTAAACCTTGGATTGTGTGACTCGCGTGACTTCTTTGATAGTCCTTTACTCATAGAGCAAACTGAGTTAGTTTAACCGTGACTTTTGAGAAAGAAAGCTGTTAATAAGCAAAAAATATAAGCGCGGTTTTAAGTTGCTAGCAACTTCTTGTTTCATATGGGCGAGAAACAAAATCAAAGGGCCCTATGAACCCACGACTGTTTTCTTAAGCGATGACATCATCTCTTAATGTCTTTGTGTGAGTGAACGGGATCTGTTGTCTGTTGCGATTGACCGAACCGAATAGGACTGGGAAAAGAAATCAAGTCAACTCAACAAGAAATCGTCGCGTAGAACTCAAAGCAAAATGCTTCTGGGCAGTTAGAAAGTACTAATTTAAAGTATAAACGAAAGAGACAAATAATATTTGATGCGTTCTATAAGATTTAGTAAACAGAAATCTTTCCATTCTTTTAAAACAAAAGGTGTAAGCAATTTCAAGACAGCGTTTGACCTTGCATTGTATATCATATATCGCATGTCATGCCAAGATAGCGCAACTTTTGTTGAAAAATCACGAAGCACAGTTGTCAGCTACTTTTATTTACCCCTAGAGAAACGTCATTGCTTCTGCATGCATTGCGTGACATTTTTTTTTTTGCAAGGGTCATCAAATTTGCTGTTTATTATATAGTTTATAGAATTTGAAATGAGTGTAGTACCCTTGATCCTCGGTAATGTGTGTGGGTAGTATTTTCATTATTTGGAGTTACACATTCCAAATTGAATTTCTTCTTGTTTTACCATATTATATACTGTCAGGTGAACTAGTGTCAGTTTACGGATCGTGAGTGAAAACTAATTGCAAGCAATCCGTAGTAAAAGCTAACCACAAGCAAGCAGCTTACAGTTCACCGTAAAATTCCAGTTATAAGCCCCCCCCCCCCCCCTCCGTTTATAAGTTCCTCCAGTCATAGGCCCATCTAGCCCCTTCCCCCCCTCCCAGATATAAGCCCTTCCGTTTCTCTTACGAAGTTGTGTAAGCCCAGGGCTTAGAACCGGAATTTTACGGCATTCTACAAAAGAGGGTAAACTGAGGATCATTGTATTGTACTTACATGATTTTGAAAGCTTCATTGTGTTACGCTTTTGAGTTTTGTGATAAATTAACCTGAGGTTTAGGCTTTTCCTACGTGGAACAGAGGACGATAATACGCACAAAAGAAGATAAGATCTACGCAAACGCTTTTTTCGCAGATTTTCACCCCCGCACAGCGTGATAAGCGGACGATAACATTTCAACCAATTCGATTCATTTCCGGTTATAACTTGAATTTCCATTTTAAGGTGGCTTACAACAGTTTTGAGGGGGTAAATGAGCCCAGCTTTTAACTTTTTTGTAATTAAATGTCCAGAAAGGTTTAAGCTTTCACTTGTTACTGTTTGTTGCATCCTACAACCAATATATGCCACATTTGAGCAATATAGATGCTAATAAACAGCCAAAATGAATATCCGAGTGCTTAAGAGGAGACTGGGCACTAGTAATTTCAATGGCGTTTTTCACAAAATCTGCTCGTATGACCCTGCCTCAAAAATTAGAAATTGAATCAGATAAAACATTCATGCAAAATAAATTGAAAATCTGTCTTACAGATTTTTTGCAAAATAGGAAAATGTAGTTTTTTGCCTATTTAAAAAATAGCTCAAAATCTGTCTTACAGATTTTTTTTTAAATTTTGGCTGTTTACGCGATTCACCCCAAAAAATTAATTGTGAAAATTTCATTATGGGTCGTACGGTAGTTTTTTGGGAAATTATGAGCCGAAGTCAGGTTTTTTACGACCTCCGACGAGAATCAAATTGCACGACCTTTTATTTGAGCGCGCGCTCGTATGATGCCACACGTTATGAGCGATGAAAAAAGCGAATTAGGGGTGCTTACCATTTGTCAGAAGGAACCAGTTGAAATGAACACTGATTAATGGTAAAGGATTTTCCAAAATCAGCAAACCAACCGAACGAGATGGCGCTTACCATATTTGAAGTTTGGTTTCCTGTTATTGTTTTCCGTTGATGAGAGACTGGAACTGGGAAATCGTGCAAATGGTAAGGAAATTTCTGACGTTCCGTTCCGAACGGAAAAAGAGGACTACTTCTGAAGGTAGTTCACAATTTCTGAACGGATTTTCTGGAAAATTACTGTTTTCCGGATTTTTTGGCTAAATGGTAAGCAGCCTAGAACTCCTGTGTCAGCTGTTTATCAACCTATCTGTAGTATTGTTTTCGTCCTATGACATGTCTGAAACCTTCTGAAACTTTCTGAAACTGTTAACTTTCGCATAAAGGGCTCAAACTTGTTTTCGTTTACTTTAGTGTTGCTCACGAAAGTTTTGAGAGCGCGAGCGATATTGACGTCAGGCAGCCGAATCGTAGCGCGCGCTCTTGCCTCGTAAAAACTGTAGTAAGCCACCTTAAGTCTTTAAATGGTTAAATGAATATCGTAGATCGGAAAACTACTGCATGGGAGCATTGTTGTTGGTCTTTGTTGAAGCAATTTGTTCGGAAGCTTTCCTTCTCTTTATTATTTTTCTCACAGTTGTGTTAAATATCAAACAACCGATCTTGTCATGTTTGATTTGCCGATTCTCCTGCAGGCGACTAGAACTTAAAATAGATCTTTCGCAACCACAAACCTGCAGGACGCCAGAACAAGTGTATACTAAAGTCAGTACAGTTGGCCAGGTTCTGATATCGTGATAAGAAGAAGATTGTTCGTCCTAAACTCTACAGTCACAACAAGAATCTTGGCTTTTTGAGCGCAGCTCCCAATGGCTTTGCTGAATTGTTTTATAACGTTTGTACGGCTAAGTATATTGATGTTGTTGTGATGTTTTTATCGCTGATGATTGCAATTTTGAACCATGAAGTCTGATTTTGTGGTGAACTCGATGGCACGTGGAATGACTTTTTGGTGGAATTCAATTGCGTGGATATATATCTGGATTACTTTGGAGGCAAGTTGTTTTCTTCTATGTATTTTTCTATTCGTGTTTGAAAACATATGATCACTTTTAATGATCCGTGCATAGGGGATCGTCTTTTATTTTAATATGCTTTTAAAATATGACTTTGCCTGTCCTCTGCGACCGCTATTTTGGTTGCTTATACTACCAGTTTTGTTGTTCCTTCTTTACTTGCGCTCCACATTATATCTTGTCGTTGAAACTCGAGTGTTCTCCGCTGCGACCTGTGCTGATGATTTTGCTTGCTTACTCAGGAAGGGTACTTCTTAACTCCGAGGGCCGATAAAAGGTGTTTGAAATGCATTGATTTAGGTTGTCGCTGTGAGGCACACGATGTAATTGCTCCTTCTTGTCACTTTTATTTAACAAGTGACAAATTAAATCGTCGAAGCCGAACATGCATCACTCGTAAAGATCTGTACGGATTTACGTTGTTTTTCATTTTGATTTGCATTGGGAGTAAAAGAAGCAAGCTCCAAGCAGACAAATTCAAGTTTGCGTTTTTTTGTGCTAGCGTGTGTACACTCTTTTCCCTCTACAGCGTGTACGATTGATGTTCAATTTCCAGAATGTGTTTTGATAGTGCCATGAGCATGATAAGTTTGATCTTGCCTTCTTTGATTGCTGTGCATGACAACTCCGCTCCGGTTTAAATGTGTACCTCAAACTTTGAGGTTATTAAGCATTCATATATTCAAGCTATTGTTTAAACTTATTGCTTATTCATTCCGATGCATTTGCTGACTAGCTGGCATGCTTCCAAAGATTGTGAAGAGTGCAACCTCTTTGATGTAGGTGAGATGTTTCTTTTGTTAACAGACTGAATAAAATCTCCTGGGAATCTGCTTGACTGATTTTATTTTCTATGCCTTTCAATGCGATAGCTTCAACAGAATCGCCAACATTAAACAACCAGAGCAGATCAAACAGTCAGCTCATGCGAACAGGATGAAAATTGTGAAAAAGTGAATTCGCAAACAAATGCTTGCACTATTTATGGAATCACATTATGGCCGTATTTGCATAAGAAAGATGAAGTTTATTTAAGTGCACTCATTCAAATTGAACAATAAAACAAATACGTTTCTTTTCAATTAGCATATGACTGTCTAAAACAAAAAACTTGGCGTGGCACACGATTAAGCAAAAGTAATATTTATAGTAAGCTTGATGATTCTTGATGGAAAATAAACAAAAAACCGGCTCGTATACTCGTGTGTTAGCGTAGCGACTGTCGGAATTTCAACAATACGCGCACGCAAGGTTTAATTCGTGGCCAGAGATAGAGCTCTCCACGTTCACAAACACGTAAATCAAGGTTTTAATTACTTTGTTGTTCGGAAATAAAACTGATAAAATAATTTTTCTTCTGGGAACAGACTACTTCAAAGATGTTCAAGCCAACATTTCAAATAAGGTTAGCGGGCCCGCGCGCCCGAGTTGTAAACAAACCAAACCACTCACTCGGCTTGTACAGAGAAATGAAACCTCATTCATATCTCTTTATATGCTCTTAGAACTTCTTCAATTAAATACTTGTAGCCAAAAGGAAAAGTTTAAAGTCATTAAAATGATCTGGGCATTCGATTCAACATGCCTGCGTTTAACAAAACGCGAGTCAGAAGATGTCTACGCAAAATTAACTTCGCGAGTCAGGCCCGCCGTTCGACAACAAACAAAACTAATCTCCCCTACGGCGATCAAAGTAACTCGTTCAAGATCTCTTTTTAAAGCTATCAACACGTTCTTTATTGGTAAAGACATATGAAAGCTCAAAATACATTGCAAAAAAAAAACCGAATCCACGAAATGTCTGCAGATTACATCTGGAGTTCATTTACAAGTTTGAGAACAAAAGGATACGTTCGCAACTCCGTTCACTCAAGGTAGCTTAATTGCGCTATTGTTCCAGTCTTTTGAAGTCGCTTCCGCCTGTTTCCTGGACTTCTTCCAAAATATCTCACCTTTTTCGAAACGAATAAAACCGAAAGTGCCTGACACGTTTTCAGCAACCGCCGAAGGTAATGCCCAAAGGAATAAACTGAGCCTTCAAGCTAAAAAATCCAGCGGTATCACCCATTTCAGAAAGACACACTTAAACCGGCATGAAGTTGTAAATTATGGAAGGTGCGTCGCATAAAATTTATTTTGAAATCGGCTGCGTTGACCTTTGTGACGCACAGCGTGACACTGATAATCTTCTGTCAGCTAGCGATTACACAAACTTCGCTTTCAATTCTGCTGTGACCGTCACATGCAAACTTAAGACAATTCTGTTGATTTTTCTATAGGGCAGAAACAACATTCACCTGATTTAAGATAAAATAAAAATAGAATATGTTCACAATCGATTTTCAAATTATCATCACATATATGTACCCATCAAAACAAAACTATTAGTGCCTAAAGTACAGTGGTCTGTCGTCGGTCTTTATGGATGAGTCAGACCAGTTTCGACCTGGTCAGACTAGTTTTCCACTGTTGCGCATGATCAATCGTATGAATTGCTGACTTCTTCTGCGCCAACAGTAACTTGTTTAGAGTCCATTATTGAAAATTGTGGCGGCTTCGCTTTTGTACAAAGTGTTTGAAAAAGCAGTGAATTCTGCTAACAACTTCAAATCTGGCAGATTTCAAGTCTCACACGGAACCACAATCACGTCTCTGTTTAGTTTTTGAAGTGGCAAATACCGTAACCAAATACCGCTACCAAAGTCCAACCCCTCGTCCTCGCCGTGGTAGCTGGTAACAGGAAAGTAGGGGATTGCCGTCCAGGGTGAAGTATGGTGGAGGATTTGTACCTCCGGGCCGCTACGGTAGCCATGAAGGCCTGCACGGAACCCTGAAAATGCCTGGCTAACGGGGCTCTGGTGAAGTTTGAAGGGCCAATCACCCATCAAATGGATATCAAGGATTACAGAAACCATGAGAAACATGCACGAAATCACATCTGTCTTTGTAGGAGAGAATGCCCCTTCAGGGGCTTGTATGAAGCACCGCTGTGAAAGCTGAAGGGAAGCAGCGATGCCGAACCCTCTCCTTATCCCAAAGACAACCACACTATTTGGCACGTGGAACGTCAGGACCATGTACGAAGCAGGTAAAGCTGCTCAGATTGCTGCTGAGATGACCACTTACAATCTGTCAATCTTAGGCCTTTGTGAGACGAGATGGATCGAGTCAGGCTGCATAAGGCTGTCAACAGGGCAGACTGTCCTCTACTCAGGCCACGAGGACTCAAATGCTCCCCACACAGAGGGTGTTGGATTTATGCTGACTCCACAAGCTGCGAAGTCACTCATAGGATGGAACCCAGTATCCTCCAGGATAATAACAGCAAGGTTTCATACTAAGATCGGAAAAGCCACCCTCATTCAGTGCTACGCGCCGACAAATGAAGCGGATGATGAAGTAAAGACTGACTTCTATGAGAGGCTGCAAGGTGTCATAGTCAGAATAGCTAGAAAGGACTTGATATTGTTGCTTGGGGATTTTAATGCAAAGGTGGGGAGCAACAATACAAGTTTTGAGACAGTTATGGGAAAGCATGGTATTGGTGAAATGAATGAAAACGGAGAGCTGTTTGCTGACTTCTGCTCCTTCAACAAGCTTGTCATTGGCGGAAGCGTCTTTCCGCACAAGAGAGTACACAAGGCGACTTGGTTCTCTCCAGACGGCAGAACCGAGAACCAGATTGACCATATCTGCATATCATCTAAGTTCAGAAGGTCATTGCTTGATGTTAGAGCAAAGAGAGGGGCCGATGTTGCTTCAGATCACCACCTTCTTGTAGGCAAATGCCGGTTGAAGCTGAAGAGATATAACACTGGCATGCAGAAGATAAGCCATAAGTACAACATCAGGATGCTGAAGGATGATGGGATAAAGAACAGATTCCAGCTCACCATCTCCAACAAGTACCAAGTGTTGGCAAGCCTTCAGGAAAATGAAGAGCATCGGGAGGAAAGGGATAACCAAACAGTCAACGAAATGTGGCAGGGCATAAAAAATGCATGGAAGGAGACATGCGAGGAAACACTGGGAAGAGAGCGCAAACAGCACAAGACATTCTTAAGTCTGGACACCCTGAAGAAGATAGAAGCAAGGAAGAAGGCGAAGGAGACGTTGAATCACAGCAGGACACGAGCTAAGACAACAGAAGCTCGCATCAGATACTCAGAGGTCAATAAGGAAGTTAAACGTAGCATCAGAAACGACCGAAGGAACTTTGTAGAAGACCTTGCACGACAGGCAGAGGAGGCATCAGGCAGAGGTGATGCAAAAGAGCTATATTCCATCACGAAGAAACTGGCAGGTGATAGAAAGATCCCGGACAGACCTGTCAAAGACAAGAGCGGAGAGCTGCTCACTGATCAGGAAGAACAGCGAAAAAGGTGGGCAGAACATTTCAAAGAACTACTCAATAGACCTCCGCCAAGCGAGATGCCTCACATGCAACCAGCCGACACACCTTTGCAGGTCAGTGAGAATAAGCCAAATGAAGCAGAGATCAAAAGAGCCATCAGACAACTGAAGAATGGAAAAGCAGCTGGTCCCGATGGCATACCATCAGAAGCCATCAAGGCAGATATAAACACCTCGACCAAAATGCTGTATGAACTGTTTGGCAAGATCTGGGAAACGAACGAGATACCAGATGATTGGAAAGAAGGCTACCTAATCAAACTTCCAAAGAAAGGAGATCTGAAGGAATGTAAGAACTGGAGAGGCATCATGCTGCTGTCAACAGCCGGAAAAGTACTAAATAGGGTAATTCTGGAGAGGTTGAAAGAAGAGGTAGACAAACGACTGAGGGAAGAACAGACTGGGTTCAGGAAAGATAGGTCATGCACAGATCAAATTGCTACCCTGAGGATCATCTTGGAGCAGTCTTTAGAGTGGAACTCTCCTGTTTATACAACCTTTGTGGACTATGAGAAGGCATTCGACAGCGTTGATAGGGAAGTGTTGTGGAAGCTGCTACGCCACTATGGCATCCCAGACAAATACATCACTCTTATACAGAAGACCTATGAGAAGTGCACCTGTAGAGTCATCCACAATGGAGTTCTTTCAGAACTGTTTGAGATGCTCACTGGAGTGCGCCAGGGTTGCTTGCTGTCGCCCTTCTTGTTCCTACTTGTCATCGACTGGATAATGCGGAGGACGACAGAAAATCATCAGGATGGCATTCAGTGGACACTCACGACCCGGCTAGAAGACCTTGACTTCGCCGACGACATCGCCCTTCTCTCACATAACCACAGGAGCATGCAATCCAAGCTAACAAGACTGGCAAAAATCTCAATGCAGACGGGCCTTAGGATCAGCAAATCCAAGACGAAGGTGATGAGGGTAAACACCAGGAATGTAGACAGAATAGAACTAGCTGAGGATGAAATCGATGAGGTGGAGGACTTTGCGTACCTTGGAAGTAACATCAGCAAGGACGGTGGATCTGATCAGGACATATGAGTGAGGATCGGAAAGGCAAGAACTGCATTTGCCACCTTGACACCGGTTTGGAGATCAAAAGTGATTTCCAGAAAGACCAAACTACGGATATTTAATACCAACGTAAAGTTGGTCCTCCTTTACGGCTCTGAAACGTGGAGAGTAACAAAAGCAAACTCCACCAAACTGCAGACCTTTATCAACAAATGCCTGAGGTCCATCATGGGCATCCACTGGCCAGAGGTCATAACAAATGAAGAACTATGGACAACAACTGAGCAGGAAAGGATCAACATCCAGATAAGAAGGCGAAAGTGGGGTTGGATTGGGCACACCCTCAGGAAACCTAACTGCAATGTCACCAAGCAGGCACTGAGATGGAACCCACAGGGGAAGAGGAGCAGAGGCCGTCCCAGAAACAGCTGGAGGAGGAAGGTAGACAACGAGGCGAAAAATGCTGGCTACACCTGGTGGCAGTTGGAAAGGTCAGCACAGAACAGATCACGGTGGAGAGCAATTGTTTCCGAGGACCTATGCTCCACCAGGAGCGAAAGGGTATAAGTCAAATACCGTAAAGTTCCATGTATAAGCCGCACCTTTTTCCTCAAAATTTAAGTCAAATATCGAGGGTGCGGCTTATCTACGGGAACATCTGTGGTTGGAGTTCTTAAAGGCCTAATTAATATTCATAAAGTTGTTTGGAATGGAGTCTGCGGCCTGTCACTTCAACACGTTTCTTTCCACCACCAAAATACCAGGATATTCGCGAGTACTCGCGAGGCGTATGGCCGACTGTTTCGCTGTTTTTCGTGACTTTCACTGCAAATTTATCCATCAGATTGTCAAACTCCTGTTCAGTGTGAAGTTTTTCCCCTGCTGCGGGTTTCCAAACATCTTGACAAACATGGTATCCCCGAACAGCCGAATCGAAAGTAAATTCATCCATTTTGCAATCCATTTTGCTGTTTTGCCGAGACCCAGACTCCTCTCCACGTTTGAAAGCTTGGCCGCTAAGCATTCGTTCGTTTCGTTCCAAACGTGTACGAATTTGTCGGAATTTCAACTTCATGGAGTGTTTTGAAGTGAGATATGGTGAATAAAAACAGAAATTAAGGTATGATAAGTGAAATTTCGCCATTTAAAGACTTTGTTTGCATAAAAGTTTGCCACAACCACCGTGTATGGTGTTTTGAAATCGTGCTTGTTTGCCCTTGTTTGTATACAAATAGAACTTCAAAGGAACTTCAAACTTTATTGTGTTTATTTTTTTTTCGAAATTTGAGCCTCCAAATCGGGGGTGTGGCTTATCTATGGGTGCGGCTTATACATGGAACTTTATGGTATATGTTTTTATCTCTTCTGACCGGACATGGCAAATAATTGATTGACCAAATCCGCCCGATGGTTGCAAAGGCAATTGCATCAATGGAAAACCAATTCCCAACTGAACCAATGCTCCTCAATATCTATCCTATGAATTCCCTAATTGCCGACCAAATACAAGTTTTGAGCAGGTAGCAATCGATAAATTAATTTCAGCCTTGTAATAATGCAGTGTATTTTCGTAGCGGCCATTTAATCACAACTTGAGAGTGAGGCTGAGCAAGGCTTGGTTACATTTAATTTTGGAGCATGCTCAATATGAATTCTTGAGGCCGTTGGCAGAGTCTTCTTCCTCTTCCCGCCTTGTCTAGGAAGATCAAAGAAGACTCTGCTCGCAGGGTATGAATCATGTGGCACCCCTTCCTAATTTGTTTCTTACACCAAGAACCTTTGTGCCAATTTTGGTGCTTTTTTCCACTCTGTAAATATTTCGCCAAAAAATGGCCTTAAGCACCTGACTAGTAATGCACCAGTCATTTGAAATCCCCGACCCCCCCCCCCCCCCCCCTCGGGCATAGGCGGGGTAAAAGCAGGGCTTTCACTTCAGATTCACTCTATTTTGGTTCCCCGTTAGGCGGGGGATGCACCACAAATCACTGCCTTCGCATGCCAGACCGGGGAATAAGCAGGGTAGTCACTCCATGCTCAGCGGTTTGAATTATTTATGTTGACTCGCTTGGTCGATCAGTTGCTTTGCGGTATTTCGCTGCAATTCGCTGCCAAACAGCGCGAAGTAAAAATTGTTTTGTAATGTGTCATACCAGAATTCAAAGAAGGCTATATTGGCAGAAGATATTCAAAGTCTGGTGACGAAAGGTAGGCTTATTTCAATGATATGGTATTGATAAGTATGCTTGAGTCATTGCAGACGTCAGAAGACTGTATTGCTATTGAGTTTCAGTTTGCTGTGATCTTGCATTTTGTAACATCAAGTTGTAAAACAGAATAAGTTTTTAATAACCTTTATTAAAAATAAAAAGTTGATTTGGCAATAGTCATCTTCTTCCTTGTCCATCGAGGGGCCTTTGCAAGTGTATTGCTAGCTAGTCTGAAATCAACGTGTTAATTTCACGGGTACCAACGTTATTATCTTCCCTTTTTGTCATCCATTGTTGCGCTTGGCAAAAACAAGTTTTCTACAAAAGATTATACTTTTTATGTGTGGATCATGTGGGGGCGGGGGAGTTCACCATTCACTTTTCTCCCAGGGGCCGGGGACTTCACTTGCAAAAAAAGTGAATGCCCCGCTCATGCCCGAGGGGGGGGGGGGGGGGGGGGAGGCGGGGGTTTCAAATGACTGGTGCATAAGGGTGGTAGGCACTTAAATTATGCATACAATTTCTTTCATACTACGAGCGATAGGAATGAAGAGGACGAGACTCAAAACTGTGTCCATGGGGTATGGGGTCGAATGGAAATCTTGCCTAGGCATTTACCTTATGGTAAATGCCTTTCAAAAGCCGCCAGAGGAAAAGGCGGCTAAATACAAACCAAAAAATAACGACCGTCGTTCACTTTCGGAATTACGATTACTTTCAGGATATTATTACATGCGGAACCAGATAAACTGAGACAGGGTAATTTAAGAGTGTCCACCTGTCTTACCACTTAACTTAAAAAAAACTATAAACTTAAACTAAAAGAAGTACAGTGTAACAGTTATTCCTCACCGGAGCTTTCTATTTCTAATCTGGGCGACTCGAGTTGAATCGGATGTCCAGCACCCTGTAAATCGGTTGCTACTTTTAACATTTCATCCATTCCCGGAAAATGTCGCGGATCGTCTTCTTTAAAATCAATGCTTGTAGTTGCATTAGTATCAATGGCACCAGAAATCATATCGTCGTTTAAATCGTCGTTCAAATCGGTTTCACGAACCCCCTCTTCCGCCATGTTGTTACGACATTTGCTGACGTTACAAATTTAATCCGGGAATTTGATATCCCAAAGTACCACGTGTTGTTCGTTACGAATAGCAATCTCGTTCCCAGAGTCCACAGGCTCCACGGTCAGCGGTTTAGTCGCCGGGTGAAACTCTGGGGAAATGGAATTATTCGAATTTAATTCGAATTTTTTTGATTGGCTGTTTCAATACAATAGCCTTCGAACTCAGACGTATTTCCGGAAGTTGTTTATGAAGCTTTAGCGGCCATTTTGCCGAGATTTTTGGAGTTCGTTCGTTTGTGTTTTGCAGTATCTTGGCCTTAAACCGCGATTTATGATGCCATTTCCCGTTTCGTTTTCAAGGTAGGTAAAAACTAGCTTCAGATTTTGGTATTTACCCATTTTTCACTCGGTGTTTTAACAGTATTTTCTTCGATCGAGGAGCTGGAAATTACGTCAGATGTGTTTTTTATACAACTCCGATTTTTGGTCAATTCTGGTGCTTTTCTAAGCGTACTGAATACATCCCGGCGACTGCGTCTGTGTGCAACGCCGGCTGTTATCAGCTGTTATGCAGGAATATTATTTATATTGAAAATTATCGGACATTGATTATCTAGAGTATTTATTGTAATAAAGGAAATAGAAAACTTCCATATTCCACATAACTGACTAGGTTGTAAACCTAATCTCAACCGGGTATGCAACCCTTAATGTGAATTTCTTTAGACAGTTGGTAATATGGTATGTGAAAAAACTGTGAACCACACAACCTTGAAAGTGCATGATATAAAGTTCAAAAATCAGTCCTTACTTGGAAAACTGCACTTTGCTTGTTGATATACTTTTACAATGTTTACCTATTGGTCTCAGATGAAAAGAAATCTCTCTCTCTCTCTCTCTTGATTCCTACCATAATTTATTATAAAATTTCCCCTTAACCACCACCCCAGCCAAACCACCAACTGCTTAAAACTGTGTAAACCTGGATGGACTCCAGCCTTATGGGCCACTAGGCTCAAATGAAGACTAAACCAAGAGCTGTGCTCTCCTATCATCCCCTATTGCAATTGTTACACTATCATTTCTTTCTAATGGCTTCAAGGAGTCATGCCGTAAAGTGTCTTTTGTGGTCATAGATATATTTTAATAATTTTATTTTTGCAGGTCCTGCAGTTGGCTAAATGACAACAAATAGACACCTATGTCCACTAACTGTAACATGAGAATAAAGTTGACATTTTTTCCACTCAATCCGACTGCTTATCACTTTGTGTTTTGTACAAGTTACTGGGTAGTGTCCATTCCAGCCCACACCTGACAGTCTTTTGTAGTTTCAGGAGTCTTTCAGTGTGTTGTATTGCAAGATATGTTTATTTCACAAATATTTGTTTTGGTGAATCTGCCAATGAAATCAAATCTATGTGCCTTGCCAAAATAACCTGTAGTACAACAAACAAGATGGGGGGCACAGTGGAATAATGGTAAGCTCACTGGACTTCGGATTGAATGGTCCGGGTTTAAAGCCCCAACCAGGGTCATTGTGTTGTGTTCTGGGAAAGACACTTTACTCTCAAATATAAATGGTTCCAACAAATTTACTTTTGGCAGTAATCCTGCAATGGACTAGTATTCCATCCAGGGCGGTAGGGGGAAGAAGAGATATGCCTAGTCACTTAATGCTACAGAAATACGGTAACAAAACAAGCTATTCAAGCAATCTATGACACGCATCCAGTATTTCTTGGGCTGTGCTGGCTGCTTGCAGTTGGGGATAGGCCATGTACAGAAAACCAATACAATATTCAACCAATATTCACATGGTAGCACTCAGTGTTACAAATTGCTAAATCAATTCATAGAAACACCATTGGAGAACTTTAATTTCAGCAAAAATAAAGTACAATTTTTTACACTGTATTCATAAATGCAAGGCCATATTTCTCTGATAAATGACAGCATTTCATAAATGCTTTAAATAGTCACTTTTATCTACAAATGGTTCGTTCAAAGATAAAACAAATTCATCACTTGTCTATTATGAGTTACAAATGCCAGAGGAAATTTTCGATTCTAAGTCATGACGAAAATGTACATAGGAACTTCGACAACAGCGGGAAAATGAATAAATTTGAGTAAAACTAATGACAAACGTGGAAGAAGTTCCATCGGATGACAATCAAATCGATACATATCTGTTATTGCTGCGGACCGCCAAAATTCCATCTTTTTGGGTGAAACCAATCTTGCAAAGTTCTGTAGTCTCCCACTAGTACTGTAGTGGAAAATACGGCACATTATTGCTTACCTGCCTATTCGATTGCATTCCAATGAAAATTTGATTTTCAAAATGAGCTTTCGATCGGCGTGCAGTAGTTGCTCCGTGCTCTCACGGCCGTCGTTTACAATGCTGTATGTATTAAAAATGTAGATTCGACCACTGGCCTTCCTCAAAAGATTTCTTCCAGAGATAAAATATATTCGTTTTCTGCTAATATACGTCCACAACTTGGCATTACGACTCCCTTTGTTTACGTTTGTCCTCCAGATCTGGAAGCTTACACGATATGTGAATCAATCTGACGTGCATGTTTTGCTTTCAAACAGCACTATTGCTTTATCGCAGTTTTTCCGTTGAGCTATTTTTTCTTCGAAGGAGCCTTTAGATCACCCATAAAAGCGTTGATCCACTTGACTTTACGAGTTGCGTATCGAGAGAGTGGAGTTCTGAATATTTTCTTCTGACTCCTGAGCCTTCGGTTTTTTCCAATTTTTCACTTCCGTTTTTCTAGCAAAGCATGCGCACAACAACCGGAACCCCAGATTTCTGGGGTAAAAAATTCCATTTCCCCAGAGTTTCACCTGGGCGACCATCCGCTGACCGTGGAGCCCGTGGACTCTGGGAACGAGATTGTACGAATAGCTGTTTTAGCCTGTTCCAGGCTCTCGGCAGCTCTCGGCAATCAAAGGCACTTTAAGCCGTCTCGTGTCACTCTATCCACTAAGTTGCGGTGTACTGTAGCGTGACATGCACAACAACGACAGCGAAAACTCTACAGGTCTAGTCTGAAGTGTCAGCCGTCTTCTTTTCCTTCGCACCCGTCCTCTGAGGGGTAAAGAAGAGAAGACGGCTGACACTTCAGATTATCTACAGGTCCATCTACTGACATCTTGTTGATAGACGTTTCTGCTTTTCAAAGCTAAGAAAACTCATCAAATATAATTTCTCTCTTTCGGTTATACATCGTATTATGCATTTCTAACTAACCAGGTGCATTTTGTTCTTCTTCTACGCGTTTTCTTATTGAGTTTCAATTAATTTTCATTAATAATCTCATATTACAATCTTGTCGCAAAGGTTAGAATGTTATTTTAAAAACGTACAGCTTGTCTGTATTTTACTTCATAGCTTCAGCTGCTGGCTGCAGTTCAAAGACATCCAGAATTGAAAAGTGTAAAGCTAATTTTAACAAAAAAATAGACTCTCAGGGCTCAAAATAACGGCCGGTCAACGGACAATGTCCGGCCAAAATGACGATTTGTCCGGACAAAATTTCGATTCGGTGGTCATTTTGACCAGTCACCTCTTCCTGACGTATCTAGGAAGATCAAAGAAGACTCTGCTCGCAGGGTAATTTTGTTAATCCCTCCTAGCTTTAAATGGGATATTGGTATCGCATGATGCAGGAAAGATATCTTAAAGTCGAGAACGTAAATCCTTTTTACTGGACACAGTTGACATGAAGCCGTTGGCGTTTCCTTTCTTCCTACATGCCGAGCAAAGGCACAGTTATCTCACTTGTAGCATGGGCATATGTCCTATTACTATTTAGTGTTCGGTAGTAAAGACCAGACCAGTAATTAAAAGTGCTTACAACCAAGATCGTCTCCACCCGTAAGTCGTTAACTAATGTAAAACTATGCAGAGTAACATAACATTACGACTACTGAGCATTTTTTTTTATGTAGAGTAGAACACAGAACAAATGGAAATTCAAAAAGCGAACATAATAAAATGACACTTTTAGCGATCAAAACATTTAAGCTTAAGCCTTTTGCTCTTTAACAACGAGTGTTTTAGCTTATGAGGCGAAATTTTTGGCAGAATAGGCTATTGCTTCAAAGTAAATACTCAATATTTTGACCGGTCAAAAACGAGACATGACCGAGCAAAAATTTATTTGGCCGGTCAACGTGACTGGTCAGTATTCAAAAATTATTTTGAGCCCTGGACTCTTCATCCTAAATACGTTACATGTAGTCCTCTTTAGAACTTCATCCATCCACTAAAAGGGCTGTTGTTGTCACTCTATAAAAGTTGTGTTATATTGTAGCGTGAAATTCACAACAAGATACTTACTTACTAGGTCAATCTTCGGGGTCAAAAAATCTAAAATTAATGTTAATTGCTTTGCGTATTAGATAGACATTTCTGCTCGTCAATCCTAAGAAATCTCATCAAATATAATTTCTCTCTTTCGGTCATACATAATATTAGTCGTTTCTAACTAACCTTTTGTATTTTTTTTCTTGTTCTACAAGGTTTCTTGTTGCATTACAATTAATTTTCACTGATTTTCAGTTCCCATACTGTAAGGCATTGTGTCTCCAATTTCAAAATCGACTGGACAATCAAAAAATACTTTCTAAAAAAGCTTTTCATGCTGGCAACAGTCTTGTCACAAAGGTTTATAGAATGTTATTTTAAGAAACGTAAAGCATGTTTGTACACGTAACCTTAAAAATAAGTACTCCCAACCTAATTCTTCCATCGTCGTCGTCAAAACTGTCGTCTGAATTGTTGTTATCCGTGCCATATAGGCCATCCCTTTGTATACAAATGTTGTGAAAAACGCACACAGCAATCAAAGTCTTTTTTAGGGTGCTCGTTTTTTGTTCAACCCTTTTCAACGCAATTCTCCAACGAGCTTTCAACATGCCAAATGCTCATTCTACTACAGATCGTAGCTCACTGAACTTTAAGTTAAACTTTCACTTCTCCTGAGTCAGGCGTCCGCTGTCCGGGTAGGGTTTCACTAGCCAGCTAGAATGGGCCTTATTTCTGTTCCATTTATGTTTGATGTTGGAAAGCTTAGAATTTGCTTGTTCTTTCCAAGTTTGTCAAAAAAAAAAAACGTCGTCGCTTCTGCATTCCGTGCCGTTTATTAACAGATAGCATCAACGCTAATATCATCATGCTAGTGCATTCGTAGAAAAAATAGAAACACTGTATTACAACAATCATATTAAAACAATCACATCACCAAAGTATAATCATTGTAAATTACAATATAAATTACATCAATTACATTGTAAATTATTTGGCGGTATTACAAAGTAAAACCAATTGTTACCACAACCATGTACGACCAAACATAATAATAATAATAATAATAATAATAATAATAATAATAATAATAATCATAATCATAATCATAATAATAATAATAAAATATTTATATAGCGCCAATATCCTAAAAGTTCAAAAGCGCTTTACAGTTAGAAGTATTAAAAACACCTGAAAAATATTAAGAATTGTAAAATAATGTCCCAGCATTTACAATTTACTCTATACCTTGTCACCGGCGTATAAGATAAATACCTTAAAACTTGTCTTCGAGCAAAACACATATAATGTACCACAAATTTACCATTAATATATATCCATTGTTTTAACCTTGTTCACTTGTCGCTTCGTAACCACACGTGAGATCTTACACAGAGTACTACCCTACGCCAAAGCTACCCACACCAAATTCTCGTTGTTACCATGGTAACACGAGACAAAAATAATTTGCGCGCAATCGATTTGTTGCCTTTCACAAAGACGTCTGAAATATTGAAAGCATTTGGTGTCGTTGATACGAAATGAACGTGAGCTCCAGGCAAGCATGGGTTTTAATAACATAATGCATGTGGGCTCTGGGAACGAGATTGCACATAGAAGGAAAAAAAGATTGTGCAGTTTGTTAATTAACAGTTTTCTTACTCGGAAAAGTCACGGTTAAATTAAATTTGTTTGTACCAAAGAGCAAAGGACTAGCAGAGTAGTCACGCGAGTCACACAATCCGATATTGCACCATCGCCCATAGCCGTTGTGAAATTTATGATGACGTAATGGTCTTTAAATCTGGAACTTCGCTTGCGACATGTTTGGGCATGAATTAAACATTCTGCTATTTGAACGCTATTAATTTTACACACAATAAAAAAATATATCCGCAACATTTTCCATACATTCTTGTTTCAATTTGTTTGTACTATGAGTGAAGGACTAGCAAAGTAATCACGCGAGTCACACAATCCGAAGTTTACGTTATCCCCGGCTGTGTTAAGCTTGTTGGTTTTTTCCCTACTAATGAGTCAGACGTAACCCCTGCACGTTCAGACACGCTCAATTGTTTACCTTCACAAATATTTAATTTTCCTTCAAATCAATCTCTGAACTCGCTTCGATGAAACAGCCAAAGAATTCACTTCAATTGCCTAAACCCAAAGGAAATACTTGCAGAAGTGCAAATAAATTAATGTCCGTCGCTTCTGCCGATATCAGTAAAGTTTCAAAGAAAACACAACGTTATCTGTCACGTAACGAAAGTGAAACCTGCAACATCAGCGCATTCCATGGCTGACGTAATACCTTTTTTAGTGTATTTAATCTTAGCTTCGGGTCCAACGCTTCGATAAACCAAAAGAAAATATACTTTCTACACAAAAAAGAAAACAATATCCATAACATTTTACGTACATTAATGTTTTAACAGCTTTTGGTGAATAAACATCACAGGTTGCGTGATTAAAAGTCATGATCACGATTTGGCCGAGCTGAAGTTTGGGTCTGGTCACCGACAAAAAAAAAAACAAAAAAAAAAACAAAAATCCCGTGTAAAACAAGAACCGCGCTCGGCCCATGGCCGCGCGGTTAAAAATCAGTACGGGGCTTAGGTAGAGCTAACTTATTTGCCTTGTCTCTAAGATTATATCCTGTGCTGCATGGTTTAAATAGGTCTTGTAAGTACTCAGTACTACTAATATCAACGCATTGAGCATACATTTGAGGAGGCATCATTGTAACTCGAGGAAGCATCATTGTAATCCGTGGGTAGATAAAATAAATACTACTTAATGGATAAATTTTCAAAGAATGAGATTTTTTCACTTGTGGGACACTGATAATTATACTGAACAGCTAAAAGCAAATCAAAGATCTCTTCGAGATTCGACTATTTTGCATGGAGTATGCTTTGCGGAAATGTTAGTATTGAAAGCGATTTGCGATGCATTAACCCATTGACTCACAGTCCAGAAGGCTTTTATTAGCGTGCACCCAGTCCCCCCCAAACATTCCTGGCTCTTTTACGGCATTTAACACAAACGTGCGAGTGGGAAAAATATACCATATGCGTACTAAATTCAGATAAATAATTCCTTTCTGAAGTAAACGTTTATTACAACTACACACGCTGAAAGACCAATTCATGATTTGAAATGTTAATTATCAACCTTGATAAATTCCTCTAAAACCAAACTTAAAGACGGTGAAAAAAATTTCTTCACCTCCGCGCGTCATTTTAACAACTCGCAAAAACACGAAATCTTTCTACAAAATATAACACTAGTTCAAAACACTCTGGTGAAAGTAAGGTTTTCATTCTGTACAACTGTCACTGACATTTATTTAACCACCAGTGGTATTATCTTGGTACAGAAAAGCGGTAATTGGGGATAATAATTTGCGAATCATGGTGCCGTGAGATAGCGGAAACTACTGAATTCCTTCCACAAAATTAACACTCAGATTGCTTTTTATGCTATCCATCACTATAACTAATAACAAAAAAAATACTTGTTTGCATTTTCCGAAGTACTGTAGTAAATCTTTACATGTAAAAGGTCGTAAACTGAACACAATTATTAAATAAACAACAATGCGATGGTAAGTCGGCCGCATGCTGCATATCAGATGTCACCATGCGCTTTTCAAATCAATACGCTTAAGGTGGCTCCATATTTATTCCGGGCGCACTTGTCCATGACAAACTTTGCGTTATAACTTTTTAGGCTTTGACGCGATGGCGGTGAAACTTTGGGAAAATGTTCACCTATCATTTGGTAATAGTAATATGAAACTCGATTTAACTGGATAAAAATATTTTTGATATTACTGGCAATTAATTAGACCCCACTTTTTACAAAAAATCGAGTCTAGAAAAAAATTTTGCTGTTAGATTTTGGCTAAACTTCTAAAATCAGCTTATATTGACTAAATACATATTATAGTCAAGTTTCAGAACAATCGTCGGAACAGAATCGCTGAAATATTAATGTTATCTAAATTCGACACTTAAATTCTATTGAAATGTTCTTTTCTTGGCGCCTGTTGTGAAAACAAGCTACGAACCCAAATTTCTGCAAGAAGCATCCCCAATGCTTGCTAAATCAATGTGCCTCGCCAATTTGCGATCGTGACAACCGTTAAAAAGTATTTGCTTTCCCAGTAAACATTACAAAATGATCGAAAACCTTCTCAAACCAACAAAGTTACATTTGTCATAAATTTTTTAAAATTACACCGCAGTTTTGTGTCAAACTCCTTCCAAACAAACTTCAGGATACTGCAATGTTTTTGCATCGATTTTTGCTGCTGTACGATGCTGTAAATTGGAGAATTTATGTTGGGATTTCAAGCGGCTCCGCGACTGTTCTCTGGCCAAGCGGACGAGCAGTTTTGTTTATGTAGTTCTGAATACGAAATGAGCACGTGCGTTATTGATTGCACGAACTCGCACCTTTTCAAGGGGGGGGGGGGGGGGGGGCGTGATATGCGCGCCGACTCGACGAGCCCGGGAGGTGAGGGAAGGCCTGAATTTTTTCGTGTGATTCTAAGTCATGATCATTCAATGTTTGATTTGAGAAAAGCCCGTGCGGAATAGTGCAGGGAAATAAATTACAATACACCTCATTGTTACTTTCATTGAGCGTACATCTTCTCTCCCCTCCTGAGCGCGCATATCAAATACACCCCCCTTGAAAAGGTGCGAATTCGTGCAATAAATAACGCACGTGCTCATTTCGTATTCAGAACTACATAAACAAAACTGCTCGTCCGCTTGGCCAGAGAACAGTCGCGGAGCCGCTTGAAATCCCAACATAAATTCTCCAATTTACAGCATCGTACAGCAGCAAAAATCGATGCAAAAACATTGCAGTATCCTGAAGTTTGTTTGGAAGGAGTTTGACACAAAACTGCGGTGTAATTTTAAAAAATTTATGACAAATGTAACTTTGTTGGTTTGAGAAGGTTTTCGATCATTTTGTAATGTTTACTGGGAAAGCAAATACTTTTTAACGGTTGTCACGATCGCAAATCGGCGAGGCACATTGATTTAGCAAGCATTGGGGATGCTTCTTGCAGAAATTTGGGTTTGTAGCTTGTTTTCACAACAGGGGCCAAGAAAAGAACATTTCAATAGAATTTAAGTGTCGAATTTAGGTGACCTTAATATTTCAGCGATTCTGTTCCGACGATTTTTCTAAAACTTGACTATAATGCACCTATCATTGGCTTTCCTGGGGGTTGACCCTGGGGACACCCACGGGGATTTGTTTTCAGGCTCAAACAAAAACCTTCTAAATCCCTGGGGTATGGGGCAAAAAATTCACACCAATTTCCCCTCCCCCAGGGGCTAAGATGAAGACAAAATACCTTTATTTACAAAAAAAGACAGACAAATCTGTCTATTTTTGCCGCATTATTTGAACTGAGTTTTAAAAGCAGCATCCTAGAGACTTCAAATGCAGTAATCAAACTGCAGTATAGTTTATTTGTTGGATGCAAGTAACGCAACAAAACAGATCAAAAATAATGGTGGTCAAGTTTAGCTCCCAGAACGCAAGTCACAACCACTTAAACTTAGGGGAGCTTAAACACAACTGAAAGAAACCATCGCTCTCAATGCTTAGAGATTGCAGTAGCCTTCAAAAGACTTGGATCTTAGATCCTCACAACTGTGGTAATGAAACGTTATCCAACGAACTAACTGCCACTTTAGATGAACAAGATGACGATTGGAGATCCACTGATCCGATACACCTTAAATACTACAGCATTCTTTTAAAGGCTATTATGAATCTTTCAACAAACACGAACCGATAAACCTAATGAAATATGCCACAGAGCTAGAAAACACAATGGCATAAAGATTATTGCTGTAGCGGCTCTGGAGAACGTAAAATCCTCCGTTAACAGACTAAAGGCTTACATTTAGTGACCAGCGGGAGCCAGTTTTGGCCTGTCACATTTTTATATTTTCACTGCTGACCAATGTCTAACAAATCCCGGGGGTGCATCCCGGGGGTCTGGCGCGTTCGTTTCAAAACCAAAACAATGCCCCCACCCCGCGGGACAATTTTTTTTTCAAAAATGCACCATTCCCCGCATGTTCCCGGGGGTTTCCCGGGGGTGTCCCCGGGGTCAACCCCCGGGAAAGCCAATGATAAGTGCATAATATGTATTTAGTCAATATAAGCTGATTTTAGAAGTTTAGCCATAATCTAACAGCAAAATTTTTGGAAAAATTTCCGCACAGCCCCATACATTTATTATGCATGCAAATTAATTAATTATGCATGCGCTTCATTGTCTTATGAGACAATGGCCAATACCTTGAGGTACTGAATATATGCATTGAAAATTATTACTTACTGTGCAAATAAAAGAGGATTTCGTTGCGCGCGATTTTTTTCTCTTTTTCTCCCTTTCCCTGCTCCGTTCTTCCTTCCCTTCTACGCCACTTTTCTGTACCCAGCCTTCCCTCGACCTTTTTTTTCCTTTTTCTTTTTTTAAGCGATGACGTCATTTTATGACGTCATCGGTTAATGCTGCAAGGCGAAAAAGCGATGGAATTTATGGAATTTTTGGTGTTAGGGTGTTACGATTACTCCCTGAATTGAACCGAAGAGCAATGGGAACTAGGTGCATTGTTTGTATTCTTTTTGAGATCCACCATCTTGTTTTTTGGCAAAGGAAGATATTTTTTTGCAGCTTGTATCATCACCGATCGGCAAACCTTATTTCATTTGTAGCTGTTAAATTGAGATTTCGAGTTTGGAGTGAGTGTTGCACTTTATCAGTTATCGAATAAATTTGGCATAAAGTTAAGAAGTGATGTCTGTCGTGAATGCAGACGAAGCAACCGATTATTAGCAGTTCTGAAGCATCTGTTGAAAAGGTGAGCCATCTTAAACCTTTTTTTAAGCGATGACGATGACGTGATCGATTAATCTTGCCGTGCGAGTGGACAGGATCTGTTGTTGTCTGTTGCCTGTTGTGATCAACCGATCTGTATACTCACCGAAGGGAATGCACAATGTGCGAGCCAGCGAGCCATGCGAGGCAGACCTACGAGGCACTTGAAAACACATTGGTTAGCCTAAATAGCACTCCGGTTAGCCTAAATAGCACTTCGGTTAGCCTACAGTTAGCTCTTAGGTAGCTTGCGGTTAGCTTTTATATTGGGATAAGGGATTTCTTGCTTGCCCGGTTCACATGGCTTGCGAGTCATGCGAGGCAAGCGAGCCATTTCGGTTAGCCTAAATAACACATTGGTTAGCCTAGCAACACTCCGGTTAGCCAAAAAAGCACTTTGGTTAGCCTACAGATCGTATAGGTAGCCTTTTTATTGGTATTTTTAAGTGCCTCGCAGGTCTGCCTCGCATGACTCGCTGGCTCGCATATTGTACACACTCGAACCGAATACTGGGAAAAGAAATCAAGTCAACTCAACAAGAAATCGTCGCATAGAACTCAAAGCAAAATACTCCTGGGCCGTTAGAAAGGACTAATTTAAAGCATAAACGAAAGAAACAAATTATATTTGATGCGTTCTATAAGATTTAGTAAACAGAAATCTCTCCATTCTTTAAAACAAAAGGTGTAAAAAATTTTAGACAGCGTTTGACCTTGCATCGTATATTGGAAATCGTATGTCACGCCAACGTAACGCAATTTTTGTTGAACAATCATTCAGCACAGAAGTTGTCAGTTACTTTTATGTACCCTAATTTTTTGACAAATGTCCTGAAAATTATCAAAGACCCCTTGTGAAACGTCATCGCTTCTGCATGCATCGCGTGCCGTTTATTTTTCCAAGACAGGCCTCGAACCTTTACCCTTCGATTACCCCTGGATTACAAGTCCAACATCTATACCACTACGCTACAAGGTTCAGTTGAAAATTGCCAGTTGATAAATTAACTTTATTTGTTCGTCAGTCATGAAAACAAAGAAAAATTTACATTACAATTTATTTATTCACCTTTTTGAAGCATATTTCTGATTCCACGAAAGCATGCATCACATATGTTAATTATTGGCTCCCTGGTGTATAACAGGGAAGGTTGAAGTTTCGTGTTTTCTCTAACCGCGTTTGCTTAGAAGCCTCCGTCTCCAAAAAGTATTCGAAATCTTCCAAGTCCTCCACGAAATCCTCGACTGTTTCTCTTTGTCCTGCGCCAGAGATAATACTTCGATGTCTTTCTCAACCTTACACACGCTGTGCAAGATTATTGCTGTTCATGAGCGCCCGTTGCATACAGTGTTGCAGGGCAACAATCTGCTCACGTCGTTCATGAAATACACATATACACCGGAAGATGTATGGAGTAAATAATGACCAGGACAAGAAGAACTTCATCCCGTGATGGGCATTATTCGTAATTCCACTGCAATTTCTCGGACTAGAGGGACAAAATACACGACAACAAATGGAAGCGATCCTTGTCGACTGCATTTCAAGGAAGAAATCAAGGGAAAACTTCGAGACAAAACAACACGAAAGGTAAAATAAAGCCAACAATTTAGAAAACTTTATTTGTGTTTTGCAGAATTACGATACTCGCTGACCCAAACAACATTTTAAAGCTAACCCCAAGCTCTAAATCGCTATTTGTAGGATTGTGGTTAATTCTATAACACGGTGAAAGCGCCAAAAATTCCAGATTTGTTTCGATTTCCTTATTTTGAACGCGAAATCACAAACTTTTTCTAAGTCTTTAATTATTTGACCTATTTTCGACGCCAATATTTTGGACTTAGAAAAAAAATGGAAAGTTTACTAAAACAAAGAAATGACTGAAACAAAGCGCTTTAGTCCCAAAGGCGCTCTATTGTTCTGTTCATTGTTTTCAATAAACAAAGAACTGTATGCATAATAAATGTATGGGGCTGTGCGGAAATCTTGCCAAATTTTTTTCTAGACTTGATTTTTTGTAAAAAGTGGGGTCCAATTAATTGCCAGTAATATCAAAAATATTTTTATCCAGTTAAATCGAATTTCATATTACTATTACCGAATGATAGGTGAACATTTTCCCAAAGTTTCACCGCCATTGTGTCAAAGCCTAAAAAGTTATAACGCAAAGTTTGTCATGGACAAGTGCGCCCGGAATAAATATGGAGCCACCTTAAGAAGCCTAAAATTCCAAACGTAAACTGGGCATATGAAAGAAACTTGAAGGAAGTTTTGTTTTAGATTAATTCTCATTTCAAGATGTAGCTACTAATGTATCAAAGCTTCAAAATTCTGCATATTTTTCAAGCCGTGAGATCCTGCATTATTCCCCGGGGGGGGGGACTCCCATATAAAATGGACGGGGATGCCCGTCGGAAATTTTGAATTTAACCCCTAAAAGAGACCAATCTGGGTGTGGCCGAACGTTATGCAGACCCCTAAAAGAGTAAATATAACGAATCAAAATTCTTTCTTTTTTGTTATTTCTTCGCGTGCAACCCTAAACAAGACCTTGATGGCTAAAAATAATGACATTTTGCCCAGAGCACCCTAAGCGAGACCAAAATCCGAAATTTACACCCCTAAGCGAGACGACGAGCATCCCCATCCATTTCATATGGGAGTCCCCCCCCGGGCATTATTCACGCTAAAGCGTAAGTTTAATTTTAGCCGACGACTTTTTGCAGTCAAGTTTTCACTAAGTGGCTTTACCGATCCTTCTACAAATTCCATTTAAGTTCGAAGTAATATTGTACATTACCATTTTCCTGTCTGAAGTCTTGAGAAGCTGCATTAAGTCGTGATCAAGTCCGTGAATTGTGGTCAAAACAAAAGATTGCGTGACGAGCTAAAAATACTTCTTTCAATGAAGAGGACAAACAATAGACTTGTAACAATAGAAAATAGCATTGGCCATGTTCTAAACGAGCAGGGGACTGGGTACGAACATATTTTTCTTGGTATGAATATTCAATATCGATTGAATTGAAAATGGAGGACGTCGTCTGAAAGAGCATCCAAAAATTAGTAGATTTACCGAATTTGATGGTTAGTGGTTTAAACGCAAAGGCATGGTACACTTTTAAAATAAGAGAGCTTGGTATGGATTGGAGGACGCCTGTCCCTCCAATCCATACTAAGTGTACCATGCCTTTGGGTTTTTTTGGATGCTCTTTCAGATTACGTGCCCCATTTTTCAATTCAATCGATATTGAATGTTTATACCGAAGAGAAAATATGTTCGTACCCAGTCCCATGCTCGTTTAGAACATGGGTAATGCAGATTCGCAGCAGCTTTTAAGCATGTAAACTAAGCGATTCAATCGATGAATAGCACAGATCTTTGAAAAATACACACCATAATGATTCGATTTAGCGCCCTCCTTCCAATAAGCGCCCCCTTTCGAGTAAGCGCCCCCCTTCGAATGTGTTTTTGTCAATAAGCGCCCCTATTCCAATAAGCGCCCCCATTCTGATAAGCGCCTCATTCTTATAAGCGCCCCTGTTTTAATAAGTACCCCCACCCCCATTCTTATAAGCGCCCCTATTATAATATAATTACAGTGCCTTCAGAGTAGGTATCAAACGTGGCTTGTTACTGTTACTGTTGCGGTTCTGTTATTGTTCGTTAACATAGGTCACCAAACCGTAAAACGAACAATTCTTTTAAAAGTAACTGAACTTCCAACATTTTGTTTCCGTTACAGTTTCTGATATTGATTTCAATGTATTAAAGTTTTGTTTTGAGCATTTGGAAGTTTCTAAAAAAATTAAATAAGCGCCCTGTCCCGAATAAGCGCCCTGTCTCGAATAAGCGCCCTCCCTTGAGGTGCCAAAAGTAAATAAGCGCCCCGGGCGCTAAATCGAATCTTTACGGTACCTGTAGTTTGCAAAAGGCTAAACAGGCTAAATGACGAGCGACGCGTGAAAATAACACTTCGGAATCGAGAACTGCTGACGCATTCCTATCCAGTGACGTTTTTATCGCCCACAGCGAAAGTATTCCCTTGACAAATTAGAACAGTCCCTTGAGAGTATACAAAAATGTGGGTCAGAGAGTGCCAACACAATGGCCCCAATTCTTACCATTTTTCTTGTACCAAGCAAAATAGTCTAAAAAAATAAATATCCGCGATGTCAATATGTTCGTTTCCTGCTTTGCTAACTCTCTGCGAATACCAGGTGTCGAGAAAAAGCCTCTCGTGAAAGTATCTTGTCTACAATAGTCGCGCGTGATCCAAGTCTATACGTATATACTATGGACAAATTGGTTCGCGTGTGCAATTTTGGAATTGTTGTCTCCAACCCGAACCGCTCCTCTATGTTCTTTTAACCTTGTTTCCAAGGCTCTGGGTGTTCGTTCCGTCATAACATTAATGATATGCTGAGCTCGGCAGGGAACCGAAATTTTCAAGCAATCTCGACTCATCCAGCAAGCAAGTTCAAGTACTTTTCGTGCCATCTAACACAGACAATCTGTTTGCTCACCAATGCAAAATAGTGCTGGCAAGAAAACTCGCGGGCTCGTTTTTAAAATGGCGGGTCAGGTCGAGGGAGAAGGCATAGGGAGTCAATGCGGGAGTTTGCAAGTTAATTCAGGCGATAGTGAACTCGACGAAAAGATTGCAGAATGGCTGTATTTAGACAAGGTGACATATAGTTTTCGTAACATAATACATCCATGACATATCCACATCTACATAAGGAGGGGACCTGCAAAGGGGATATATTCTTATCACTACAAAACATATTGTAGTCTATGTGGTTTCTCTCTTTTCCTACGACGTGAATTCACGATTACATCGTTGTACATCGTTGTCTGGCAGAGATGCCAACCAGAAAAGATCGAAATCCAGGAGACGGCCAATTTTGCGTAAGATATGTCTTTTCACCTGTTTCACTGTTCTCAGCCCCCCCAAACGATCGAATTAAAAAAAAAGAGTTCTGCTAATTCATCCACAAAATACGTCAAACATTTCAAAATGCCCCCACCCTCCCAAAAAAAAACAACAAAATAAGCGGGCATTGAATGACGTTTTGGGGCAAGGAGTCCTATGTCTATGAATGGCGTGACCAAGGTAAAGTGGGCTGTATTTGACTGAACACTGCACACTGCAACACAACATGCATCACATTAATGGATGTACTTTGTCTATCTAAAAAATCAAAATGCCGCGATATGTGGACCTTTCACTGCTACTTTTTGTCAGGCTGCTGGAAAATGGTTGGCAAAATTGCTTTGTCGTGCTCGACTGTCATGGTTCAGTAACTTAACCAGCAGCCCAAATGCCATTTTGTAGACCAGTTGGCAAAACATATTGTTCCCAGTTCAGTGCTCCAAGTTCATTTTTATGGCTATGTGTGCTTGCGGCGTAGCCACCTAAGTGAAACCATAAAAGATCTTTGTTACAGATCATTTGCAACATGCTACATAATGGCAAGTGTTTAAAGATATAAACTTTTGTTCTTTGTGTTAATTTTGCAACAATTTGCAATTTCCTGAGGTTAGCTCATGGAATTCCCAATCCCTCCATGGTGGTGGTAAAAAAGGATATTTTCTGGAACGACACAATGAATAGAAATAGGTTTCATCATCTTCAAAATAAATTTAGTAAATTTCAAATTTTATGTGGAATGTTAATTTATATGTTTGAAAGTCCTGAACACATGTTAACGTTAATGGCAAAAACATTCTAACATTTAGCAGGGATTGAAAAAGTGCTGTACAGTGTCCAGGGCAAGTAACTTTTCATTTTCATTTTCACGTGTCCTTGTAATATTATCACGTCATGAGCTTTTCAAACGATCGTACAATAAATAACTCATGACCGCCCATGTGATTAGTCCTACTATTCCTAAGCAGGAAACGTCAAACCTTCTCCGGCCACATTTCAACCTCACTAAAATACCTAGTATTTGGCAACTCAAACCCAGGTAAATGCACATGCCTTGACCTATTACAATTACGTTATTCTTTGGGGGGAAAACCTTGAGAGATTTGTGACCACTCGTGTTATTACTTAGCCAAAGCTCCTACGAATGCTATACTATTAACGGAGAGAAAACAGTTTACACACCGCGCAGTTAGAATCTCAAAGATTTGTCGTTTAATTTCTTTACAGTGCGGCTACTATTACCGGGGTCACCCAGACAAAGTTAACCAATCACAAAGCAGAACGGAAACAATAGATTTCAACATTTTTAACTTCAGCCAATAAAATGCCGAGTACAGAACAATGAAATTTCAACTTGTTTGTTCGCCACAAAAACAGATCGATACAAATTTTGGCTGTAAGGCACTGAGTTTTCAATTAATTTCGATTGTATCCTTTTTGAACTTGGGTAGTTGTGACAGCAACATTTTGAAGGTAAATATTAGCGATGTTTACGAAAGAGAAGTTCGAAACAGGGAAAGCAACGACCGTACCGTTTGTCTCAACTGTTGCGTGGCGGAGTTCGCTCGCGACAATTTCAAGTTTTCTCTACGCCATCAACTGGAGTTTTGGCAGTACCATTTGGAAAGTAAATACAAGTAATGCTAGCGAGGGAAGACTTTCTTCACGGTATAACCTACCAGTGAAAGCTCAGATTCCAACTTTTTGTGTTTGAGTAAATAACAATACTGAAATTTCAATTTGTTCACTCGTGAAGTCCGTGAAGCTTATGCAGTTTATGCTGAATATAGCATTAGCTAGCGTTGATGCTTAGATTTAAAAAATTGAGTAGTTTCACATGCTGTATAAATGATTGTCATTTGTCATGCAAGTTTAATTTGTAAGAATCGATGTCAATCTCTGTGAAAGCCGTGAACGCGACAGCTTTTTGTTTGGCAAATTGTGTGGCGGAATTTGATTCTCGAAAAAAAAACAACCGCCGGCCGTTTCACTATTTTTCTTGCAAATGTGACAATGCAGGACACAGGATGAATTCCGAACAGGAAAATCGGTTTTGTTTTTAACATTGACTAGCATACAAGTGAAATTGCTCTATAACCTTTTCTTTCCGAAATAAATTCCTTCACAAGCTCAGTGTTGAGTTGAAATGCATGTTGAAGAATAAAACGTTTGGAAACGAAATAAACCCACGCCCACAAATATTCTACTCAGACGGTTGAGTGGTTTTTTTTGCGAGTTTATTCAAACTCGCTGAATTGCCGAAACTTTGGATGTAAACAGCCGATACGCTTTCGGTGGAACTGAATTATCCGCCAGCGCAGAAAACTAAATTTATTGTCACAACGATTTTGTTAACAACTTTATTGCCGCTTCGTTTCACTGGGTCGCTCACTTTTCAACACTTTTTCACACTCTCCTCGTGTTCACCGGAAAAATCGGTTTTAACCAGTCCGATTTACGTCATCGTGCGTGACTCTAGTCACGCCACTCTCATCAGTCCCGACACTCTCCCCCTATTTGATACACGCAAGTGGAGCAAATATAATCACACACTTCCACTTTTTCTGAAAAATCATAATCAGTAATGTTCATGCAAATAACAAGTTTAACAGTTCATAATCCCACAAGGCAACTGGGACAGTCTATTCATTTTCCATCTCTGCAATATCGCTGATCCGCTGCCTAGCGGCTACTGCTGCTTGTCTCGGAGTGAACTCTCTGGCACGAGGATTAAGCGGTACTGGTTGACCCAACTGCGTGCCTTCGACGTCACATGACAGCTCCATTGGACATAGATGTTGAATTGCCCGTTCCAAATAGGACTTTCCTGCTCTCAGCCTGGCTGCTCGCACAACTCCGTCACGTCCCTTAATGAGTCTTGCAACAATCCCAATGTTCCACTTTCCACGGTTGCGCTCTTCACTCCTGATCAGCACCACATCTCCAACTTGTAGATTCAGCTCCTTAGTCTCGTGCTTAAGGTTGTGTCTTTCCCTCAGACTTCTTATGTATTCTGTGGTCCACCGTGACCACAAAATGTCCTTACAGCGACGTAAGTATCTCATTCTCTTATGTAGGTCCACATCCTCCACTGCATCAACATCCTCCTCTGGCAGAAGGTTAGGTTGACTGTACATCATTATGGTTGGGGTAAGTACAGGAAGCTCAACATCATCTTCCACATAGGATAATGGACGATTGTTGACTGCCACCTCCACATCAAGTATCACTTCTTCCAGCTCATCAAATGACAGGTTGGCTCGACCGATGGCCTTGTAGAAAGCCCGCTTCACAATTGCAACTAATATTTCAAATAGTCCGCCCCACCATGGGGCCCTAGAAAGGTTAAACTGCCAAACAATGTTGTGATGAGCCAGATAGTCTTGCGTCTTCTCATCCCTCATAGTCCTTTTGAGCCACTTGCTCGCTGCTACAAAACTCCTCCCATTATCTGAGTAGATCTTCATAGGTCTCCCCTGTCTCGCAATAAATCGCTTCAAACACTTGGTGAAACCTTCTTTGGTCTGGTCAGTTAGTAACTCCAAATGGACTGCTCTTGTCAAACTGCACGCAAACAGTAGTATGTATGCCTTGCCTTCCTTCTTCTTAGAAACCTTGTATACAATAGGCCTAGCGTAATCCACACCTACTGTTTGGAATGGATAAGACCCTTCAGTACGATCAACTGGTAAGTTCCCGGGCGGTGGATTATGGAACCTTGTGGTACGGAATTTCTTACACCCATAACAATGGTTGATTACATTCTTCGTCAGCTGTCGGAGACGGGGTATCCAATACTCTTGCCTGATGTGTGCCATAGTAGAGCCAACTCCCCCATGAAGAGTCAAGATGTGGGCGTCTTGCACCATTTTCTCCGATAAACCTACCCTAGGAGGCAAATACACAGGGTAATGTCCTTGTATTCTCCCTCTGCACACATAGATCCCTTCATCATTCTTCTGAAGGTTGAGCCTTTGTTGATCTTCTAGAAATTTCTGGGTTACACTGTATCTCACTTGCTCACGCTTTATCTACTATTTGACCTGTTTACCCGTTTCTGCTGTCGTTAGAGGCCCACTAACTCTATCAGATTTCTTGTTTCGGCAATTTTGAAGAAATCATATCACCCATGCACTGATTCTGACCGCTCGCCAGAAAGTATGCTTTTCCAATACTTCGTCAAACTCATCTCTTGTTTCTACCGCAACCGCAAACACTTCCTTAATACGCTTAGCTTCTGCCTCTGTCTCCTTGCTGGGTTCAGTCACTATGTCTCTGGGCCATTTCTCTGGTCTGGTCAGCCAATCTGGACCTGGTAGCCACACGCTGGTCAAGTGGTCTGCTTTACAGCCCCTGCTCCCTATGTCAGCCGGGTTGTGACTTGAGTCAACATGTCTCCATTCGATGAAATCCTTCGAGTTGATCTTGCGGACTCTGTTGGTCACGAACTGTTTGTAGGTACCTCCCCCTTTAATCCAATGAAGTGTTACTGTGCCATCGCTCCACCCATGGACTGACTTAATTGGAGATCCTTCAAGTGCAGTTCTTACATTGTCCACTAGATTAGCTGCCATATGTGCTGAAACTAACTCTAACCTTGGTATTGTGAGGTTCTTCTTTGCCAACCTTGACTTTGCTGCTATCAATCCCTTGCTCACTCCAGAGGCTTGAGTGATCACTGCATAAACTGCTGCTGATATGCCAGAACCACTTGTGTCCCCAAATGCATGTAACACAACTCCTTCAATTGGCTCCTTGAACCTTGGGAGACTCCGTGGCACTTCAACCTTGTCTGGAAGGTTCCTCACAAATTTTAGCCACTCTTGCCCAATTCTATCTGACACCTTCTCGTCCCATGGTAGATGGCTCTCACATACTTCGCAATACAGAAGCTTTCCCACAAGCATTAACGTTGAGGCAATACCAAGCGGGTCATATACTGCAGCTAAGAATCTTAGAATTCCTCTCTTCGTGATATCAACAGGTTCCTCGGGGAATGTCACAGCAATCATGTCCTCCTTCTTGTTCCACGGGAGTCCTAACATCTTGGTTTCGCCTTCCTTAACTCCTAACTGTTGTTTCGCATAGCTCTGCTGCTCATCCACAGGAACAACATTCTCACTCTCTAGCTGAGGTTCATTAGAGTTCCACTTGTGCATGTTAAACTTCGCCTCCCCGAACACTGATACAATAGCTTTCTTCAGGTCCTGAACTTCATCTGTGGTGCTACCACCAGTAATGACATCATCAATGTATAGACTTCGCAAAATCTCTTCGATCTCTACTGGGTACTTCTTCCTCAGGTTTTCTAGGTGCAATTTCAGTGTTCCTGCCAATAGGAATGGCGACTGGACCAGACCAAAAAGTGCTCGTGTAAATCTCAAAACTTCAATAGTGGAGGGGTCCTTGTTCTGGATCCAATGGAACTGTAATGCATCCCTGTCTTCAGGTTTAATGCGTACTTGAAGGAAGGCTTGTTTGATGTCGGCTGTTAAAGCGACTGGCTTTAGGCGATTACGCACAAGTACATTCCACAACATGTTCTGCAAGGGAGGTCCTGTCTCCAAGCACTCATTCAAGGATGGACTTTCTTCTCTCGGCTTAGCTGATGCATCAAATACAATCCTAAGTTTAGTTGTTGCAGCTGTTTCCTTTTTGACAGGTTTGTGTGGGATGTAAAATGCTCTCTCATTTGGTTCGTCTACAACTCTCTCGACTATCCCTTCTGCGAGCTGCTCTTGAATTATTTCGTCATACTTGTCTATCATGCCTGGTTCCCTCTGCAGCTTCCTCACTAGGCTCTCTAGTCTTTTGGTACTTCCATGTTCATTGGTGAGAAGACGCCCATGGCCTGGCTTCCACAGCAACCCTGATTCGTACCAACCTTCTTCACTTCGGTGCAGCTGTTCGACAAATTCACCATACACGTTCCCCTGGTCTGCTTCTGGTCTATCTTCAAGCCCTAAGACGTCTAAACTGCAAAGTTGCTCGTAGTCTGCTGCTGAAGTTTTCGTCAGATAGACATTAGAGAGGCCAGCTTCTCTGCCTGAGGACATCATCGCCCAACCTAGCATAGTCAGCTCAGCAATAGGCTCAGATGGTTGGCCAATCCTAGATTTCGTCTCAGTTTTGATTCTAGAGTACTCACTCGCGCCAAGTATTAGGTGAATGGGTAATTCACTTTTTGTGTCATTGTCGTCCATGACTATCCCTTCCAGGTGATGATACTTGCTTATCAGCTCTTCATAATTAGGATTTGGGACTGTTAGTAAAACACCCTTGTCTACCTTGCTGATCTTGGTTGTCATTTCAAATGTTCCATCAACACTTGCAACCTTCACTGTATAGCTTTGTACCTTCTGAAATGTTGAGCAAAGCATCATCTCAATCTGTTTATGTTCGACGTGTGTTGGAGGCTTGTTAAGCCGTTCAACTAGGGCTGCAGACGCATATGAACTACCAGCACCTGTGTCCAGTAGTGCTCTACATTTGATACCATCAACCACCACCACCACCACTGGATAGATAACAGAACCCTCAAGATTACCTGTCACCAGCATCATCTGATTTCTCCCTGACAACCCGTCACAGATAGATGTGTGATGTCTGCTCCCGCAATGCTGGCACCCATATTTGCTGCGACAGTCTTGCGCTTGATGTTTTGTTCCCGTGCAGTTAAAGCACAATTTCTTGTCACTCAAAATCTTCCTGCGCTGTGTGAGGCCAGGGACCTTTTTGCAGTCTGCAGACCTGTGTTCTTCACCATTACAATAGACGCAGCTACGCCCGACCTTCCCACTCTCCTCCTTGGTCTGGAAGGCATGATGTTTCTTACCAGGTGGGTTCCGGTTTTGCTGGTAACGATTTGACGAGTTCCGATTTGGTGGATCACGGGGTGGGAAATCACGCTTAGGTGGTTCAGGATTCTGGTCCTCCTTAGGAATAGGATTACGGTCACACCATTTCCTCAGAGATTCAATTAATTCCAAAAATCCCCACTCTTGCCAGTTGTCATCTAGACGAACTAAGTCTGCTCTTATGTCCGGTAGTTTATCAAGCGTTGCATGCACAAACCCACTGATTTCTTTCACCTTGCCCATGGTCTCTAAAACTTGTATGTGGCTTGTTAACTTCTCGAAAAACTCATGGATTTTAGCTGGGTGCGTACCGTGAATTATGGACAATCCGATAATACATTGCATGTGTGCGTTTGCTACCTCACTGGGCTTCCCATACTTGCTTTTCAGAATGCTTTTTGCCCGTTCATACCCTTCGGTCGTGAAAGGCAGTCCATCAACGGATGCGCGGACACTGGGCACCAGTAACTCTTTCAGATAAGAAAACTTTGCAACTTGAGTTAGCTTGGCCTTATCAATTTCAGTTTCAAATTGATTCCAGAACCTTATCCAATCAAGAAATGTTCCTTGAAACTTAGATATCTCAAGTTTAGGTAATTTAGCTCCAAGGCTGCTTAAATTCTCCGTATCCTCCGAAGACGTCTTCACTGTTTTCTCGAGTTTCGCGCACGCTTCAATTTTGGCCTTTTCCAGCTCGATTTCTTCATCCAAAATTCGTTTTCGCTTTTCTTCCTCGCGCTTTTCTTCTTCAGCCAATCTAATACCAGCGGCTACACGCTTAACTTCTTTGAGAGTCTCTTCAAATTTACCGATTTGGGCTTCTAGAGTTTCAGACCAATTCCTGATTTCAGCGGGATCATCATCGTTTTCGATTCTCAATTCCTGTACTTGCAATTTAAGCTGATGCGTTTTGTCTATATTAGACTCTAAAGCGCTCCCATGTCTCTCAATTGCCCTCACATCTTCGGCCTGGAGTATTTTCGCCGTATCTTCTACGGTAAAGTTAAGCATTTTCAGCTTACCTTCGATCTTCTCTTGTAATGTTTTGAGTTCGCTCATGTTGTTGACATCGATCGATGGAATGCAGTTTTGTAAAACCTCGTTAGTGTTTCGATTTCCTCTCTTCACTCGCTTCTCACAGTTCACAGTTTGCTTTTCCTGAAACGCAGGTGTCCTGGCAGGGTCGCCACCTTTTGTCACAACGATTTTGTTAACAACTTTATTGCCGCTTCGTTTCACTGGGTCGCTCACTTTTCAACACTTTTTCACACTCTCCTCGTGCTCACCGGAAAAACCGGTTTTAACCAGTCCGATTTACGTCATCGTGCGTGACTCTAGTCACGCCACTCTCATCAGTCCCGACATTATCACGCTGGCGAACAAGTTTTCGCGGTTGTTTGCAAATACGCCACGCACTTTGCCTAAACTATGACCTGGTACGTTAGGCAGTTCAGAAAGTCTTCCTTCACTAGCATCACGTGTATTTATTTTCCAAATAAAGTGGTACTACGACGGTGAAAACTCCAGTTGAAGCCGTAGAGAAAACTTGAAATTGTCACGAGCGAACTCCGCCACGCAACAGTTGAGACAAATGGTACGGTTGTTGATTTCCCTGTTTCGAACTTCTCTTTCGTAAACATCGCTAATATTTACCTGCAAAATGTTGCTGTCACAACTACCCAAGTTCAAAAGGGATACAATCGAAATTAATTGAAAACTCAGTGCCTTACAGCCAAAATTTGTATCGATCTGTTTTCATGGCGAACGAACAAGTTGAAATTTCATTGTTCTGTACTCGGCATTTTATTGGCTGAAGTTAAAAATGTTGAAATCTATTGTTTCCGTTCTGCTTTGTGATTGGTTAACTTTGTCTGGGTGACCCCGGTAATAGTAGCCGCACTGTAACACTTGCCCTTACAAACAACCCACAGTGCATCAGTTTGTTCTCATTTGGGGACCAAAACAAAACGTTGAGCAAACACACAACATTGACATTTAAAATGGAAGGTCGACTTGTAGCAAGTCTACATTTATTCTCAATATGCATATTTATTCTACTCAAAAACATCATGCCATTGCATTTTAATATAGAGTGGTCAACAAATACTATACCCATATTGTGTCATCAACTGAACCAGTTGATTCCATAAACCAAGAGAGTCACCTTCACCACCATAAAATTTCCAAACACTTTTCGGTTTCAGAACCCACACACAATGTTCTCACCCAAAGCTACATAAAAATCAAGAACTGGAATAGAGACTTTAGACCAACACTTCCCAATAAGGTTGAATATATAGCAAAACAAAAATGACCGTACCTTTAGAACCCAAAACAAATATTCATAAAAACGATCCATATATATGTTGTGGTTTAAATTTGTCTTTGGTTTAAAATTTTTCAAACCAGTTTGATTTTTATTTTTCATTGTCTTGCACCCATTATCATAATCTGAAACAAAGGGAAATAAAAATCAAACTGGTTTGAAAAATTTTAAACCAAAGATAAATTTAAACCACAACATATACAAGCCTCATTTTGATTGGTCCTTGATAGAATTCCAAATCTGATTGGTGTGAAATACGAACATGAATGATCCACCCAATCAACATCCATCCATCCACTTAATAGCCAAATACGTCTCAATGTTGACCAAGAGTCATTAACTCAAAAATCCTTTGTTAGTATTATTGTGCCCCATCGGCAAACAGTAACTTCAGAGTCGCTTTTGTGTGTTTTTACACGGCCGTTATTGTATTGGCTATATTTTATTTTAATTAACATAAGATAGCGGAAAAAATGTTGGAAGTCATTTCGGATGTCAGATAGAAAGATATCTCAACATCCACATGTAATTTTTGTTTGGACTGATTGGAGGTATCGTAAATATGTCTTGTTTACCTGTGCGATGCATTGTGGGTGGTTCGGCATACTTGTCTGACCCGTACTGCATGCATTTTTTGCAGCATGGGAATATGTGACCCTCCACGGGATTTTGGCTACCTGGTGTTGACACACGTATGACACGTTCGCACCGTAGGACAAAAGACACACGGTTTAACACAGAACAACTATGTCAGGATATTTCCTTATTAAAATTTTCTTTTGTTTTGTACATCATGTTAGAAACAAAGGAATGGACAATGATGCATGTTTGTACTTGCAAACAAAAGCTACCATGCGAATAAAGCGCAGTTTTCGTGCAAAAAACCCCCACGGTTTCCTTGTGAAAAACACATGCTCACCATGCGAAAAGCACGCTTGCCATGTCAATAACATTTGCTTACCGTGTCAACACACACTGCTCTGTGTGAACACGCTTAACATGCAAAGGATTGTTTTCGGTTTCAGACAGAAGTTAGGAAAATTCTTAGCACACTGTCCCCCTTATATTAATTTCCACTCATTTTGAACTTGAAAATGGTGTCATTTGACGACTCCAAAATGTCATGCAATTTTGTGGTTGATTTTTACAAGTTGTTGTATCACTAAACCTTTGCTTATAAAAGTCAAATGTATAACTTTTATGTTTTTTGACTTTTATGACTTTCACAGATCTGGGAAATAGATAATATTTTTCTAAAAAATAAAAACATAAAATAACTAATATACAAAATTTGTATATAATATAGTTATATTAGTTAATAAGGATTCATGATATTTCTATAAAAGAAAGACAGCTAGTGTTCGCTCTAATTGTTCGCTCTGATTTATAATAAATTATAAACTTTTTTGCCTGCCAACTTCTTTTGCCTCTTTGTCAGTGTACTTGCTAACTAACCTTACAGTGTATATGTTGTCAGTGGATGAAAAGTTATCCTTGGTTTAAAATTTTTTAAACCAGTTTGATTTTTAGTTTTCATTTCTATATAATTTTCATTATTGCAATCTGGAACAAAGTTAAATAAAAATCAAACTGGTTTCAAAAAAATAAACCAGAGATTTAAGTTTAAACCACAATGTACATGTAAAAGCAGCGAACACTACTACACAACAGTTTGTGGCCTTAAGTGAGTGATTTGTTTATTTTCAATTTTACAACACTCATTAATTTTTACAATATCCTTATAGAACATGACTGATATATTTACAGTACTCTACTTATAATACTCTTGATGTACACTACATACAATAAATGTACACAAGACTTAAAATAAGTGTATATGACAGATATTT
The DNA here is from genome assembly GCA_963693305.1 of Meandrina meandrites. Taxonomy (NCBI): domain Eukaryota; kingdom Metazoa; phylum Cnidaria; class Anthozoa; order Scleractinia; family Meandrinidae; genus Meandrina; species Meandrina meandrites. Next base: position 21,010,232 of record OY855910.1, read on the forward strand.
TTAAAAACTCATTAATAATTCATAAAGAAAATACAAAATAAATAATTATTAATGTTTAAACACGGAGCAAGCCTATAAAAAGGCCCCGTGTAGCACTTTGTTGGCTTCAATTTTAAAAAGTCGTGTCAGAGTAACGGTCATGAAACAGAAGAGCTCCGCAAATTTTGCTTTTTAAATGCGATCCTAGTTCATTTATGTTAGTCCGGCGGCTTAGCTCGAAATTTTAGGTGAATTGGGCACTTTTTGATACAAGCATGAAATTTGTCACACTGAAAGTGGTCACCAACACAAGTTTTTTCAGATATCTGTATTTTTGAAATAAAATCTACAATAAAAGGTGTATAAAAGTGCAAGATAAAGTACCTCGTGGGGGAGGGGTCTTGGCTGAAAATTTCATGTACTGTTTACTAGCTGAAAATAGGAAATTGGCGTTGGCACTATATCAAGAATTGATTAGTATGTGAATGCTTGTAATCCTGCAAAGTTTGGTGCTTGTATCAAAAATCGCACAATTTAGGAGCTAAGCTGCCAGACTATGTGGAATAAACAAGCTCACATACAATATATATTACCAATAATTCTTTCCATATACAAGCTACGAGAAATTTAAACAGAATTTATGCAATAATCCTGAAAATTCAAAAATTCATGTTGACTATGCACAAACACTGTTGCAACATGAAAGCTCAGACAAATAATGCTGAGCACATCAATGACAATCGTTTCATTATTTTGTTTAAATTATGGGTCAAGAATTCAAACAACAAGGATAACAATGCTTTGGAACCAATCTTTATAGTTCGAAATTAGGCGAATCAGCAGAGTACACTCTTTACAGACGTTATGATATCAATCACGAATTCAGTTTGAAGTGATAAAATTCAAAACGGGTGTTGCGAAAACTAAGACCCTTGAAAACTAAGACCTAAGACCTAAGACCCATCTTAGTTTTCGTAGTGTTACGAAAACTGAGACCCTCGAAAACTAAGACCTAAGACCTAAGACCCATCTTAGTTTTCGTAATTACGAAAACTAAGACCCCCCAAATGTTTAAAAATAAAAAAAATATTAGGAGAGAAATGCTCATTTATCAACATTAACGTGTTTTTAAAGACGAGAAGACTTTTTAAGAAACAACCACAACCAAAACACATGCATAGATCGACTCGGTCGACTCACTGTGCGCCGATCGTGGGCGATGATTTTAACGCTAATTTGGGCTACTGAATATCTTTTCGCTCATAAATCGCCTACATTTTGTAGTTTACTTTTGGAATGGTATTATATCCAGTCTAAAAGAGCAAAGAAAATCAATTTTCGCTGCGCTTAGAAAGTTTGTTTATGCTCGTCCTCAGGTCTTAGTTTTCGTAATTACGAAAACTAAGACCCCGAGGGAGAGCAACAGGAAGCTTTCTAGTCACAGCGGAAATTGTTGTATTTGACTTCTAATTAAAGATTCTATTTAAGCATTCTAAACCAAAAAAACAAAATGTGGTCGAATTATGAGCAGAACGACATTGCTTATAGTGATTAAGACGGAATCCACCAGGAGGTCGAGTAATATTTATTTAAGTTGGACAAAAATCGAGTACCAGAATAATTTAAATGCTATTGCATTATTTTCTACCCCAAATAAAAGGTAAAGATGTAAGTAATAATCCCTGATAACACCGACAACAACTTCTTGTCAGAGTCTTAGAAAATGAATTTCAAAGTTCACAAGCTATAGGCAAATTCTCACGTGCAGCCATTTTGTAAAATCGTCTTTAAGCGATTCAGTGGAATTCATGAGTGGAAATTCAAAATTTGTTTTCGGTGTTTGGTGTTGTTAGAAAAGATTTCTTGTGATAAGATATTTGAAGCAGTAACACAAAAGTTTGCAATAAGGTGTAAATAATTTTGGTACAACAATTTCTTATCAGAGCCTGAGAAAATGAAATTCAAAGTTCACAAGCTATAGGCAAAAGCTCACGTCTTTTAAGCGATTTAGTGGAATTCAGCGGAACTTCGAAATCGGTTTTCGATGTTTGGTGTTGTTAGAAAAGATTTTTTTTTGATAAGATATTTGAAACAATAACACAAAAGCTTGCAATAAGGTGTAAATAATTTTGGTACATAATTTTGTCCAATAACTACTCGAAGTCCTGGCGGATTCCGTCTTAATGTTAAAGTATGTCACACAACTTCGATTCATTATTACTTTGGCGTGACTTTCTGTCAGCAGTTAACAAAGTTTTGCAAATCGCTAAACAGAGGTTATCACCCCGAATTTTGAGTAGCGAGGTGTAGTTAGGCATCGTAAAGGTTTTGGGGCTCACTTGAAATTGCTAGCGCTATTCTATTTTATTTTTCACTGAGGCGATAGACTTTCTAAAAGTTGTTCGCCTCTCCTTGTAAAAGCAAGGCAAATTCATTAGCGATTTTAGCAACAGTGTTGACAGATGTATCACATTCTAGACACATGGGAGACTGATCAGATGGGGTCTTAGTTTTCGTAATCACGAAAACTAAGATCTGAGGGCGAGCATAAACAAAGGTTTTAAGCACAGCGAAAATTGATTTACTTTGCTCTTTTAATACTGGATACTACCAATTTCCAAAAGCAAACTACAAAATATATGTGATTTATAAGCGAGAAGACATTCGTTTATAAAAGGAATGAGAGTTGAACTGTATGTCACGCAACCCTCGGGTTCTAAATCTGCCTAAAACAATCATATCAGTCTTACCTGGGTGGGAGGCACGGTGGCCTAATGGTTAGTGCGCTGGACTTCGCTGTTCTTGGGCAAGATACTTTACTCTCATAGTGCCTCTCTCCACCCAGGTGTATAAATGGGTACCGGCGAATTTACTGCTGGGGGTAACCCTGCGATGGACTAGCATCCCGTCCAGGGGGGAGTAGCAATACTCCTAGTCGCTTCATGCTACGGAAACCGGGATAAGCTCCGGCCTGATGGGCCCTAGGCTCATATACAGACTTTACCTACCCAGTCTTGCCTGCAATGGGTCTATGTTCGTTATTTCCTTAGGCCTTCGAAGTGCCTAAAAGTAGCCCAAAGTAACGTTAAAATGATCGCCCATGATCGGCGCACAGCGAGTCGACCAGAGTCGATCTATTCGTGTTTTTTTGTTGTCGTTGTTTCTTTTTATGTTGTTTCTTTTTAATATTGATAAATGAGCATTTCTTTCCTTCTATTTTTTATTTTTATTTTTTTTTAACATTTGGGGGGTCTTAGTTTTCGTCCAATTCAAAACTGCACTTTGATTGGATTTTATGTGGCATATACTTGAATAAAACATTTTTCTTCAGCAATACGCGGATTATGACTTCAGAAAATAAATTTATTTCTTAGAAAGGCCACAATATTTATTTGTTTACTTGAATGAAATGCATTTGGCAATGTAATTACTGGCGCTAAGCTCAGGTCGCACGTGGGCAAGAGCAACTGTGATTTTGCAGAACAATACATGATAGCTACAGGTATCTTGCACTATTTCTAAACCTCGCTTTCCATTGTTTGCAACCAAACAACATCAAAGGGGTTTATGAGCCACTCGTGAATGCGTTAGATATATTTGAATCGTTCCTTCAGGGCTGGAAATAATGGCCGGTCAAAGGACAATGTCCGATCTAATTGGGGCTTTGAAACGTTCAACTTGCCGGTCATGTTGACCGGTCAAATTCGATCATACTAAAATATACTAAAGTTTCCATGTTATTCACCTATTAACTATGAGTATGCACATCACTTGAAAATGAAAATTACAAATGAAAACAATATTTTACATCTTCGCAAGTTTTGTAGTGTGTTTACATGTAACATTTTCACAGTGTTGCGTGCGGCGTGCGTAGTATATGAACCCGATTGTATGTTTACATTGAATGAATACTGCAAGCAGTTCAATGAAAAAGCCTCTAGTTTTCGTGAATGAGAACAGCTCTCAAATAGTTAATACACAGAAAATAACAATCAGATCAGAATCTTCTTCTTATTTGAAAGTTTAAATTTATGCAAATTTCGTGTGAAATGTAATTTGATTCTACACTGTCTTGTTTTTCATTTTCATGAATGTTGAAAACAAAACTTTTTTTAATGAAACTTGTATTTTCATGAATGAAACTCTGTTTCATTTGAATTTAAAAGTCAATTGCTGACTACAATCTAATTTAGTTTCTATTTTTCAACGTTTTTTTGTTACAGGTAATGAATGATGTGATTTTGCAAGTGTCTCATGTCTGGCTCATAATTTGTATTTGTGTGAATGGCTAAACTTAGCAAATGACACATTACTTTTCAATGCTTGGGGCCATGGGTTATAAGCCCTTTGGCCTGTTTTGTTTTTCTCTAAGGTTATCAATGATTTGTACAAAATCTGTGGTCTCCTTTTTGGAACTTTTGCAAAATCTAATTTTAGACAAAAATGTCACCTCTGGAATTTTTTCATTGAAAGATATAGATTTCACGTGTGTTTCCCATATATTATTAAAATAAACAAGCAGCAAGAAGAAGAACAATTTCAACAGCTTCAGAAAAAAAAGTTGGCTATTGCTTTAGGGGTGGGGGGTTAATATTGTGTATTTAATTAGGAGAAAATGTCATGTTGTATTTGACCGGACAGAAAAGAGGTATGTCCGAGCTAAATTTAGTTTGGCCGTCATCTTGACCGGCATCCATGTGGCCGTTATTTCCAGCCCTGGTTCCTTTGAACAGCATAGTATCGATGGCAAATATTCATTATAGGGATAGCGAGACAACTTAGGAACCAGTGATATTGGAGAGAGGTACCTTTGTAAAGCTGTATTTTTATTCACAGCCGAGGGAAAAGACATTTAGAAAGCGCCTGTGATCATACCTAATTTGCATAATGTTAACAACACATCGATGGAAGGATGGAAGGCTAAACTTCCCCACTATACTCGTTCATTGCGCAAGCGCATTCATGAGTAAAAACGGAGAATTCAATACACAAGAATCTTGATGTTATTTCTTGTACTGCTTTTAACCTATTTTAATAGTTCAGAGAACAAGATAAGTTTGGATCACGCCATGCACAACAAACGCCAGTTGATTTCGTTTCCAAAGCAATGAAATCGCCTCTTTGGAATTTGTGATTGGCAGGCTGAACAGTTCAGCCTCATTTTATGGGATCGCTCCGTGTTTAATGAGTGTGTTTATGTCTGATAAAGACACGGCTAAACTTTACATCCAATTTGCTAGGCCAAAATAACCCCAAATCTAAATAGTGCAAGAATGAGTTGAGTTGAGCCGTTCAATAAATTCCCAGTTTGGTAAAACTTTATCAAGTTTAAAACACTCGGCTGCACCTCGTGTTTTAAACTTGATAAAACACTACTGCTCATTAATAATAAATTATGAAACATTACATTATTTTTTATTAGCAGAATTGACCACGTGTAGATTTGTTCAAGCAAAAAACTATTTGTCATATGGACTTTTATAAAGCTAATAAATTGTAGAAATGATGAGGAAAGATGGTAGATTTTTAGCTTGGTAATGAAATGAGACTCTTGTTATATTCATCATGTCATGAGCAATTGGGATTAAGAAAAAATCTAAGTCGTTGACAGGATTGAAACCCATGACCTTCGAAACACTGGGTGGGCACTCTATCCACTGAGCTACACTGAAACGGTAAATTTTGAGCACAGCAACAAAATCAAATAAGAAAGGTACAACTGTACTTTTACATGTAAAAAATTATCTTGAGGGTGGACCATACTTGTTTACCATTGAGATGTCCCAATGGCCAGTTCCCTCTATGAGACAACCTGCAGGAAATCATGGGAGTTATATTCAACAAAACATATTGAAGACTTGGCAATGCTGAATAAAACTACCATGTTTCCCTGCAGGCACGTCTCATATAGGGAATCAGGCGTCAGCTTTTTTATTGTATTTTACCCTGGCTAATGGTCACCTAGTTAGATTGCAGTGTAATGTTGACATGGCGATAAGCAAGGCATGTTCTGTGAAATCATTAAGCTATGCAACCACAGACAACAAAACTGATTTTTTTAGTTTCAGGTCATGTTGATAAATAATTATTATTATGTAATTTAAAGTTGTTTGGGCAAAAATCTTCTAACATTGACTTTATTCTAAAAATGTTCACCTGTGAGTTTATGGGTTACTCATGTCAGAAATGTAAAAAATTTGGGGGTCACCAAATTCATTTCAGAGATAAGATTTCTGAAAGATCACCTTAAGTTCTTAAAAATTGGCCTTCATTTTTGAGCATGGCGAGTGTCTGTTTGTCCAAAAATATTGCAAAATTATATTAAAATATTTCTTGTCCAAATGTTGTTTAAGGCCGCGCTGGACCCTTGCTCATTAATAAATTCATTAGCAATTTTTTTTGACGGGGTGTTATATTGTAAAGGTTTAATTCTCCGAATTTTGAATATCGATTCCTTCAAAACTTATCAAGGATAATAGGGGATGGTGGAATTTTATCATGATTGTCGTTTTACTGAGACATGACCGCTTACTTTGATGTTACAAGCTCTTAAATGTTAATCTGCAGATAATGCGAGTTTGTGTTCAAGTTTCCAGCTAGAACAGCTCACCAAATTAAACGAATATATTTATAACCTAGTGGTAAATCATAACCTCTTTTGTGTTCTGGTCAGAACGAAATTCGCGAATTTAAAAATTGCTGGGAGTTATTGTCTCCTAAGAGGGTAAAAATGTGAAATCTAAACTTTGAAACTTGCTATCTTCTTTTTGAAAAGGGATTTTAAAAATTTGCTTTGACCAGAACACAATAGAGTGCACTACGTTTAAGTTCCTTGCAAATCAACTCATGAAATTCTGTATCGGCATAGAAAACTTGGACACAAAATTGCAGGTTTTGCCGCTTCCGAAGACCTTCCGAGTCTATGTTTACAACAACGTGCGCAAAATTCAAAGCTGTGAATCTAATTATGATAATTCGCTACGTTCCAGCGCACGGGACACAAAGCTGTCAAAGCTGAGAACAATAACGTGTAATTATTGATACAAGGAGCGTTTAGAAATAAATTTCATGAATATTTCGTTTGCCGTCGGCTTCAGTCGTCGCAGTTCGTGCATACTCTTTAAAACATAGGGACGCTAAGCGTGCAGGAGTTATTTTTTTATTATTTTTTGCGGGGGGGTGGGGGGATGGATGGGTTGGTGTAAGATAGTGTGGGTTTATTGGAGCTTAAGCACCTTCTTTCATCTCCTTCACATCCAGTAATACACAGAGACACGCACGCATTTTCACTTATCGATGATTCTCCGCATACATTTTCAATATCGTCAGCATCATCTGCAACTTAACCAAAATTCGTGCCTTGCTCATGCTCGCCAATAGCCTCTATCTCATTCTACGTGTTCATGTATGCAACTACGACATAAAATATTTTATATCACAGCGCCGCCACCTGTCCAAACATCACTGAACAACTTCGACACAAGCCAGACCATAGCACTTCCAAAAGAACGCTTCCTACCATTTCTCCAGTTCTTTGCAATAACCACAGGAGTAACATGATAACGAAATATGCTTTATGCAATTATTCTTTTGGTCAGCAAAACTAGCCCGTTCAAAACGAACGCTCAGTGACCAATTTAGTGTTGGGCTTTTTGCTGACGGCATGTGCGTTGTAAGTGAATTAGCGTAACACAAAATGCGTTTGACGAGCGAATTCATTTATGATGAAACTTTCTCCTTTCGGCAATGAATAAAACATCAACAATCGACACTTTACTGCACATGTCATTCCATGTTTTCTGACACAATTTCATTGGTTTCTAGATACAACCCTCAACCTGATTGGTTTAACATATATACGTCACTCACTTGACAGCCACAAAAAGTTAAATGTTACTTTGCGGTTGCACTTGCCGCCACAAAGTCTACAGCAACATTTTAAAGATATTTTGTATTTTCGCAATAAAGTAAAAACCCTTACTGTCTTATTTTAGCCAATCCAAAGACATTATGAAAAATTACAAATCTTCGCAACCGGAAGCAGAAACGTGCCCTAACTTGTTAGCATTATATCATCGGTACCGATATTCCCACGGCCGTGCTAAAAATAGCTGTCGATGAAGTTGTGTGACACACTTGACTGCACATCCAAAAAGCTAGTTTTCTTCGCAGCCGTTGTTTTTTCCGTGACGAGCCCAAACAACGGCTGCAAAGGAGACTACCAAAAAACTTGCTGTCATTTTTTTTCTTTTGCCTATGAGCAAACGTAACTGCAACTGCTTTGCGTTTTTTTTCGAAGCCTTGCACTCCAAGGGAATATTAAACGCCCTTAAAAGGTATTGCATCAGCCATGGAATGCGCTGACCTTGCAGCTTTCACTTTCAATACGTGACATGGCATGTTTATTTCGCCACAACCGACGGTAATTCGTTTGCAATTTTGCGACTATTTCTTGTCCGTTTAGCCAGATGAAGTCAATCTTTTGCCTGTTTCTTTGAAGCGAGTTCAGAGATCTGAAGAAAAGAAATTTGACCGACGTAAACACTTACAAGCATTACGCCATTGGTACGCAAATAACTGCATTACACCGCCGTACTACTAAAAATAGCCATCAACAATGCGAACCTTCAAATGTCAGACTCTCCTACGGCCCTCACTCATGGCACCGTTGTCAAAACACCTGATGGGAAATTTAATATTTGCCGAGCAGACAAAACGTGCCCTTGTAACATCACGTCATGAGCTTTTCAAACTATAGTACAATAAATAACTCATGACCGCCCATGTGAAGTCCTACTATTCCTAAGCAGGAAACGTCAAACCTTCTCCGGCCACATTCCACCCTCACTAAAATACCTATAATTTGGCCCATGTGAAGTCCTACTATTCCTAAGCAGGAAACGTCAAACCTTCTCCGGCCACATTCCAACCTCACTAAAATACCTATTATTTGGCAACTCTTGAACCCAAATAAATGCACATATCTCAACCTAATACAATCACGTTATTCTTTGAAGAAAAACCTTGAAAGATTTGTGGTCACTCGTGTTATTACTTATCCAAAGCTCCTACTAATGCTATACTTTTAACCGAGAGAAAACAGTTTAAACACCGTGCGGTTGGAATCTCAAATCTTTAACACTCGCCCTTACAAACAATCCACACAGCGTCAGTTTGTTCTCACTTGGGGATCAAAACAAAACGTTGAGCAAGCACACAACACTGACATTAAAAATGGAAGTCACAACATTTATTCTCAATATACATATTTATTCTACTCAAAAACATCATACATTTTAATATAGAGTGGTCAACAAATACTATACCCATATTGTGTCGTCAACTGAACCAGCTGATTCCGTAAACCAAGAGAATCACCTTCACCACGATGAAATCTCCAAACACTTTCTCGGTTTCAGAACCCACACACAATGTTCCCACCCAAAGCTACATAAAAATCAAGAATTGGAAAAGAGACTTCAGACCAACACGACCCAATAAGGTCGAATCTATAGCAAAACAAAAATGGCCGTACCTTGAACCCAAAACAAATATTCATAAAAACGATCTATATATACAAGCCGCATTTTCATTGGTCCTTGATAGAATCCCAAATCTGATTGGTGTGAAATACATACATGAATGATCCACTCAACCAACATCCATCCACTTAATAGCCAAACACGTCTTCATGCCGACTAAGAGTTATTTTTTTAAAAAAATAACTCAATAAATGCATACATAATGATAGCAAGGGTCCAGCGCGGCCTTAAGTGGATCTATCAAGCAAATTGATTCAACCTGTGATGTTCCTTAAGAACATCTAATCATTTAGTGATCACTTTTGCTTTCACCTGGCAGTTGAAAGAAGGGCAAGATGCCATGTGGGCAGAAACATTAGAACTATTTCAGCTTCCCACATTGACGTTTTGTTCATTTTTGAGTCTAATGCGCATGCGCTTTAGACTCTGTAGTGGAAAAAAGCTGTTAGCAATCCCAAGGGAATGGTTCGGGATCGATAATCGTCCGGTGTAATTGTGCTTAGACAATAGCCCGCCTCATTGCGGGCTTGGTGCGGTGATCGTAATTCAATCAGGAAGCAAGGATGTTGTTAACGAAGCAACAGTCGAACGGAGCTCGAGCACGACACACACTTGTAAAAGAAATTGTCATGTATGTAATTGGAATAAATGTTTTACAGTGCAAAATAATATGAATCCTCGTTTTCAAGTGTGAAGCCACTAAAAATGTTCTCCTTCCAGCTGCATGTTTTTTTATAATCCGTGGGAAACGCAATGTGAAATCGACATCTTTTGATGAAAAATATCCGGAAGTAACATTTGTGTTCATAAACAAAAAATAGCTATGAAAAAAAATGGAAAATTAAATAAAATTGTGGTCAGCAATTGATTGTTCAATTCAACTGAAGCAGGATTTCATTCACAGAATGCAGCGTTCATTAAAAAGAGTTTTTTTCACTATTCAAGATTCAGTCGAGAGCTTGAAAACAAGACAGTGTAATCAAATTACATTTCACGCGAAATTTGCATAAATATTGAAACTTGCCAAAAAGTACTTAAGACAGAATGAAAACTCGCTTTAATAGTTATTGAATTCCGATCTGATTGTTATTTCCATGTATTGACTATTTGGAAGCTGTTCTCAGTCATGAAAACGAAACTCTTTCATTCAACTGCTTGTAGTGTTTGATAGACGTGAAAATATTTCGCTTAATTAAATTACATTCTGCACGCAATGTTTTCTTTGCTTCCCTGTGTCGAAACGTTAAAGGTAATTGAAATCTTTGTTAAGCAGTATTGCATAAATTGCAAAGGAATTGAAAAAAAATATTTTGGCTTATTTTGATGTGATTTAGGATCTTTAGAATACTAAATAAGCGGCTATATCTTGTCTATCTATGGGGCGGACCATTATTTTTTTGGAAGCAGGGGGATGAAAATTTTTTCAAGACAAACAATTTTTTTTCTGTATCGTTGTCTGTGAAAACATTTTTTCCGGTGTCATCTTCCTGCAGACAATTTTTTTCATGCCTGCAAAAAATTTAGTTGGGCTTTTTTTGCTTTTGCAAACAAAGTTTTCAGGATTCCCCCCCCTCCCCTCCTCTAAATCTGTACGATCTTCCTATGGTCTACAACGCACTAATCTTTTAACATGAATAAATATATATAAATATATATACTTAAGAGAACAAATATTATCGACTTCTTCTGAACCACTCTTACTACCAAACCTCTGCTACACCTCTTGCTCTATGCCGTAAATACCGAAACTTAGTTCAACATATTTCAACCGCACTAACAATCCATGACGCATTAGACTCATGTACCCACTGGGTACTATTTTTTACAATCTGTTGAGAATCGCAAAAAGCGCTCAAGGCATGATGTGGCTTGACATTGCATTATGAATTACGTGCACAGTAAGGATGTTCACAAACAATTAGCACGAACATCCTTAATCAAAGACACTTGCCTAAGTTGAGTAACCAACAATATTTGAATGATAAGTTGAATAATGACTTTAGACTTCAAAAGAATTTGCCACTAGTCAGCATTTTATCAAGTGTCCTGACTGGCTGTTGGTCTGTCTATTTTTATTTATAAGGCCTTCTCTAATTGTTGCAGAAAAAAGTATTAAAACTTAAGGACGTTCGCGCCAAAATCTTCCCACGTTCAGATAATTTTTTAAATAACTTTACCTGCAGTTAGATAATGACTAACTCGTGTCAGAAATGAAAAACAATTGGGGTGTCACCACGCTTGTTTCGGAGATAAACCGTATGGAAGAAGACAGTATTTATGGAAGCTTTGATAATTGATTCGAATTAGCTTACCTTGATTTGAGTTTAAAAAAATGAAAATGAACCAGTACAGCCAAGGTTTTTGTGTTGGCCTTAACTCAAACAGGCCTATTAAGTAAATATTTGCAATTGGTGTCATTCCTTCAGGTAGAGTGAACCTTTTGGAAGGATAATTGCTTGTCAAGCTCAGCCGCCAAATGCATAAATTTGAGCCTACGCGAGTCAGAAAAACCAAAAAAAAAAACTTCTCACGTTCAGATTTTTTTTGTTTTTTGTGTAAATGGAGAGAATTGGTAAAGGAAACTTTCTACGTAAAGAAAAACAGGGGTCACCAGGCATCTATGAGAGTTAAATCATCGCGAAGTTATCGCAACGGCTACTCACCCTATATGTGGTTGGAAAGTTTCCTCAGCGCGCGCGCTTGATGCATGATGTGGAGTAGCGTTGCGACAGGAATTACGTGCGCAGTAAGGATGCGCATAAACAATTAGCGCAAACGTCCTTAAATTGCTAACAAGAGTAAATGTAATCATTTTTTTATATCAGGAACCAGCCAGCATTGCAGAAGTAAAGAAATTTATAACAGAGATGAAGTTTGATGAACTGAGACAAATGATGATGTCACCATTATCTTTTGGCACTGCAGGTAAATACATGTATCGATTATCTATCATTTTATATCATGATCACAACTTGTTCACTAATAATGAACCCCAACAGAAATCCAAAGGTAAGCCTTCTTTATAACAGCCCTATACTATTTGGTCCGCCCATCAATCAGTTTTGTTAGCTTGCACAAGGAGACATATTCAAGGGCCCATTCAAGGGCATATTTCACGATTATGCTTGGCGTTCAATTTTGGTAATTTTGAAGAACAGCTACCCTCAACTGACTGTCGGTCATCTGTCGGCCGACTGTTGGCCATTTGTTGGCCGACAAACGGGCAACAGACGACCGACAGTCGGCCAACAGGTTTTGGCTAATGTGCAGGCCATTTGTTGGGCGACAGTTGGCCCACAGTTGGTGATGTGTCGGTAACATATCGGTAAATTGTGTCGGTAAGTTGTCGGTGGCTTAGCTTAAGGTAATTGTGAAGATAGCTCCCTTCAACTGATTGTCGGCTGTCTGTCCACCGACAGGCTTCCCGACAGGCCCCAGACAGACGACTGACAGGTTACCGACAGACGGCCGACAGTTTCCCAAATCAGACATTTTTACTGTAAAATAGTGCAGAAAAAGCCGGAGTTAACCGACATAGAAAGCAATATTAATGACTAGATAAACATTGTATTTCATCATAATACATCATCTACTTACTAATACAAAAAAATTGACTGCTCACCGAGATTTTCTTTTATATGAAGTTTAATTTGTTAAAAATGTATCAACTGCGTAATTTTTAGTCCACTTGGCAAGCGCTGAAATCATTTTCGAAGATGATTTGATCCAAAAGTTGGCAAAACTTAGGCATAGAGTCAGGCATAGACTTCTCGAGACACGCACTCACTAAAATCGCCCTACAATGCAATTTGAACCCTTATGGTTTGTCATGTAAATATAAATAATGTTTTCCAATATGGCAGCCAAAAATGAAATGCTGTACTCACGTAAATACTCTGGCAGCTTTTGGCAACATTGACGAAAGCTTTAAGCAGTGACTACCTCAACTGAAGAGGATATAACTTCCTTTTCAATTTATTATACATCTCGGGGGCGGCAATTAAAGAAAAAGCCACCAACAACTTACTGACACATTACCGACATTACCGACACATCACTGACTGTCGGCCGACAAACGGCTGACAGATGCCCTGCACATTAGCCAAAATCTGTCGGCCGTTTGTCGGTCACCTGTTGGCCGACTGTCAGCTGACAAACGGCCGACAGTTGGTTTGGGGAGCTGTTCTTCACAATTACCTAGCTTTACGTTTTTTCTAAGTTTTCTTCAACTACTGCCCCCGAGATGTATAATAAATTGAAACGGCTAACTTCTGTCAATGCATGTGCTCGCCAAAAAAATCATTGTGCTAGTATGTTCGCAAAGACCATTCTACAACCTGCAACCTGCAATGCAAACAGGGAAAAATGTCAAAGGTAAACATCATTTATACATGACATACCATAAGGGTTCGCATTGCATTGTAGGGCTATTTTAGTGAGTGCGTGTCATGAGAAGTTTATGCCTATGTTTTGGATTAAATCATCTTGGAAAGTGATTTCACTGCTTGCCCAGTGGACTGAAAATTGCGCAGGTGATATATTTATAACAAATTAAACTTCATGTAAAAGAAAATCTCGGCAAACAGTCAATTTTTTTGTATCAGTAAGTAGTTGATGTATCACAATGAAATACAATGCTTTCTGTGTTGGGTTAACTCAGGCTTTTTCTGCTCTATTTTACAGTAAAATGTCTGTTTTGGGAAACTGTGGGTAGTCTGTTGGTAACCTGTGGGTTGTCTGTCGGTGACCTGTCAGCGGGCTGTTGGCCAACAGAGGACCGACAGTCGGTTGAAGGGAGCTCTTCTTCTCAATTACCCAAATTTTAATAATAATTTTTTAGGTTTTTTTTTCCAGGTTATAATCTTTCTCCAATCTTGGAAACATGTTAGAACTGCAGTAAAAGTAAAATGTGTTAACACAAACAGAACTACTACTACTACTGCTGCTGCTGCTGCTGCTGCTGCTGCTAATAATAATAATAATCTTTATATAGGAGGCTCCACTCACTAATGTGGTTTTCAGGGAGATTATCAAAGCATTGATTAAAAAATCTCTAAAAGCTAAAAAAATATACAACTAAAACTATATAAAATTGAAACATTGAAACTCATAGTAAAATGTTTACAAAACGTACAAAGCCAGCCTACATCTTTTTAACAGCAGTGATGCATTAGAAAACATGCAAAGGTGCACAGCTACTGAAAGGGTACAGAGTGTATGTATTATAGGCATTATCTCCTGATTTGAATGATTGAGCTTCCTCCAACATATTGATACTGCACGTACATCTGTTGCAGGTTTATAGACTGAGTAGAGTAGGACTGGAAACTGCATTGTGACGTAGTGGTTACGTGTCAGGAAAGACTGAAAAAGATGGCGTTTTGCTTGTGAAAATGAATCTGCTTGCATATCGATCGTTTGAGCACAACTGCGACCACTTGGTGGCTGAAGGACATTATTAAGTCCGGATGCCTGCAAATTAAAAGCAACTCTTGAAGAACTGAGGGCTGTTCTGACTTTTGTTTTGCACAATAGCGCTGTTTTGGCGCTCGAGTGAACGTTGTCTTACAAAAGCCAGATCGATCCAAGCGGAAAGTCTAAAACAGTTTTCTTCTTGGAAACTTTGTCAGCGCGAGTTTTGCATTATCCGCTTGCGGGTGTTAGTTGTTTGCAGGGGACCTTTCATCGCGAAAAATTTTTCTGTGCCTCATTAAATATTCATCTGAATCAATCGATTTGTGCGAATGAAAACCGAAGAAGTCTATCTCTTAATTTCGCAGGATTTTGTGCTGAGATGTGTGATGATGTAAGGAGTGGAGATAGAAGTGATCTTAACTGAAAGCAAGACTAATATGAAGTGAAAACACCAGCTTGTTAAAATGGGATTGGGGTTCGCCTTTGCCCCTGGGTTAAGCCACTAAACCCTAACTTGGAACGTTAACCCTAACCTTAGGGTTAGGGTTATAAGTCAGAGTTATAGTCTAATCCCTAAAACGTTTGCTGGTTTCATTGTTTTGAGGAACAAAAGGTTTCCTTTGTTTATCATTTGTCAAAGAAAATTGCTTAAGATGCTGCCAGCAAAAATCTTGTCTTTTTGCATGTGTCATTTTTAGGAAACGAAGGCAAGACCAGCAAAATGAAATACAGGGCAGTGTATAGCACACGTAAACAAACTTGCCAGGAGGCAAACACGTAAACAAACTTGCATGTAAAGCTTAGTTCCCACTAGCAACATAAGGATCATAAGCATAATCATAAACATAAACATAATCTTCTCATGTTCTAGTGGGAACTTCCGCACTTACAACTCAAAGAATGGTATTCCAATACGTGTCTCTGTTAAAATGAACCGACCCGAAAGAACTGGACCTAGAATTTTATTGGCCAAAACACAATGACCCAGTTGCGTCATTATGTCTCTGATTATGTCGTTATGATTTTCGCGTTCCCACTATAAAGAAAAGCAACATAGTCATAGTCATAGACATAATCATAATCATAAGAAAATGGTTAATCATTTTCTTATGATTATGATTATGTTGATCATAAGGGCGCTTATGATTATGTTTCTGGACGTTCCCACTAAGACATAAGCGACATAACAGCGTTATGTTTGTGCTTATGATTATGATTATGATCGTTATGTCGCTAGTGGGAACTAGGCTTAAGCAAACTTTACAGGAGGCAGCGTGGCCTCGTGGTTAGGGCGCTGGACTTGTAATCCAGAGGTCCCAGTTTCAAATCCTCCTCCCTGCCACTAGATGGATTTGTCTTCGGTGGTCCCGAATTCAACTCCTCCACGCTTTGTATTTTGCCAACTGGTGACCAGCCTCCTGCCAGTTGTGATTTTTAACAAGTTTCTGTTTGATTTATAATATTTGTTTCACTATTTACAATGTCCTCAATTAGCACACCCATGCTAAATACATTGACACTTAAATAAAAGTGATTATTATTATTATTATTATTATTGCATGCGAAGTTTGGAGTTGTTTTTGACAATGTTCAATTTAGCCAAAAAACGTAATGTGTGGGTCTTGCCCTCGCGCCTTCAAATATAAACAGACAGGTTTTTTTGGTTTCTGAAAATATTAAAGTAAAGAATTATTTCACCCAATGCACTGTGATGCCATAACGTCTTATTTAAGTAATTGCGGTTTTAACTTGGCACCTTGACACAGAGTCTACAACAATCGCACCAAAGGGAAAGGCATGTGTCGTCCGTGAGAGTTCAAGACTGTAACCTAGACTTATCTTCTGCGCATGTGTTTACTGTAAAGTTCCCTTTTCTTGGAAAAAATAGTACCACATGGACAGTGTTGGGCTTTCAGAAACAAATATATATCCTTTGCGTTCTTAATATAAAAGTAATGTAGAGACACTCCGCATTTTACCTACCCCTTTCATAAGAATAATTAATTAGTTAATTAATTAATTGATATTACCAGTAATTACTTAATCAGCTATCAAAGTTTACACCATAGCTCCTTAGGGTATTAGGGCCTTAGCGGTTTAGTAGGTGGCAGCCCACTTAACCATCACAATAGTGCATTCTGCACTAAAAAGCAAAAAAATTGTAATTTTCTGCGCTATTTCTTTGAGTGTACAAAACCTACAGCCTTCTGATGAAGCAGTCCTGAAAGTTTTCTTCTTGGCAGTGTCGATTTTCCAGTTTGGCTACTATAAGCCACGGCATCCAGAGTTAAAACGACAATCAACGAGCGCTATTCTCCTCTTCGTTGCAATGTAATCGACATGTCTACACACCTTATGACGTCAGGAGATCTAATTTGCATGTTTTGGCCACATGCCGGATGTCGCCATTTCTAGCTTGAAATGGCCAAATGTCTGTTTGAACTACCACTTCCTTTTCTGAAAAGTAGCTCTACTCCACCAACACGGGTCTACACCATCAACACAGCTCTACTCCACCAACACAGCCCTTCTCCACCAACACGGCTCTACTCCATCAACACAGCTCTACTCCACCAATACAGCCCTTCTCCACCAACACAGCCCTTCTCCACGAACATAGTTCTACTCTACCAACACAAATCACTCCACCAACACAACTCAACTCAACCAACACAACTCTACTCGACTCCACAAGCTTTACTTCATCAGTACAACTTGACTCCACCAACACAACTCTACTCTACTCCACCAGTTCAACTCCACTAACAAAACTCTACTCTACTCCAACAGCTCGACTCCATCAACACAACTCGACTTGTCTCCATCAACACAACTCTACACTACTTCACCAGCTTGACACTTCCAACACAACTTGACTCAACTCAATTCTACCCCAACAACACAACTTGACTTGACTCCAGCACCACAACTTTACACGACTCCACCAACACAACTTGAACTTGACTTGACTCCACCAACACAACCCTACTCTTTTCCACCAACACAACTCAAGCCAACTCCACTCTACTCCACCAGCACAACTTGACTTGACTTGACTCGACTCCATGACCACAACTTGACTTGACTCCACCAACACAACTTGACTCGACTTGACTCCACCAACACAACTTCCCTTGACTCCACCAACACAAATCGACTTGACTCAACCACCACAACTCAACTCAACTTGACTCGACTCCACCAACACAACTTCACTTGACTCCACCAACACAACTCGACTTGACTCAATCACCATAACTCAACTTGACTCGACTCGACTCGACTCCACCAACACAACTTCACTTGACTCCACCAACACAACTCGACTTGACTCAACCGCCATAACTCAACTCAACTCGACTCAACTCCACCAACACAACTTCACTTGACTCCACCAACACAACTCGACTTGACTCAACCGCCATAACTCAACTCAACTTGACTCGGCTCCACCAACACAACTTCACCTGACTCCACCAACACAACTTCACTTGACTCCACCACCATAACTCAACTCAACTCGACTCAACTCCACCAACACAACTTCACTTGACTCCACCAACACAACTTCACTTGACTCCACCACCATAACTCAACTCAACTCGACTCAACTCCACCAACACAACTTCACTTGACTCCACCAACACAACTTCACTTGACTCCACCACCATAACTCAACTCAACTCGACTCAACTCCACCAACACAATTTCACTTGACTCCACCAACACAACTTCACTTGACTCCACCACCATAACTCAACTCAACTCGACTCAACTCCACCAACACAACTTCACTTGACTCCACCAACACAACTCGACTTGACTCAACCGCCATAACTCAACTCAACTCGACTCAACTCCACCAACACAACTTCACTTGACTCCACCAGCACAACTTGACTCGACTCCACCAACTCAACTCTACTTTTCCCTATCAGCTGGACTCCATAACTATGCTGCCTGTTATTGTGATTGTTGATGTTTTGTGTATGTGTACATGTACATGCATGTGCATGTGTGGTATTTTATAGATATAGTCGGGTAATTTATGCTTCTAGTTGTCAGTTCCGAAATAAATTGGCCTACACTGTTTTTGTTTAATTAAAGCAACCATTTTACCATACTCTTTGTTACAGTTTTGTCGTTGTGACTCACATAATACAGAATTCATACATTACGGAGACTAGTGCTGACATGACTCATGTGTAGTCGCATCTTTGAGGGCCCCGGGTTTCCTTTCAAATTTTTGTCAGGCAGCCTGTTCTATGGAAGAGCAAACAACCTCCTCTAAGGGAACACGATCCATAGGAAGCAGCTCCACTGAATCATGTTCACCAATGAAAAGCATCCTAAAAGTAACAAAGTCGATCTCGAAAGGTGTGAAGTTAAAGATACTACAGAACAAGAAATGGTTTTCATTACGTCAAACAAGTTGTCTTTTCTCCAAATGGAGAATGTCTGTGGACACAATCTTAAATGGGGCAGTTGTCATAATGCTCTCCATTGGTGCCTTAAGGTGTAATGTAGATGGTGAGCATGCTGGTGCACCATTTACTGTTGGGCTTTTGCTCCCATAGATATTCCTTCCAGTCTTTTTGCTTCAACATTTCTAAAAAGGTTTCAAGGTTCGCATCGTTGGTAACCAGGAAAGGCGCATCAAACTTGAACCCGTTCTGGGATGGGTAATATTACCACACTTCCCCAGTTTCTTGGTTCTTCAGGATAAACCCAAAGGCCACATTGATTTTAAACGGTATTGTTTGCTTTTGGAAAACATCTCTCACCATCTCTTCCACATCTGCGCCATCTTCAGAAAGGTGGTGGTTGTAAATATCCGGTGCAGTACCACACAGCTGCTGACACGTGGGGGTATAAGCATGCCAATTGTCAGCATAACACTCTCTGCAACCCCTCTTAAACATTTTCCGCTAGATGAGAAGGAATATTATCTGGCTCTTCAATGAGGGCAACTCCTCTCCTCTTGGATGGTAGTTGGTTTTCTTCTGGTTGAGAGGGAGGTGAGGGTGACAGTTATGGTGGCACTAATGGTCGGTCTTTCAACTTCTGCTTCTTGGTAGGAGGATGAGAGTTGAGTGTGGCTCTCCCTCTTTTCTTGTTATGTATTTTTCTAACATGGTGTTGTAAATTATCACTTCTATGGAATGACTTTTTCCACGAAGAGCATTGAAAGTCTTTTTCCCATGCACAGTAAACTTATGCCTTTTAAAACTCCTTCCAGTTATAAAAGATCATCTGGAGGTCAAACACAGTTCCATCTTGACTGCTCTGCATCTGGCTTCAAATGAGGTGCTCTTGGACAACCACCTCTTTTTATACTCTGCAGAAAAAGGGAATTGATTGAGAGTTAGCCAACTTGTTTTTTTCTTTCCGATTGACTCGTGCACTCACTAGTTTAATGGACAGATGAGTTGACAACTTTTTTTTCCAATTGACTTGTGGATTGACAAATTAAATTTGATTGATATTGACAAGCTTTGATGGACAGCTTGTATTGGAATATGACAGATTATGGTGGATATGACAGTGATTGATGGGTGTGCTGGCAGAGCAACCCACATCGGCTCGGACACACTGGTAAACAGTGAAACCACAAGACCTGAGAATGCATCTGCAGGTGCCGGCTCCTTATTGAAATGGTGTGACCAAGTAAATGCAGGAGCTCGAGGTACGTAAGGGAAATTGCCCACCAGATACGAAGGTCTGGAACTGGTCTTTACATTTCCCCCACCTCGGCTCTCCGATATGTCAAGCAATCATTACATAAGAAAAAAAAAGGATTCACAGCAAAGAGGCTACCTGGCTAAACCCGAACCACTCATCAATCATACACCACCCAATGAGTGCCAACCAACTTGACATGTTTTCTTACCGCTTTGACAGGGTTTTTTACCAGTTTGAAAGGTTTCATCCAGTTTGATGCAGTGAATGGATGCACATGTACCTCACGCATTTTTCTCAGAATTCGCGTCTTTCTAGGAATCTGCAGATAGTATTTCTCAGAAAAGTACAGTGAAACTGACAGACTTTTCTTGTCAAAATGTGAATCTTTTCAGGAAGAATGTGAGCTTCAGGTAAGCGGCTTCTTTCATATTTACTGTAACAAAAATGGAAGCATGTTGGTTTAGATATTCCTGTCTTTGGCATTCTCTTGTTGCAACGCCAATATATATTTGTCTAACGGACAAAAACAAATACCGGTAATCTAACAATAATTAAAAAAATTCTGTAGGTAGGGTTCAGAACCATCTTAAATTCCTTTTGTCAGTTAGATAAAAATATGTCAAAAACAACAAAATTTGTGGAGTAGTTTTTGAGTTATTAACCTCAAAAGGTGCAGAGTAGGGTATCTTTGACCTCATATGATGTTGCCGTGGCAACTAATTTTGGCGTCACAATAATTTTCACTGCTTTTCTTAAGTTTTCGAAAAACAAGCTCGGGATAGACAAACAGAAGATTCGAGACCTAGTTACTTTATAGTTTACTTTACCTAGTTACTTTATTTCTGCAAGTTTTTCAATTTGTATTTTGTATTATTTATTTATTTATTTATTATTATTATTATTATTTTTTTTTTTTGTGTAAAAAACTGTCTATTGTAAAGAAATAAAAAAAATAAAATAATAATAATAATAATTTCAATTTCCTCATTGGTAAAACTTGTACAAGTCTGTACTAAAAGATTTTCCTAAGTGTTTTTGGTGTAGCTGTGATAGAATGCCAAAGACGGGCATGTCCAACTCTGACTAAACTATTGCTTAAGCCTGAAAGTTGAAAATAAATTTGGTTTCCCTGTTAACAAAAGCTGTTTGTGTGCTTTTCTTTGTGCGGCCGTCGATAAAGGCTTTAGATCCGTCCATTTTTACTCGTTTTTTTTCTTTGCTTTTGTTGACTTGTCGAGTTGTTTCTAGCATCAAGAAAAAACATGACATCGAATTTAAACATTGACCAGCCGTCTTTCAGTTTATGAGCTTTCATAAACAACTATTCGTTTGTTGTTGTTGTTCGTCAAAAGAAAACCTGTTTTGGTGACCCTGAAAATCAAAGGAACGTCCAACTATGATTGGTATTATTTTCAGCGAAGCTTAAAGCTAGTCATCGAGGGAAAGCGTTCGCATTTTCAGATGCTAAAAAAATGTGCCGACTGCTTTGTTGGGATATCGCTGTTCGTGAAAAATAGAATTTAGTATGTGCTTCATTTGTCGTTATTCATTTGCGTTTTGTGGAACTTTTTTTTTGCGGCCTCTCAACATCGAAGGGAAAGGCCAACTTATGAATAGTATTAGTTTAGTCCAACTTAAAGTTAGTCAATTGTGGGAAAGCATTCACATTTTTAGAAGCTTAAAAATATGTGTTGACTGCTTGTGATTTTGCCGTTCGCGAATACTAAAATTTAGCATGCGGTTAATTTGTCATTGTTCAAATGGGTTTTGTGGAACAATTTTTTTGTGGCCCCAGAATGTCGAAGGGAACGGCCAACTACAAATGAAAAACAGTTCAGTGCACATTTTCAGATCCTACACCTTACATGTTGGCAGACGATAGTTTAGGACATGTTGTTGTTGTGGCGGTTTCGTCTTGTGCTCTCTGCCAGTCTTGGCATGGAGCAATTCTTAAACTTTGTTATGTCACACCTTGAAAGTAGTAAAAAAGATCATTCTTTGACTATTCTTGCTACCTGCGTAAAGTTGTTTTCTTAGAATCTTTGACCAAAATTCCTAGAAAAATTTGCAAGCCCAGTGGAGGTGGGGTGATCTTCCTTTTTCAAACATGACAACATCCATATGATCTGTGCACTTCGGTATGCAAATTAACACCTCATGCGATTTCTCAAACTTTGACAGATTTTTTTTTTTTATTTTTATATAAAATAAATAAAAAAAAAAAAAAACTAACAATCCGAATATTTACACTTCTCACAATAAGATTACCAATAATAAAGTACAATGAAAAATTTAAATAGAAATTACTCGTTAAAAGGAAAACAACTACAATTACAATTAACACACACACACAAAAAGCATAACAAATTTACTAATAAATGTGCTAAATAAGAAAATTTGACCACTTTTTATTAAAGGCAGTGCGATTATTGGTCATGATTGCGATGTATTTTTCCGTTTCAATTTTATCTCGAACGAGAGTGATATAATCGGCGAACTGAAATCTTTGGTCTGTTAAGGCATTAGTATACAAAAAGTATTTTCCAATTATAATCAAGTGGTTAAGGGTTGAACAGGACGACCAGTTTTCTGTTACGCCGTATATTATTTCTGTTTTAGAAAGAGAAGTCTTCTTTGTTTTTGATAGCGAATTATACCAAGTAGTGAACTCGGACCAGAAAGATGTGGCTGCTGAACATGTGAAGAATAAATGAGCAATCGTTTGTTCGACATTGGTACAGTAGGGACAATAAGGGTTTGGTTTTTTCTTCATTTTATACAGAATGTTATTTGTATATAGTATGTTGTGAATTACCTTGTACTGGAAAACAGATAGTTTTACTTCTTTCGTTACGCAAAATGGAAGCGAATAAACACCTTGTCGCGTTTGCGCATCAAAACCGCATTCTATTAATCTTTTATCTGCGGTAGGAGGACATTGCTGTCGGTTGACCAGAGTGTTATAAACTGTTTTACACGTGAGCTTGTCGATTGCGGGATGCGGGTCTGTCGGGACACGATGATGCTCGTCTCTTTTCAGACTCTTCTTCCAATGAATTGGTATAGCCGACAACAAACTTAAGTATTGTAAAAAATTGCATTTGATTTTGAATTTTTCCAAGAAAGTATTAAATGACATGAAGCCAGTTCCTTCATCGTTAACAATATCAGCAAGGTTTTGTAGGCCGACTTGATACCAATTACGATAATAAACTGATGATTTGCCTATTCTTATGAATCGGTTGTTCCAAATTGTTTGGTTTAAGAAATCTTCTTTCTTTTCAGGAGTAGTTTTGTTTAAGTCTTGCCAGTGCAATATTATATCACGGTAGAATTTGGGTAGGTGCTCATTAATACACAAAGATTTAATGTCATAGTTGCATTCGAAGAGAAGCTTGCCTCCAACGTTTGAAAGTAATGATAATGGGATAGATTTCCATGGTTCAGTTTCCTTGGAGCACAAACGTTTTACCCATGATATTTTCAGCGCTTTATCGAATAGTGAAAAGTCAATCATGCCAAGTCCTCCGTCATTCTTGCTTCTTGTGATAGTTGTTTTTTTAAGTTTTGGATTTTTGTTTTTCCATATATATCTGAATATTATGTTATTGACTTCATCGGTAAATCCGTTTGGAGTGTCTAGCACACTGCAAATGAAAGTTAGTTTAGAAATCGCAAGGGTTTTAACGATGTTAATTCTTCCATATATCGATAAGTCCCTGGAAGACCAAATGTTTAATAGTTTTTTAAGGGGATTAAGCTTATCAAAGAAATTCTTTTCAGTTGCAAGCTCTTCGTTATATGAAAAATATACCCCTAGGGCGTAAATAGGCTCATCACTTAGTTTTAAGTCTAGCACACGGTCTTTTCTATGGCGCCAACGTCCCAACCATAATATTTCTGATTTGGATTGGTTTATTTTTAGACCTGAGCAACTTTCAAATTGGCTTAATAGATAAAAAAGATTATGAATTGACTGGACATCCCTTACGAAGACTGTTGTATCGTCTGCATATTGGGAGACCTTGACCGTTTGTTCTCTGTCAATCTGGATTCCTCTTATCTCGTTTGAACGTGTAATAGCATTGTTTAAAATTTCCACGCCAATTACAAATAGGATACCCGAAAGAGGGCAACCTTGTCTGACTCCTCTACTTAAGTTGAAGTGCTTAGTTGCGAAACCGTTATTCAAGACGCAACTTGTGATGTCCTTATACAAGACTGAAACCCACTGTCGTAATTGTGGACCAAAGTTAAATACCTCTAGGCATTTTTGCAAGTATTTCCATTCGATGGAATCGAAGGCTTTCTCGAAGTCAAGAAAAACGGCAAGGCCTGGAATATTTTTAGCTTTAGTAAAAGACATCATATCTGATATGATTCTGATATTTTCACCTATATATCTTCCCTTCACGTATCCAGTTTGGCTTGAACTGATGATAGTTGGCAAAACCTTTTCTAAGCGTAGAGCTATAGCTTTTGTGGCAATTTTGTAGTCATTATTAAGTAGCGATATTGGTCTCCAGTTTTTCAGATAATTTTTATCTTTGTCTTTTTTCGGTATCAATGATATCACTCCAAGTTTTTGAGTAATTGATAAAGACCCATTTTTAAATGCGTAATTGAAACTATCAACCATGAATTGTCCGATAACATTCCAGAATGATCTGTAGAATTCAATTGTAAAACCGTCTGAACCAGGAGTTTTATTATTTTTAAACTGACCAAGCGAATTTGCACACTCTTGAAGTGTTAACAGTCCTTCGCAATTGTCTGCTTCTTCGATGTTAAGGGTATTCAAACCATCTGAATGAAAAAAGTGATTAAAGATTTCTGATTCTGGAGATACATCTCTTGACCTGTAAATTTCTTTAAAAAAAGTTTCTTCTTCTTCTAATATTTGTCCGGGATTGTGAAGGAGAGATCCATCTTCTTTTTTCAACGATATTATATGTTTTCGTTTATGATTTCTTTTCTCTAGGTTGTAAAAATATTTACTGTTCTTTTCACCGAATTCATACCATTGAGCTTTACTGCGGACCATTGTGCCTCGAGTTTTATTGGCAACTACTTTCGCTAGCTTTTTCTTAACCCGATCCATTTCAATTTTAGTAGCTTCGCTGAAGTTAGATCTTATCTTTTCCTGTAAGCGAGTAAATTCTATCAATAAGTCATTTTCTTCATCCCGTTTTTGTTTGGCTTTTCTTTTAGCGAAGATTATTGTTGACGCTCTAATTTCCATTTTAATCATTTCCCAAAATAATCCTTTGTCTGGGACTTCTTGATATTTTGAAACAATTTCTGGTATTTGTTTTGTTATCATTGCGATATAATTTTCATCTGTTAACAAAGAGTTATTGAATTTCCAAAATCCAGGACCGCGTGTTGTTTCTGTATTATTAGACGACAAAGAAATTGTTAAGGCAGAGTGATCTGAAAAAATGTTTGGTAATATTTTGACATCTATAATTGAAGATTGCATATCTTTTGATATGAAAAAATAATCTAATCTGCATTGAATTTTCATCGATGGATTATTCCACGTAAAGCCTTGCACGTTAGGATGTTTATGATTCCACGCGTCAACAAGATCTTGAGTGCTCATTAAAGTCTTTATCTCTTGAATCACACCTTTTTTATGAACAACCGATCGTCCTCCACATTTATCTTTTTCGCTTATCGCACAATTAAAGTCTCCACCAATCACCACTTGTTCATTTGCATATGTATTGAGCAAGGAGTTTGACAAGCCTCTGAGGAATTGTACTTGTTGGGTTTGGTCATTTGGGGAATAAATATTCAAAAACACAAATTTTTCACTGTCTAATAATGCTTCGCATAAAATGTATCTGCCGTTTTTATCATTTACGATTTTCTCAATGGTCACATCGAGTCTAGGCTTAAAGAGAATCATTACGCCTCTACTATGATTTGAACCGTGGCTTTCAATTATTTTCCCTCCCCATTCCGCTTTCCATGTTTTGATTGTTTGAGGGGATGAGTATGTTTCTTGTAAAAATATGACATCTGATTTCTGTTGATGCAGCCATCGAAACACTTGACGCCACTTGATAGTCCTGTTCAGCCCTCTAACATTTAAAGATAAGATCTTAAGATCCATGTATAATTATCCAGAAATTATGAGATGAAACATTTTTTCGTAATTCAGTTTGCCGATTCGAGTTAGAAAAATCATAACAATAAATATGCACGGCACATAAATACTGCAATATAAACAAACGCTGAAGAACATTAAGTGGAAAGACAACTAAATAAATATATTTTTGCACAAGAAAAAAATCGAAACACAAAAACCCAGTGTACATGCAGCAGGTTACCTTGTCCGAGACGAGTGTAAGCACCCCTTAGAGTTCCACAAAGGCAGCAAAATCTCAATCTCTTGCTAATCCATTCTCCATTATTCGACCGTATAGCGGGAAGTCTTTGGTCTCGGGTCCGCGGTAAACAGCATTCTCAATAATTAACTTTTCGACATTGAAGAAAGCCATTTTCTTTTCTCCCTTTGCTCTCTTAAGCACCGGCTGAAGCGTTTTTCTAATTTCATCCACTTCCCTCGGGAAGTCATCTGATACGCCATATTTTTTACCTTTAGGTAAGTTCTTTATACGTGATTTAATAAACTCCTTGTCTTGAAAGAAGGACACTTTGGCTATTATTGGCCTCGGTTGTTTCTTGTTTTCTTTTCTTCTTGACAGATGGTTATTTTGAATAAATTACAACGGGGGGGGGGGGGGGGGTGGGATGGGGGTGGATTCAGATTCAGATTTTCTCCGGGATAAGGTTTCTCCTCCTCTTTGAGTGTACTTTTAGTCAAGAGGGTACATGGAATCGGTAGAAATGACTTAACCATGTGTACTAGGCCCAGTTCTGTTCTGCGCTATAGGAAGATGCTTTTGTATTGTCGCAAACCTGGATGGTCTTTTGACTGGATGTTCCTGTCGTGATTTTAGTGAGTTCCTCACCCAGTTCCAGTCTGTCTGGGAGCTTGCTGTCTTCCTTGGGCTCAAATATCATTGGCATTCCCTCTGGAACAGGCCTGAAGTGAATTTGACACTTAACTTTTGTTGCCTCTCCTTTTTGCAGCATGCCATCTCTCTTTCTAACTTTGACAGTTGTAGTAGCTGTGCCCTTGTGGTCTTGAATTGGTAAGATTGACCAGAGCACCTACTTGAGTGTGTTGAACTAAAGGGAATGACTGCTGAATGATATTACTTGCAGCTTAGGGATTTTCATTGTGTTGACTGAGAAATTCTTCTATATGATTGAAGCCAGTGATCGTGTACTCTGGTTATGTTGCTCTGGCATGTGAAATCAACAACATAAAATTGTCAGTCTTGCTCTTGTTTTGTTTTCCATATATTCAAACATAAAGTAAAGAAATTGGTGAACTGGCAGATGAAATAATTGTTATTTTTATTTGTCAGTTCTGATAACAAAATGTTTGTTATGTTGGGATTTAGTTGGATGAATTGAGTTCCGAGTAATAAGACAATGCAAACTGACAGTTTTGGTAGCAAGGTTCATGTCTACATGGATGGGGAAGTTCTCATGCAGACAATCCAAATGCTAGAAACGATTGAAACCAAAGTCGACAAAACATTTTGCCAACGGTAGAATCCATTCAAACCAAAAGTAAAAACAATTGAAACCAAACCCCATAAATTTTTTATTTTTACTTCATGTGATAGTAAGAAATGTGTTTAGGATGGTTTCATTTGTATGCTTGTAGTAGACTTGATTCCACTCTAGTGCAGAATAGTGCAGTTGAGTCGAGTCGAGTAAAGTTGACGAGTTGAGTCGAGTGGAGTAGAACTGGTGGAGAAAAGTAGAGTTGTGTTGATGGAGTCAAGTCGAGTCAAGTCAAGTTGTGTTGGTGGAGTTGAGCTAAAGTAGAGTTGTGTTGGTGGAGTAAAGTAGAGTTGTGTTGGTCGAGTCTAGTCGAATCAAGTCGAGTCGAGTTGTGTTGGTGGGGTTGAGCTGGTGGACAAAAGTAGTGTTGTGTTGATGGACTTGAGTCAAGTCGTTGAGTTGTGTTGGTGGAGTTGAGCTGGTGGTGTAAAGTAGAGTTTTGTTGGTGGAGTAAAGTCAAGTTGAGTTGATGGAGTTGAGTGGAGTTGAGTTGTGTTGGTGGAGTCAAGCTGGTGGAGAAAAGTAGAGTTGTGTTGGTCGAGTCCAGTAATTCAAATAGGGTTCACACGTCACAATAAATCGCGAAATCTGTGCAAAGCGCATGATCAGGCTATTCTGAAAAAACAGCATAATGGCAACAATAAAATGAAACTAAGACCACGTTGTTTATCGTCAGAGCCAGGAAACTACCAATTAGATAGCTTTTATCTTCTTGGAAACAGGCTTTATCTAATGATCCCTCATGTCATGAAATAAGTCAGATAAATACCTCAAATGTCAGTATTAATCCATATACATCCCTTGGGCCTACAGCCCTCGGGGATGTTTATGGATTAATACCGACATTT
Organism: Meandrina meandrites; assembly: GCA_963693305.1. Classification (NCBI taxonomy): domain Eukaryota; kingdom Metazoa; phylum Cnidaria; class Anthozoa; order Scleractinia; family Meandrinidae; genus Meandrina; species Meandrina meandrites. The sequence continues at coordinate 21,039,348 of OY855910.1, forward strand.
GAGGTATTTATCTCTTACATAACAAAAATTACACAAGACAGCTTACCTTAAGGCAGCAACACAACACTGTAGTAACTTAGTACAATGTTCATGGCAGAAAGTTTTCTTGACAAGGTTTCGTTTGGGACGTCCAGGTCCCGGTTCAAAAAAGGGTTCAATCCTAACCTTGGGTTTAATCTGGCTTAACCTCTGGTTAAACTTTATCTGCAGGTTAGTTCTGTTGTTCAAAGACAGGTCAATGCTAACCTTTGGATAAACAGCATGTTAAATTCCACTCACCTCGTGAGGTTGGTTAACTCACTACCCTTGGGATAAATAGTACAGATCAATAATTATTATTAAAGTCAAGCAAAATGGTGGACTTGCTGTTTTTAGGATTTTGAGCGACGGTGGTGAGAAAGAAAGTTAAGACATGCAACAGTGTGAAATTGACGACTTCACAGTCAAAGAGTTACGTGCTTGTTATTGCCTTGGCAGGGATTCTTTTTTTTTATTACCAATCTTCTTGTTGGCGATATTCTTAAGTGCTCAAGTTTTCCTCTTCTTTGTCTGTTTAAACGGCAGTTTCGGTTGGGCTGAAGTTTTGTTTCCTCACCTTGCGTGCAGGTGTTGGTGTCACTGCAACCTTTTTATGGGTCTTTTATCAACAGCCCAAAGTAAAACAAACCAACAGAGTATTATAGGATGCTATCCACGGGTTAACCCCACGTAACCTGAGGTTAACTAACTGGCCCACTAACTGTGCTTTGAACAGCACAATTTTATTATCGAATTAACAAACATACAGTTATGAAATTTAACCTAGGGTTAAGGTTTAACCCCAAGTTAATTTAATCCTCTTTTGAACAACCAGGCCCAGAAGTAAGTAGCTAGGCAGTGTTTGATCAGTGTTCACTCGGCAAAACGTTTGGGCAGAAGGTTCTCACACTGCATAGTGTTTGTTTTCTGTGAGCTTTTCCACGAACCTGTCATGTGGAATTAATAGCTTGCCAGCAAACAATCTCGTCCCCAGAGCCTGCGATCCTTCTGGACTGCGCCAGGAATCGAGACCTCTGGGCTAGACTGAAAGCCCGCCAAAAAAAACCGGCCAAATCTCATTGGCTGTTGAAACTTGTTCATTTCAACCACAATCTTCGACACATGCGCGGAATCAAATCGGAACCAGGATTTCCTGGTTCCGGTTTTGGATTTGACCAGAGCCCATGCGCTTCCCGACCGCTGGTCAAGGGGACGCAGGATCTGGGGACGAGATTGGCCAGCAAAGCGTACTGGGATTGCGTCAAAGATTGACAAGAATGCAGATTTGTGTCGATGACTTCAACTTAATGGAAAATCATCTTTTTTTTTAGTCCTGCCCAGGCTGTAGGGTCTCGGATAGAGTAATAATAAGTGTGTCTCCCTTTGTCCTACTGATTAAATGTGCACATATTTGTGGCTCCTGGACACACTAACATGCAGTGTTAGCATGCAGTGAGTGTGCTATCACCTCTAGCATCAAAGTCCCATGGAAGGGTCACATAATTCTGCTCAAAGTTTGAGCAATAAGTGCAAAAATTAATTACTAAAAATCTGCTCATACTGTTTGAAACATCCCACTTTAATTTGTAAGTGACACCAAGATTAAAATTATTCTAAAACATTCTCAAGAGAGTTGCCAATTAAGGTGATTCCTCAGAAATAAAACTGCCTGATCAATTTTTTTGAAACCTTTGCAGAATGTTCCCTACCAAGCACTGTTTCGAAAAATTCAATAAAAAAAATAGGTCAAAATAGGATATAATGGACCAGACTTACCTTATTTATGCCTGTTCTGGTACTAATCATGCGCGTTAATTCATTGGTCCACATTACATTTTACAGTAGCTGGAAGCAAAGTTTATTAAAGTAATACATAAAAAAACACTCAATAGGTAAAAAGTGCCTAGCATAAGGAACAATGCTACACATAGATATCTTATGGAAAAATTTAAACAAATCCGAACAACATTGAATCAAAACGTTCCTCGGGTCATTGTTTCCAAGGTCATAATTTGTGTCCTCGAGTAACGATTTTGTGCACGCTTTGAGCTATATATTGTGCTATATCTTTTTTCCCCGATGAAATTTTTTTAAAATTGTCCAGCCCAATTCAAAGAGGTCAATTTGCACATCAAAATTCTGAAATAAAAAATATAGGGCACCATGCTTGTTTATGAGAAAACAATGATATATCTCTCTTGCAAGCTAAGCTGTATAGGAAAAAGCCGCCAATGTTTTGTTCATGTGCGCTCTAATCACCCGTAAAATTCTGCACAGAAGGGATGCGCAATGCAATACTGAGGAATCACTTTAACCTCATAAAAATGCTTAAAAATTTTGTTTTGAACTAAATGATGTGAAACATTCGTTTTAAAATATGGAGAACTTCAAATTTAATGTTCACTTGCGGGATCAGCTTGAGGGCTAAAGTGTCAACAAGTTATTTTCAATTGGATTCAAAATGTTCTGATGCCTATGATAATTTGCCTTTATATTCAGCAGAAATGGTGTTAAATGGCTTTGCAGTATGTACATGTAGCATATGGTTTGATTAACTTGATCAGTATGTTCAGTTACACTGAACATTTATACTATTACTGTTCATTCTAATAAAATTAATGCTTTTATAGGTTTGAGGTCGAAAATGGGGGCAGGTTTCAGCAGGATAAATGATTTGACCATTATCCAAGCCACCCAGGTGAAGTACATGTATTGTTAGACATGCATAATTTCATGCTCAGGTTGAACATTGTGTGAAACAATCCAAGCATTATTTGTGTGCTTTATTGACATTTAATATACTATCTTCGTTCACTGTCCAAAATCCACATGCACAATTGGTTAAAATCGAGCACGTGATTTTACTTTACCTGACGTCAGCAAACTCTGACAGTGCGTTATTGACAAGAATGCATAAAAATCATGCATTATTGACAATGGCTTCAGCTGACAGATTTGCAGAAATACAGTGGAAGAACAAATCCCTCAAATTATCAACAACGCGATACCCATAAATACCAAAAGCCAAACTACAAGTTCCCCTAAATTTGTTGACTTTGGAAATGCAAGATTTGAAAATTGCAATTTTGCATTCACTTATAACGTGTCAGATAAAGTGTTTGACTTGCTTTATACATGCTCAGTCTCGCAATCTGGCTGACTTTTTTATGAACGTTTTCAACTTATGAATGATTTTGTGAATGATTTTAAGCCCCATTTATATTTAATTATGTATATGGCTTTTTGTGATTTCTATGTTCTTAAACTACGCCAGTATAATTTTGTACTACTTAGATACAACTGAATTCTTATTTATTAAAACTCTTGTTCAAAGTTTGCGAAATTGTGTATTGCGTGCAGTGTACTCAGATTGTACATTCAAAGTGTTAGAGGCTGTTAGTTCGTGTTTTCTTTACAAATACACGCACTTGCTGGCAGCACAATGAACGAGAAATTTTCAATACTGCACGAGGCGTAGCCGAGTGCAGTATTGAAAAATTTCTCGTTCATTGTGTGGCCAGTGCGTGTGTTACGGATGGCACGACAAGGCGCCATTTGCAATGCAACTCAACTCATTTAATGCGTACTTCATGTAAGATACGTAGAACTAGAACGCACATGTTTACTCCAAATATGGTAAGACAAACCATATACGTAACATCTCCCTTTCTTTAAAAAAGAAAACTGATGAAATGAATATCTGGCAAAAACTAGCCTACAACAAACTTACACAGATCCACTTTGTTTCTGAAAGTGTTCTATGTCAAACTAAATCAGTTGATCCGAGCTTGCTAAAACAAACTTAAAGTGTTCAAAGTCTAGCTTTTTCTTAACGCTTCATGTCAAAATCTTTAAATCTTGAAGGGGGACGAACAGTCCGGGTTCTTGTCTTCTGAGGTGCTAACAATGGAACGTCAGTCTCTTCAGCAACAGTTTCACTCAAGGAATCTTTGACAGGCCTAGTAGGTTTAGCAGGTGATTCAGGTACTCTAGGTATCTCCTTGTGATTTACTCCTGACTCATGTGACCTAGCCTTGGTGCTCTGCTTTTCTGGTGCTGAGGATTCTGCTGCAGGTCTCAGAAACTGCCTGTTTCTTCTGAGGGTCTCATTGCCTGATTGGACTACATATGACCTGTCTGAAAGTTTCTCGACACAAGTAGCTGGTTTCCACGTTTGGTTCTTTCGCAGGGGTGCAATTCTGACTTCTTGTCCAGTCTCTAGTTCAGGTAACTGCTTCACATGACGGTCATGGTAGAACTTCGCCTTTTGCCTTTTCCGCTCTAATTTCTCTGTAGAATGTGCGCTTACTTTGGGACGGAGAAGACTTGATGCTGTTGGTAAGAGAGTTTGTGTTCGGCGCGACATAAGCCTCTGGGCGGGGCTGTCACCTATACCTTCAGTAGGTGTGTTCCTGTAGTCTAGTAGCGATAGCCATGGATCTTTCCCATCTCGGTCCGCTTTCTTAAATAGCTGTTTAACTGTCTTCACTGAAGACTCTGCTTTCCCATTTGACTTTGGGTAGTGTGGTGATGATGTGACATGGTTAAATTCCCAGCTGAGTGAAAACTCGTGAAATTCTTGACTGCTGTACTGTGATCCGTTGTCTGAGACAACTGTGTCCGGGATTCCATGTCTACTGAATTGTTCTTTGAGTACTTGTATAACTGCACGTGAGGTGGTATCTTCAAGTTCACTAACTTCCAAAAAATCTGAGTAATAGTCAACGACTGTGAGGTAATTCTTTCCACTAACAGTGAACAAATCTGTAGCCACTTTACTCCAAGGTCTGTCTGGAAGTTGATGAGACTGCATTGGCTGACTAGCATTCCTAGCCTGAAACTCGGCACAGACAGCACATCTCTCAACCAGGGCTTTGACTTCTGAATTCATTCCAGGCCAGAACACGATGTCTTTGGCCTTTCTTAGGCATGATGTGACTCCTTGATTGAATGAATTCTTGAGAGCATCTCTGGCCTCATGGCTTTGGGGACAATCACTCTCTGACTCTTAAATAGAATACCATTGTGGAGTGAAATCTCTTCTCTGTAGTTCCAGTAGTCACGAACTTGTACTGGGCATTGCTCTCTTCTCTCAGGCCATCCTGTTAGAACAGTGGTCTTCAGGCTCTCTAAGACGAGGTCTTGTGCTGTGCACTTCTGCAGCTGAGTTAACCTTTCTGGAGCCACTTTGATGGAATCAAAGGGAGTAAGGGTTTCAAGTTCAAGAGCGAAAACTTGAAAGTTGTCTGTCATCTCCTTCTTGACAGGAAGTGAGGCTCGAGACAAGTAATCGGCAACATACATCTGTGCACCTGGCTTGTATTTAACCTCTAGGTTAAAGCGCTGTAGCCTCAACATCATTCTTTGTACTCGACATGGAGCAGAGAGGATTGACTTCTGGAAAATGGACTGTAAGGGTTTGTGATCTGACTCAACCGTTATCTTCTTACGACCGGCGAGGTATTGACTGAACCTTTCGCAGGAGAAACCAATCGCTAAACATTCTTTCTCGATTTGAGCGTATTGCCTCTCAGTCTGTGATAGGGACCGTGAAGCAAAAGCAACTGGCTGGCCGTTTTGTAATAAAGCTGCTCCTAACCCGTATTCACTCGCATCACATTGCACTGTGACTTCTTCTTGAAGGTCATAATACTTGAGGACAGGGTGTTTGACTACAAGCTCTCGCACTTCCTGGAATGCTGTCTCATGATGCTGGGACCAGATGAACTTTGCATCCTTTGCTGTTATCTCTCTCAGTGGCTGGGCGACCTCTGATATCCTAGGGAGAAACTTTGCCAAGTAATTAACGAATCCTAAGAGACTCAGGAGTTCTTTCTTGGATGTAGGCCTCGGCATTTCCTGAACTGCCTTCACTTTCTCAGGATCTGGCTGTAACCCATCTTTGGTGATCAAGTGTCCCATGAATCTGACTTCAGACTTCTTGAGGTTCAACTTGCTGCTGTTTAGACGCAGATTGGCTTTTCGAGCTTGCTCTAGCAGACGAATCAATTTCTCATCATGATTTTGATTTGCTTCGTCATCATTCTCTCCATAGCCCATCACCAATATGTCATCTCTTATCACTTCTACACTGGGAAGACTATCAAGCTTCTCATGCAATTTGCATTCGAACTCTTCTGGAGCCAGGTTGATACCAAAGGGTAGCCTCAAATACTTATAACGCCCAAAGGGAGTCCAGAATGTTGTCTTGAGACTGCTGCTCTCATCTAATCCGACCTGGTAAAACCCATCTTTAGCATCTAAGGTACTAAACACTTTGGCATTGCTAAGCTTGGGCAGCAACTCATCTAGAGTAGGCATTTGGTACTTTGGATGGATGACTGCCTTGTTAAGATCTTTAGGATCCAAACAAATCCTAATCTTATTTGGTGTTGCAACAACTACCATACTGCTAATCCAGTCGGTCGGTGCTGTGACTTTCTCCACGATTCCTTTCCTTTCCAGATCATCAAGTTTGGCCTTGACCTTATCACGCAGGGGAACTGGCACTCGGCGCGGAGAATGCTGCAGTGGTGTTACGCTGGGGTCTGTGATAATGGTTGTATCACCAATATGGCCTAACCCTTCAAACATCTTTGAACTGAACAAGAATCTGATCTCTGGTCAGGTTACTACTGCTTTTCAGGACATTAATGGACTCTTCAGGATCTATATCTACTTTAAGAAGTCCCAACTGCTCACAAGCCTCAGCCGATAAGAGGGGTTTGTTAGAACTCTCAACAACTTGGAATCTCAGGTCCAGACGCTTGCCTCTTCTCTCTGCTGTGAGTGTGGTCTCACCTACAGGCTTCATCAAGCTACCATCAAATAGCTTTAGTTGGGCATTGGACTTACACAAGGGGGGATCACCATTCTGCAACAGCTGAACTTAATTTCTGTGACTGATCACATTACAAGTTGCACCAGTGTCCAACTGACATACTAGTTGCTCTTTGTACTGCTCTTCTATCACAAAGGTAATACTGGATGTTAACTGTTTACCACTACCATTAATTGCAGTAATTTCTTCTATCTTCAATAATGATTCCTCAGACTCGTAACCTTCTGCCACTTCAGCGACATGAACCTTCTCTTTGCCTGCCTGACACACTTTGGCGAAGTGGTTCATTCTTTTACAATTGCGGCATTGATGACCATAAGCTGGACATTCTGTCTGCTTGGCATGCTTCTTTTGCTGGCCACAATATTTACATTTCCATTTTTTGTCAGGTTTCTTTGGATTTGGTGGTTTCTTCGGATGAGGAGGCATCTTGCCTTGCATCGGTTTACGCTTCACATGAACTAAGTTCAGTTCCTCATTGTTTTGTTTCTCATCCTTTTGAATCGACTTTAGCTGCTTATTCGTTATTTCACTTGATTTGCACATGTCAAGAGCTTTATCCAAAGACAAATCTTTCTCTCTGAGCAATCTAGCTTTTGTACCCTTATCTTGTATTCCAATAACTAGCCTGTCACGTATCATTTCTTCTGCAAGTGCTCCAAACTGACAGGATGCTGCGAGTTTTCTTAATCTATTGACATAGCAATCAACAGTTTCTTCGGGTACTTGAATGCAAGAGTTAAAGACATACTTCTCATAGACGACATTTCTCTTTGGTAGGAAATAGTTTTCCAGTGCCTTCAATGCTGAAGTTATTGTCAGTACTTCGGTGCCAAAATTCAGATTCAGGAAAATTTGCAGACACTCCTTTCCCATAACAGAACGGAAGGTTGCTAATCGGGATGATTGACTCTTCTGATCCAAACCCGTTGCTACCTCATAATCTTGCCATTGTTGCTTAAAAAATTCCCAGTTGCTTGTGATATCTCCACGACAAACCATAGCACTTGGTACTGGAAAATTTGAAGGAAAACTGAGCACTTGAGGCGGCGGAGTAGGCTGTGGAGCTTGCGGTGGAGCTGGTGGTGGAGGATCTTGTTTGGTGTCTGACATCGTTTTGCTCGGTTTCAACGCACGTGGTCGATGTTGAAATTCGCTGTACGTACCGTAAATCAAGGAATTCTCGCTTCGTTTTGCTTCAGTAACTGCTTTGACTGAATATCAACCAGAAGACGTAATCTTGAGCGCTGCAGCTCGCCATAAGATTAACAAAACACTTCTGACACCATGTTACGGATGGCACGACAAGACGCCATTTGCAATGCAACTCAACTCGTTTAATGCGTACTTCATGTAAGATACGTAGAACTAGAACGCACATGTTTACTCCAAATATGGTAAGACAAACCATATACGTAACAGCGTGCATGTATTTGTAAACAAAACACTCACAACAGTCTCTAACCCATAAATAATAGGTTACATAGTGCCAAAACAATCTGGAATGAAGTTCTTAATTATCTCATTTTTGCAAAAGTGTCTGAAATTAGCAATAGTTTCTGAAATATAAGAAAGTTGCTGCCGTGGTTATTAACCAATCAGAATCCACTGAGCATTGAACCGTGAAAACAGCTAATTAATCATCATGGAAACCAGAAACTATCTGAATCTTCAGAAACTTTCTAGATATTCAGAAGGTTTCTGTGTATGTTAACCAATAGGAACTCTGGTTTGAATAAGGGAATAACATATTGGTTTACATTAATACATGTTAATTTGAGTTACCGGCGACACAGAGCTGCATGTTCGTGTTTATAGATTACCCTTTTCCCATTCACCAAAACGAGTGTTCGCCACAAAACAATAAAGTTCACTCCTAGCATATGGTACTTAACGTTTTAAAGTTAAAACTATGTTAGGTATATAATTTTATACAAAATGAAAGAAAATAACAAATAAACAATCCTTCTTATATCTTGCACCCTGGTGGGGTATATGGGCATAACTTTTTTTTTATGTTGAGGATAAGAAGACAAAAGGACAAGGAGACATTGAAACCATCTGTATGTCCCCCCCCCCCCCCCCCCCCCCCCAAGGAAACAAATTATTAAGAGCGAGATTCTGAAATTTTCGAGAATCGGCCAACAGAAGCGAAATTTCATTTTTTTTTTTTTATTTGCCCCAAATAACCCCTTTAGTGAACTATTTTCGAAAATGACATTAAACGGTTCGGTTTCCCTTTTCTTTTTTCAAAATTAAGAAAAGTTAAAAATTCGCCCAACACGTCCACCGTGGCGGCCATGTTGGATCAAATTTAAGGTATTTTCAACACGCTCGTGTATACATACCAAAAAGTTACTTAGTATACCCTTTTCACAGCTATTAAGGTATCTCTTAAAGTTTGTTTTGAGATACGTTTTGTTTGAAAATATCACGTTAAAGGAAAGTTACGATCTTCGACAACCGACCCATTTCCAGCGCTAAAACGACAAGGTGAATATTAGCTAATTTCGAGTCTGCCAAAAGCGGTCTGGTATATCGTTTTCGAGTAAAAAAACAACACCAAATTGAAGCTAAACCTTTCTTCTATGTTGGTGAAAAATATTATCGATGGCCCGTAAAAATTGAACTGCTGAGAGAATTAACCGTAGAGGCTGTTTTGACATGTGACGGTGCATTAGGCGTCATAACAAAACACTGAGCTCAGTAGTGGTTTGTCTGTAACTCAACTTTACATACAAAAAAGAAGCACTAAAAAATAATCATGTCGGACATTAACAGCTATTAAAAATCATTTTAAGTATTTCCTAAATTTTAATTAAAGCACAGGAAACTACTCCGGGACTAAACTAAACCGCCGGTGTGTTTACAGAACTGAAAGGAGAAAAGTAAACATTTGCGTCCCTTCCATGATATTTATCATTGTTGTATTATTTATTGTGCCAAATTACGATTGTGTGATGTTAAAATTACTTTTAAACGCTCAAATCTGTAAATGTTAAGTATTATTTTTCTTAAAGAGGGGATGTATTTATTTAAACATTGCTGAGCCTACTGGAAGTGAATAAAACGAATTTTAAACTTCCAGTATCGTGTCGGCTAATCTTTACATTTGTCTTGCCGTTTCTTTGCTGTTTTAAAATAACTGAATTAATCGTCACGAAAATTGCTTGGATAACCTCGGTCTTAACATAACTAGTAACGAAACTGTGGCTTGTTTGTGATCATAAATTATAAGTAGTACTGTTTTAATGTACATACTTACGTAAATTTCTGCAATGTTAAGTTCCTAACCAACCAAACTGCAGCCGCTGAAAATGATCACCTGGACCGTGGCAAATGTTTTTTTTGAACCAACGCTTACTTAGTGAACAGGTGAAACGATTCCACACTATATAATATTTCTATAAACAGCACCTGGTGCGATTTCTCTTCAACAATGTTGCCAACCGTTCGTTCGCAAACACAAGGAATGTAATTACATGACTCCAGTCACGAGAGTCACGGTAATCTCCCTTATGCCAATCACCCTATCTAGGCCAGGGCTCGCGCAGAGGGAGGGGCTGGGGGGGCTTTAGCCCCCCCCCCCCCCCCACTGTTTTACAATAAAAAGAAAAAATAATAAGAACTTAAGTAAATAGGCAAGTAAAGAAAGAAATAAAGGGAAAAAATATTATTATTATTATTATTATTATTATTATTATTATTATTATTATTATTATTGAACGAACAATTACTAAAAGTATTTCATTTGAACGCCTTTCCAGAAGCTGAGAAGAAGCGTGAGCAAGAGTTTTTTTGGGGGGGGCATGCTACCCTGGGAAAATTAGGGTTTTAGTTACTTTCAGATATCAGAAGGTGGATTTAAAATGAACAAACAGTGTGTTAAAGCGCAATGTTTTTACAACTTGTAACAGCAACGGACTGCAAACAACAATGGTGCTAACGTACCAGGATCTAAAAGAGATTCTTGCAATTTATTTGCGCTGGTCAGGACTTCGAGCTGGTATTATTTAGATTTGCTACACCACGCAGATGGGTCCCAAAAAGGACGGAATGGCTGTCCGCGATTGTAACCCTACTTTATCGTTCTGGTCGTGATGGTGTCTTGTAGAGTTACTTTTTCACATAGTACTTATGGGCCTTGCTATATTATTCTAATGCTTTTACAGTATAAGCATACTAAGCATTTAGAACCAGACCCATAGATTTATTATCAAATCCTGCTTGAAACAATATAATTTACTCCAAATCAGTACTACTGCCATCAGCCAGGAATGCGACGATTTTTGCTATACTTCAGCTTAATGTTGTAAACGGTATTTCTCTTTCTGTTATTGCTACAATCTGCAAATTCGTTAGTGATGTCAAAAACCATTCTTCACGACCGACTGTTTATCATTGTCAAGTTACTAAATCTCTCTTGCATCATTGTTGGGCAAAATGTTTATTCTTCGGGCAGAGAAAACTGAATGATCATTCACCAGATGCACTCGATACATGATTAACCAATATGGAACTGAAAAACAAAATTTATCACCAGCTTCTGGAAAGGCGTTCAAATGAAATACTTTTAGTAATTGTTCGTTCAATAATAATAGTAATAATAATAATAATATTTTTTCCCTTTATTTCTTTCTTTACTTGCCTATTTACTTAAGTTCTTATTATTTTTTCTTTTTACTGTAAAACAGTGGGGGGCTAAAGCCCCCCCAGCCCCTCCCTCTGCGCGGGCCCTGAATAGGGTGAGTGGCATAAGGGAGATTACCGTGACTCTCGTGACTGGAGTCATGTAATTACATTCCTTGTGTTTGCGAACGAACGGTTGGCAACATTGTTGAAGAAAAATCGCACCAGGTGCTGTTTATAGAAATATTATATAGTGTGGAATCGTTTCACCTGTTCACTAAGTAAGCATTGGTTCAGAAAAAACATTTGCCATGGTCCAGGTGATCATTTTCAGCGGCTGCAGTTTGGTTGGTTAGGAACTTAACATTGCAGAAGTTTACGTAAGTATGTACATTAAAGCAGTAATACTTAAAATTTATGATCACAAACAAGCCACAGTTTCGTTGCTAGTTATGTTAAGACCGAGGTTATCCAAGCAATTTTCGTGACGATTAATTCAGTTATTTTAAAACAGCAAAGAAACGGCGAGACAAATGTAAAGATTAGCCGACACGATACTGGAAGTTTAAAATTCGTTTTATTCACTTCCAGTAGGCTCAGCAATGTTTAAATAAATACATCCCCTCTTTACGAAAAATAATACTTAACATTTACAGATTTGAGCGTTTAAATTTGGCACAATAATTTGGCACAATAAATAATACAACAATGATAAATATCATATGGAAGGGACGCAAATGTTTACTTTTCTCCTTTCAGTTCTGTAAACACACCGGCGGTTTAGTTTAGTCCCTGAGTAGTTTCCTGTGCTTTAATTAAAATTTAGGAAATACTTAAAATGATTTTTAATAGCTGTTAATGTCCGACATGATTATTTTTTAGTGCTTCTGTTTTGCAAAGTTGAGTTACAGACAAACCACTACTGAGCTCAGTGTTTTGTTAATGGCGCCTAATCCACCGCCACATGTCAAAACAGCCTTTATGGTTAATTCTCTCAGCAGTTCAATTTTTACGGGCCATCGATAATATTTTTCACCAACATAGAAGAAAGGTTTAGCTTCAATTTGGTGTTGTTTTATTACTCGAAAACGATATACCAGACCGCTTTTGGCAGACTCGAAATTAGCTAATATTCACCTTGTCGTTTTAGCGCTGGAAATGGGTCGGTTGTCGAAGATCGTAACTTTCCTTTAACGTGATATTTTCAAACAAAACGTATCTCAAAACAAACTTTAAGAGATACCTTAATAGCTGTGAAAAGGGTATACTAAGTAACTTTTTGGTATGTATACACGAGCGTGTTGAAAATACCTTAAATTTGATCCAACATGGCTGCCACGGTGGATGTGTCGGGCGAATTTTTAACTTTTCTTAATTTTGAAAAAAGAAAAGGGAAACAGAACCGTTTAATGTCATTTTCGAAAATAGTTCACTAAAGGGGTTATTTGGGGCAAATAAAAAAAAAATTGAAATTTCGCTTCTGTCGGCCGATTCTCGAAAATTTCAGAATCTCGCTCTTAACCTGTGAAATATCGTGGAAAAGTAATAATAAATGTACATTTAATGAAGGACTCAACAAAGTTAAAAGATACCAAAGCTTTAAACTAAAAAGGCCAACTTAATGAATCGAAAGCTTCTTTGAAGTCAAAGGCAACTATTAGTCCAGCTGGTAGCTGTTTGATTTTAGTGTATTCCATAATATTGTTAATTGTCCGAACGGCATCGAATATTGTCCTTCCTTTGACATAAGCATACTGATTGGGATGTATGATCTCTGGTAAAACTTTTCTAAATGCAAGGTGAGGGCTTTCAAGGCAATTTTAACATCGACATTTGACAGAGAAGTAGGTCTCCAATTCTATAAAATAATAATATATTACTATTATTACCATTTCAATGTATATTCTTGTGAAACCAGCATTTTGTGCAGCAAGTTGCATGGTTAGGATTTTCATGAAACTTGCAGATACAAAACTTGAGAGCTCTGAGGCTTAATTGATAGAGTATGGAAAAAATCTGTCTACTGGTTAATTAGAATTACCGGAATGGACATTTTTTCTAAAAGTGAGGTTTTTAAAATATGTTCATATCTCAAAACATTTTACTCTGATCGCAAAATAAAATAACATTTTCTTCAAATATGAACATTTTTCTTTTCCACAGCCAAAAATCAACGAAGTCGGTAAATTTGTTCCCTCCAAAAAGTGTGACTCCAAAATGTAACCATTGCACATTAATAGGTTCCAGCCACTTTAACAAGAAGGTACCCCTCACTGAAAGAAAATTGCCATAAGTATTACATGTAAATTACTGGCACTTTTTCATTGTAAACAGGATATATTCTTGGTTATTTGGGTTAAAATTGCTTAATTTAAAATGTAAATGGCAACTATAAACAACTATGTACCGACCACACCTATCCCATGATAGGCATAAATAAAGCAGATTTTTTAAGATGTTGTTCCATAATATTTAATGATGTACAAGTCAGATTTTTACAAACTTACATGTAGTACAGCCAAACACTGCTTGCAGGACTGGGTTTAGGTTTACTTTTTCCATTCTGCTGGTGTCACATCTCTCTGTTATTGCAGTAGAAGCATGTTTTTTGTGTTTTAATGTGTTATTGTTACATAAGCGGTCTGGATGGAATAAACTTAATATTAAGTAATTACATTAGCAGTCTGTACTTTACACATTATTTATTATTATTGCCAACAGGGTCTATGTAGATATTTAGAAGAGGTTTTTCCAGATCTCAAGGAAAAAGGAGTTGTTATAGGATTTGATGCGAGACACAACAGTGAACGGTAGGGAAAGAAACATTTTATTTAAATTTGTGCTCATTCTTAATTGTTACACTGCACAGTTCCTAATCAGAAACTCCGTCAGTACAACTAGTAGTTGTGCCAGTAACCATGCCACTATTTTAACCAGATGCCCATTACATTTTGTAGCCTTGCCCAGAGAACAAGCAGTGTATTTGCCAGTCAAGGAGTTCCTGTGTACCTTTTCTCTAAAATAACACCTACTCCATTTGTTGTAAGTACATTACACTGTATGTATAGTCATTTGTCTCATACAAATACTTTTATTAATTTTGTCCTGTCAACAATTGTTTTGTATATGGAGTTTTGTTTTCTGTGTGTGGGGTTTTTTGTACTGATTTGAACCTTATGCCTTTCCTCAAGAACTGTATGTACAGCAGATTATGGCGGGCAACTTTACTTCCTGTTGTTTTTACTTTTTTTATTTTTTCAGGTGCTAATTTTTTTTATTAAGGTAACACTTACAACACTTACACTACTATTGCGAAATACAATGGAAAACTTAAAGTTACAGTGATCAGATTACATTTTCAAAAACTTACGCATAATAGTTACATTACGATACGATACACTGCATTAACAAAAAAGGTAAAGTAAAGGTTAAGTCTGCTTACGAGCCAAGGGGCCCATCAGGCCGGAGCTTATCCCGGTTTCCGTAGCATGAAGCGATTAGGAGTATTTCCACTCTCTCCTGGATGGGATGCTAGTCCATCGCAGGGTTACCCCCAGCAGTAAATTTGCCGGTACCCATTTATATACCTGGGTGGAGAGAGGCACTATGAGAGTAAAGTGTCTTGCCCAAGAACACAACGCAGCACCCTGGCCAGGGCTCGAACCCGGACCACCCGATCCGGAGTCCAGTGCACTAACCATTAGGCCACCGCGCCTCCCACACATTAACAAAAAAAAGAACAAAAAAAAACAACTAATAATAAATAGATAAATAGATAAATAAATACAGGATTTGGTTTAAAAAGTGTCTGTTCAGCGCTTTTTAATACATCACAAAAGAGGCGAATTGTTTACTTGGAAATCACACTCCAATTAACGAGTAAAAAATATATATATGAATGACACTGAACTAAGTAAGCATCTTTGGAAGCTCAAAAGCGAACGGAAAAATCAAAAGATGAACTACTCAGATTTTGAGTACATTGGATGTTTAATACAGAACTGTTTCGTAGGCCACCGAAACGATGACCCACTCATCAGTTAAACTCCATGTGAATATTCCAAATATCAGACGTAGCTGATGTACATAGTAAATGACTTAATGACCCGCACATTAAGTTTTTGGCTAAATGACTCTGATGTGTTCAGACCTGATTCGTAAAGCTAATATATATGTAAAGCATAGAATTTAAGCACAAATTATAAGTGAATATTTTTTAGAAATTTGCCCAACTTTGCAGTATGATGGGACAACTTATTCTTTGACTTTGCAATCTCTATTTCGAGGTTTTGAATCTTTCTTATTCTAGCCTTAAAAAGTTTAATTAGACACTAATTTAAAGTCTACACAAGATTTTTGGAATGTGAGCATACAAACTACAGTATGGGGCCCAGTTCTCAGCCACTTATTACATAAACTTGTATTTCTTACCTCAGAAGAGTCATAGGAACTGACACTTAATTTGCCCGAGTAATAATAAAAATAAAAGTTCCGTTTGTGGGCCAAGTTCTCGGCCACCTGGGCCCAGTTCCGGCCACAAAAATAGTATATGCAATTCTTTGTATACAAAGGCTTGATTACTTTTCTCAGACATAAAATCACTTTTGAAACTTACTTGTTGCGATCACAAATTATGTTTGTTTTACTTTAGAAAAGGAAGTTTGTAACACGCCTACTAGTAGTTGCTCTCCTAAATGCAGGTTCTAGCCAAACTGCGGAGTTGTGTTGTGTGATCACTGCATTTAGATGGTTTACATGTATTTTGCAGTGAAAGATCTTGAAAGAGTTAGGTGTTGTAGGCAAGAGTACTAGTCAAGTCAAAACTTAGAGATTTAATTCATGTCTATTTTTAGAACATTTCCTTCATTCATTCTGGTCATGACAGATGAAATTGTATTAAAAATTAAAGTGCCTAGCTGTGATTCCAAGCAGTGTGGCCGAGAATACGCAAATACGCCATAGTCGCATGGAAATATTTCAAAGGAAATTAAGGCTGAAAAATACAACAGTTCACTAAAGCAGAAAGCTGGATTATTCTACGCTTCATATTTGGCTCATTTGGTAAGAATATTCAGATAAAATATGAATTTAAGTACAACTATATGAACTTCACGAAGCCGTTAACAAACACTATTAGTTTAAGGAAAAACAAATTCACCTACCTTTCACGTTAACTCAAGGTGTGAGTGTTCTATGGTGAGTTGAAGGACAAGACCCAAGATAATTAGAGCAAAAGAATCAGTCTATCGTTTGAAGAAAATAACTGTTTCTTTTAATTCTTTTGTGGTGCAAAAAAGGAAAGGGGCAATGATCGGTCATGGAGATCCTAGCTCTGATTCAATGAACGTGTTGAAACTCAATATCAAGTGGATGATCTACTTCTAATTCCCTCTCCGTGTATCAATAAATAGGTTCTTTTGCGTTCTCTTCTGTTGTGTTGGTGGACCCCGGAATATTATTGTAATATTCGGAGCTCCAAACCAAATAAACTGTTCATAACATGGCTACCATGTGCTCTGGTTTTTTAATCTGACTGCGCATGCCCAACATAGGGCTCTACAAAGAGAGGGCCTGGACCTAAATGTATTACAATTATAGAAACCTTAATTCTCCTGACAGCTGTAGACATCTTGGTCGAAGATATGGTCATTCAGAGATTAAATCTCTCGTTTGTTTTAGTTGACATTTGACTTCAATTCCTCTACCTTGCTGTTTGGAAACTTCAAGCTATTGTGCATTACTCCTACCAACTTCTCAACTGAGCCGGTCTTGGTACTTAGTGTGGCAATTTTGCCTTCAATGCCATTTATGGACTGAGGATTCCAAGATGCTGAATTTCTGTAGGACTCCTTCAACCATGCTTTCAAAGATGCTGAGTTTCTGAAGAACAAGCTGTATCTTCGAAGCAAGATCTTCTGCCATTTTGAGTGCCATGTTGATTTTGTCTTCTGGTTCTGATAAAGTCTTGCAAATTCTTTTTTCTTTCGGCTACCAATGCTGCTTCCTCTAGTTTTTCATTTCAGTACACTAATATACTCAGCCACACGCCAGCAAGTAGTTGCAAAAAAAAAATAACCGAATTGAGCGGGAGCGGTTTCATGTGCATCCTCACTCTGCCATGACAGACCCAGACCCTTGGCACGTATGTAGGGTCAAAGATACTATCCAAATAAGATTCAATCAGATAGTGGAATTGAAATTCCTAAAGCTTGATACCTACAATGAAATAAGCACAACAACCAATCAACAACATAACAGAGTGGACTAATTAGGGAAAAACATTATTAGCTTGGGGTCAGTATTAGATTCTAATAGTGAGAATAATAATGAGGATGGTTCCAAATGCAACAATAATGGTGAACCAATGCACTACAAATAAGCAACAGGTAAACAATCGACCTCATTGCCTGACGAATACTAGCAGTATTGCAGTTGTAAGGCCGTGATAAAAACCTCAAGCGATGCACTGTGAGACAAACAAATAAACATTCATCTTTCCTATCATGTGTTACTGGAAAGCCCTTAGGGGAGTCATTATTAGAGTCATTATTATCTTGTTTTTAGTTTTGATAGGAACAGAATTAATTAAGAAAACCAGACACAAACTTACTCTGCCAACACATCTTGGGTGAAATTAAGACATAGCACAAAAGAGACTCCCTCTTTATGTTACACCTGGCCATGAACCATGGACACCAACACAGACAACTGCTTCTGTAACACTCTTTTCTTGGCATAAACCGGGTTCAAGACAATATACGGAAAACTTTACCAGCCGTTTTGGCCCGGCGCATGCTACTGGTGTACACGGCTGAAAATCGCACTTTCTTTGGCTTTTGCAAAGTTATTAAAAATCGTATAAACTAGTCAGAAGTTTCATTTCAATAATGTCTTTCCATAAAATAGTTTTGGTCCTGGCTATAAGACCTAATAAAAGAGAATTTTTGAAAAAAATCGCTAAAAATGGGGCCATTTTGAACACCGTGCGTAACGTTTCGAGTCTAACCATGCACAATTTAGGATATCTCCGTTTCGGTAAAAGGTACACAATTGACTTTTGACAACAAAATTTAATGGTTTATGAATAGTCAGTATCAGTAAAATCATAGCAAATAATTGAAAATTAAGGTCGTTTGAAAGAATTAAAGCGTGGTGTATCATTTCGCATCCACTCAAAAGCAGCCTGAATGAGAATTTAAATGAGCATTTTATGGTCATTTGTATTTGTCATGGAAGGCAAAACAAATGTATTTCGAAATTCTCAAAGGTTTCACTTTCTGTATGGGATAATTTTTTAATTTTGGGAAAACCAACTTCTGAGTAAGAAGCAAATTTCTAAGGTTAGACAACGTTTTTATAACGTGAAAAAGCTTCGAGCTGTGTGCTTGCTCGAAATTCGGATTTTGAATTGTGCCTTGGCACAAACAGTTTGTGCATAAAACGTGCCCTGGTTGTGCGTTGAGTGTGCGTTTCAATTATTTAAAGCGTGCCTAAACTGTGCCTGAACCGTGCCTAAAATGTGCCTAAACTGTGCCTGTAAGTGTCTGTCGACCAAAATCGTGTGTTGTTAACGGCAGAATTTGTGTTGAGAGCCAATTTTTTTTTACTTATAGTTCATGTGAGGCCTCTGCACTCTTCCATATTTGATGGCTTTGAACAACATCATGTTGTATTTTTTAAAAACTATCTTTTACTTACCCGGACGTGTAAGGGTCGAATGATTGTTTTAAAATTAGATCATGCAGTAAAATTCTTGACGCTGACTTGCACTTAAATGTGATATTTTTGCCAATAAGGAAAAAGAAAACAAAACAAAATAAACTGCACTCAAAAATGAAACGAAAACAAAATAGAAACTGCATAAAGAGTGGAAAGATTCAAATCAATTGCTTACCTCATAGTTTACTCTATAAAGCAGAATATTAGGACCTGTACGATCGGCGGGTTTGCCCAGCCTTCAAGGGTGAAAGGGTGAAAGCAGGGTCCGAAATTGCGACTCACTGGTCGCCAATGCGACCAAAGATTGAGTGTTGGCGACCAGAATTTTAAAACTGGGCGCCAGTAGGCGACTAACATTTTGTCCCCTCAGCATTTGAAATTCCAAGGTAAAAGGGCTTTTTTTAAAAGAAAACATAAAGCTCCCGTGGACAATTGTAGTAAAACGAAGCGATGATTCTACGATCGCAATATTTACCCGGCGCCATATTGATTCAGCGGCTTCTCCCATTACGGATACCGCGGGCGAAAACGTCGCGTGGCGAAATCGTTTTCGTTCTGTTTCGGCGAAGAAGAGATCCTTTAGGGTCTGGACGCACTGGACTGACAAAATTTGTTCGGCCCTTACAAAAACCTCGACAAAATTTGTCTCTGCCAAATTTTCACTTTGTCAAGCGTGGGCGCACTGAGACACAGCAAAATATTAGTTAACCACAAGTGTCAATCACATGGAAATAAACACTTAAGCTCAACTTGGCTGTTTTCAATTTGATCAGTCGTGATGTAACTTACACATTATGTACTCGGCTGACTCGGGAGGTTTGCACACGGATGTACAAATTGAGCTGCATTTGGCCTTTGAAATGCCACTGGAACGTAAACTTGGGAAACGATATTATTGTATTCTGAGTAAGGGCCGTTAATATGCAGCATGCCGGAATACGAATCTTCCATCTTCACCGTTTGATTGCCGCACAAAAATGAAATAATTTTGGCGGGGTTCGGGCCGAAATACTCCGACTAAAATAGAGATCAATTTTTCTTGATAGACATTTTCCTTCAAATCGTGGCTTGTAAATTGACAAATCTGTCAGATTTCACGCCTGACAAAAATTTGTCCTGCTCCGAGGCAGGACGACGGCGTCTTTGAAGTTTGGTAAGCCTTGACAAAATTTGGTAGATCTAAAAATCACCGGGCGCACTTGTCTCAGGGAACTGATGACAGATTTTTTCGCAAAATAAACAAAAATTTGCCTAGTGCGTCCAGGCCCTTAGTTGCACACTTAGTTGAATCTATAAGAGGGCCCACAGATGTCTTATACACAGAACTTAACAGGATACCAGCATATTCAACTAAATGGAAATAATAAGAGAAAGAAATCTGAAGCTGTCACAAGAACATTGACAAACACGCTCATTTAGATGTGACTCTGTTACCGTTGCACGGCTTTTGTGAGTTTCTCCTTTAATAGCTGTATGTATATTGCGTTAAATGAAAACATTTTGTTGAAAGGTTAAATTTTTTGCTTTACTTTAAATTAAGGTAAATTATACCCTGGGTTCCAGAGGGATTGTTTTCATTGGTTTGCGGCAAATTGAGCGGCGAAGCCGCGATTGTGGCGTGGCACGCAAGAAACCAAAATAAAACACTTGTCTTTGGCGACCAAACCCTTCCATTTGGCGACCAAAATTTTTAGGTTAGTCGCCAGTTGGCGCCCTTAGGAAAAAGTTAATTTCGGACCCTGGAAAGGCTAGTTCCTTTCACTGCTCAAGTTATGCTGCCAAACATTGAGTGCGTTAGCGGTTACATGTACGTTGAAACAGAATTTCTATCTTTCAATCTGAAGTCATTAGTAAATATCGAGGGATGATTGATCTGTTTTAAATAAATGTTGCTATAGTCAAGATTCTCAACCTTTAAGCAGGTCAAATAATAATATCAAAAATTACAATTCATTTCAAAGTTCATAAACCAACTCTCTGCTTCAACAGTATGAATCTTTTCTGCTCAAGGATACTTTCAGCCTTGGGAACCAAAGCTTCTGATTGGCCGGTGTGTAATTGTACTTAAAAGTTAAGTCAACAAAGAGTCCGTCAACACAGCCACCTTGTCTGGGGCTCGTCTAGCTGACATGCAAACAAGAAGTTGCTAGCAACTTAAAACCACGCTTATATTTTTTTGCTAATTAACAGCTTTCTTTCTCAAAAGTCTAACGGTTTAACTAAATCTGTTTGCACTCTGAGTAAAGGACTAGCAAAGTAGTCACGCGAGTCACACAATCCGAGGCTATTTTCAGCTTGGGGGTTTTTCCCTTGTAATGACGTAACCCCTGCACGTTCTGGCACGCTCAATAATTGTTTACTTTAGCAAATATTTCATTTCCCGTCAAATCCCTCAACTTGCTTCGATAAAACAGCCAAAGAATCCACTTCAATTGCCTAAACCAACAAGCAATACTCAAAGAAGTGCAGATAAATTAATGACCGTCGCTGCTGCCGATACAAACTTGCAAAGAAAACGCAATCTTATTTCTTTAGGTAGCGAAAGGGAAACCTGCAATATCACCGCATTCCATAGCTGACCTAATACCTTTTTTAGTTTATTCAATATAGGGAGATGTATTAGAGACTACTACAAGCCATAAACTACTTGGAGTATATATGTTGTGGTTCAATTTTATCCTTGGTTCAAATTTTATTTTCCTTTGTTTTAAACTCATTATCATACATTACCATAACCAAAAAACAAAGGAAAATAAAATTTGAACCAAGGATAAAATTGAACCACAACATATATTGACCCGGACCTTTCTTTTAACGAGCATGTTGAACATTTATGTAAGAAACTTACTAAGCGCATCGGTGTCTTGAGATCAATTAGGCATTATTTACCTTTAAATGAGCGTATACTTTTCTACAATGCAACCATAAAACCCCTTTTTCTGTATGGCGGAGCAATCTGGAGTATAACATCTAAGGCTAATATCAGACGAGTCTTTCGACTGCAAAAGAGAGCGGCCAGGGTAATATTGGATGTTAAAACAGCAAGGGATGAACAAACTGTTGACCTATTTAGTAAGTTGGACTGGTCAACATGGTCAATGCCCAGAATCAATGCCCAGAATACATATCTAGTAAGTTGATACGTGTGAGTGACGTATCGGTAAGATCCTCGCGTTATAGTCACATCACGCTACGATGCCCCAAGAGCAACAGAGCGACAGAAGGGGGGAAAACTTTTGCTTCTACATCAACTTCATTATGGAATTCCCTACCTCCTAACATAAGATCATGTGAAAGCATTAATATTTTTAAAGAGAAATGCATCAAGCTTATAAAGATGGGGTATGCAAATATTGAACATTATTTCCCAATTTCATAGTGTCTTTTTACTCTTTTTATTGCATGCACTAACAAGATTTTAGTCCATTTTATTGATATTAGCAATTTTACCAGTTTTATACTCATTATTGTTCATAGTTAGATATTTTTTAAAATTATTGGTATTTATATTTTAATTGTTTAAGCGAGGGCCACGGGTTTGTCAGTCAGCGACTGTAAAGTGTTTTAACCCTCATTAAATAAAGTTACTTACTTACTTACTTACTTACTTAATATAACCCTCGAGTCCAACGCTTCGACTGCCAAAGAAAATATACTTTATACACAAGAAAAGACTATCCGTAACATTAATCTGTAATCATAAATCCATTTGCACTATGAGTAAAGGACTAGCAAAGTAGTCACGTGAGTCACACAATCCAATATTGCACAATCGCTCATAGCCGTTGTGAAATTTAAGATGACGTAATGGTCTTAATCTGGAACTTCGTTTAAGGCATGTATGGGCATGAATTAAACAAAAAGGGAAACAAACATATGTTTCTTTCATAGCTTGAAAATTTAGTATTTTCTTTGAGTCAAATATTTAAAGATGAACATTTCAAAATGCTGGTGCTAAGTTAAGACCAAAGCATTCGCAGAATTCCATAAGTAACTAATTAATAGCTTTTAAAAATGGCATGACTCGAAGTCTGGCGGATGTTACTCAATGCCTTGTGAAAGTGAAAGTTGCAACGTCAGCGCATTCTTTGACAAGAACGTAATGCTGTTTACCGATAAATTCAAGCCCGCTAAAATATACTTTCCTTCATATCCAAAGACGTCAAACGCTTAAGAAACAGGCATTTCACATAAAACAGCAAAATAACAGCCAAAATATTCGTAAAGTTTCCGTAGGTTGATACCTTTCAAACGCTGGCCGAGTGTTGTCAATAATATTGCGTGACTCGAGGTCTGGCCGAGTGGGGGCATCAGTCTACTCACCGACAAAAAAAAAAACTCTGTGCAGAGCAAGAACTGCGCTCGGCCCAGGGCCACGCGGTTAATTAGAGGGATTTGCTTGTCGTTTTGGAAAACCCAGGTTCGAGCTACATTCGGAACAGTTCAAGCGTTCCTATCAAGGGTGAATTAATGAATTCATTACATGGAAATTTGATTTCATTCTTTGCTTCAATATTCCATTCTTGAAATGAATATTTCAATGTTCAAACGGCGCTCGATTCAAAACAAAAATGTTGATTTCCTAATGCCTGTCTTATCCCTAATTTGCATAAAGACAAAAACTGGTTCAAAGACATTTTTCCCACTTTCCCTTCCGCCAGCAGTATTTTTGTGCCTTTTCCAAATTTATTAATTCACCCTCGATAGGAATGCTTGAGCTGATTTGACTGTAAAGATCCGACAAAGCAATCATATTTCAGGTAGCGATGTTCTTTGCTAATTTATTTCACACTTTCTGCGCGGCTTTCACAAGGTGTAAGGGAAACTTGTATTCAGTACGAAGAGAAAAAAAAAGATCAAAACACATTCTTCAACATTTGTGAATTAAAGGTCGTCATGATTATTTTCAGAACTGTTAAAAAGCGTTGACAAAACATTTAAATTTGCTAACACTCGAATACTTGCCTACTCGAGGTAAAATGTGCATACTCTGTGCCTACAGCCTGCCTACAGCGTGCCTAACTCGTGCCTAAGCTGCATCCATGTCCAATACACCCGCATCGACTCGAGTCGTCTATAAGTATTGACGACTCGACTTTGTGGAAGTCTAGTCGCAAATCTTGCCGGAAGTGGAAATCCAAAGTTGAAACGCTTACCGGAAGTAAAACTTATGGATGTCGGAGGCAATAAAATGTTGACGACTCGTCACGACTCGTTCCAACACGTGTCGACTCGACTCAATTAAAGTCGATTCGTAAACAAAGCCCGTGGGAGGATAGCAAAATGTTCACCACTGGCCACAACTCAACAAGAGTCGCAAAAGAACTAGAAACACGAAGACCAAACAGGAAAACTACTTGAATGCGAAGCACAAAAACGGGTGAGCACACCCTGGCATGATACAAGCCATACTATGTATTACTCGTTCTATAAACGTGTGCAGGGAAATGATACTTTTTTGGCGAAACGCGGAATGAATGGAAAGCACAAAAACGGGTGAGCACACCCAGGCATGATAGAAGCCATACTATGTACTACTCGTTCTATAAACGTGTGCAGACAAATGATACGTTTATGGCGACTCGACACGAGTCGCAAAAGAACTACAAACACCAAGATCAAACAGGAAAACCGTGCATGAATATAATGTAAAGCACAAAAGTCGGCAAGCAAACCCAGGTATGATACAAGCCATACTATATATTTGTCGTTCGTGAAACGTGTGCTGGCAAATGGTACTTTTTGGCGAAACGCGGACTGCTCGGTGATTCGGTCTGATGCTACAGATCGAAGCGCGGAATATTCGGTCTGATTCTTTGAGCGAAACGCAAAATATTAGGTGTGATACTTTAGAGCGAAGCGCGGAATATTCGGTCGGATTCTCTGAACGAAACGCGGAATATTCGGTCTGATACTTTAGAGCGAGGCGCCAAATATTCGGTTTGATTCTTTAGAGTGAAACGTGGAATATTTGTTTTCATTCTTTAGACTCAAACTAAAAGTATCAACCAAAAATATTACCGCTGAGAGGGAAAAACGTGTTAAACGCTTTAAACCATTTTCTCCTTCGATTGCACACTTTTTTC
Source organism: Meandrina meandrites (assembly GCA_963693305.1). Lineage (NCBI taxonomy): Eukaryota > Metazoa > Cnidaria > Anthozoa > Scleractinia > Meandrinidae > Meandrina > Meandrina meandrites. The sequence continues at coordinate 21,064,641 of OY855910.1, forward strand.
TTCGAAAGAAGTCATGAGAAAGAAGGCATGTTTCTTCGCGGTATACCTTAGGGCGGCCATTCTCGTGTTCTTTGCGAAAATGGTCTGAACAGCTTCTTGTGTAAAAGAATCTTCTTCTCATCACTAATTCTTTATTCCAATAGTTGCGCTTCCTTTTAACAAATTTTCGGCTTCTTTATCATTTATAGCAGAACCCTTTGTCAAACTTTTTCATTGTTCAATAACCTTTAGCTTTTGTTTGTTTATCTCATCTGAACACAGGCAACAACCAGCCCGTAAGTTAATCTAAAATCTTTTTCTAGTCTTTCGGCCAGTTTCTGCGTTCCATCGCGTCGTTGTCCTCACAGAAATGAACATTGTAAAGATAATAAATGAAATTAGAAGATCGATATTAAAATTAATAGACTAAAAAGTGCGGCTCGCGCTCGCCGAGTAAATGTTTGTCTATCATTAATAGGTGAGATCTTTTCACAGCATTCTTTTGTTTGAACGCGTCGGTTTATTTACATGGAACCTCTATAAACGTTTCTTACTATTTGTTGCGGATGTTGACTTACTGTGTTTCTGAGAGAAAAAAAAACATACCTACCACGCTCTCAACATGAAATTTTGATTATTGTGGTTGCGTTTTCGGGAATTTAAGTTGTGACAGTTTTAGTGGCCAGATGATTGGGTGTGACATTTTCGCACATTACTATCATTAAGTGAGCGATTGAATGGAAAGTACACTCTTTTTTATAAGAATATATTTTATAGAATATCCCTTGTTCCTTAAAAATGACGTGCTAGCGCTTATCGGAAGAAAAAATCCCATGCAGCACAAGTGAAATAGAAAAAAAATTCTTTGCACTGCTGCAAGAAATTTCTTGCACTGTTGCTAAGCTATTTCATCATTCCAGGGGGCCGTAACAAAATCCCAGAAAAACTGCAACCATTCTTCCCTTGCTCCCTTTAAACTCTGGATTAGAATGTGCAATGCATTGTTAGCTTAGGGTCCGGATAGTGACGATAATCTGCGAGCCAGCGAGCCACTTCGGTTAGCCTAAATTACACTCTGGTTAGCCTAAACAACACTCCGGTTAGCCTACGTTATTAGCTTAGGTAGACGTTAGGTAGCTTGCGTTTAGCCCTCATAATGGAATAAACGATTTCTTGCTTGCACGGTTCACAAGGCTCGTGAGTCATAGGAATAATGCAAGTCATTACGGTTAGCCTAAATTACACATTGGCTAGACTAGTTAGCACTGCAGGTAGCCTACAGTTTCTTAGGTAGCTTGCGGCTAGCCTTTTTATTGGGATTAGGGATTTCTGGCCCACTCAGGCTCGTACTGAATTTAAACTTGTTAGCCTATCACAAGCAGTAATGGAGGAAAAATTTTTCTATTTATTTCAAGCAGCATTAACCATGTTTAGAAGTGGACTGAAAAAAGGCTGAGAATAATTGTTAGTGCTATTTTTCAAAAAAGACCATGATCAACTAATTTCTATTCTGCTTTCACATTTGTTTTGGAGATTTTAGTCCTCTTTTTAATTTTGGCTTATGATTCAAGCAGTAATTACCATGCTAGGAGCATTTCTGAACTGCTTTTTGAAATTTTGGACTATTTAATTAAATAAGAAACTAACCATTTTCAAATCTACCTGTGGAGGATCACTTTATGATATGAGAATATTATTTAACAAATAAAGAAGCCTAAGCCATGTTTTATACTGTCATAAAACACGACGGGCATTTGAGAACACGAGGAAATGTAGAAAACATGAGCCGCAGGCGAATGTTTTCTACATTTCTCGAGTGTTCTCAAATGTCCGGAGTGTTTTATGACAGTATAAAACATGGCTTAGGCTTCTTTCTTTGCTTTATGATATAGATTTTAGACGCCGCGAGTGGAAAGTTAAATTAAAATACTTGTAAATGTACAACGAGCGATTGAACGAAGATGAAAAGCAGCAAATAGTTTACTGGAAGACCAGAAAACTGACACAATTTCATTCATTGTTCGACGTAAGTTTGTTACCTTTCAATCTTTATCTTGTCCTTTTGAACTTCAATAAACTTCACCGACTCTGAGTGCAATTTCGTTTCAGCAGTAGTCTAGATGACAGCCGTGGAGCCGTAAACAAGTACAATATGTAAACACTTGCTTCGCTTGTCTTGCACAAGGCGTATAATTTCCAGAAAAGCTATTGCTTCGGATCTTCCCGTAAACCTTAATTGTTGTCGCAATTTTCCAGCATGAATAGACGATTTAAGAGGAGATTGTCGAGGAAAATCTTCGAAAGAAAACTCTCTCGCTCGCTGTCGTTGCGTGTTTCATTAAACTCAAGGAGTGAACACCGCGCCACAAATTTTCCCGCCTCTTCATACTATCACTTCGTTTACATCAAAATGAAATGTCCAGTGGATTTATACTTCAGTAAAAAGCAATTTAATAAAAACAAATATTCCATTCGCCCCTGTTGGATTCGAGTGGTTATAGCCAACGAGGCGCGAAGCACTCGAAGAAAGCTGACGAAAAACAATAAAACATGATTTTTCTATGTTTTATACTCTGATAAAACATAGGTTTTTAGCCAATCAGAGCGCGCGCAGACTCCTATCTATATTATAATATGTCGTAATAATATATAGATTTAGGCATGCCTAAAAGCGGAGCTCCCATTTATTAATTTTATGACTAAATGGGTAGCCACACTATATTTCTAAGCTTTACAGTGGCCCATATAGGTACAAAATATATTTTAATCGCTCATGGTTAAAAACCTCTCATGGTTTTATTGACGAAAGTGACGTCAATATATTTCGTGGTCCCGTCTGAATTTTCTTTCCTGTAACAGCCTGTTACTGACAGGTTCTAAAATTGAATTTGACGAGAGCATTTTATTGGGTTCCTCACGTACGCACGTCGGCGCAAAACAAATCTTAGTTAAACTTTTTATAACGTTTTCTGTACACTAATTAATACACCTCCAGGACCCCTATGAGGTTTTCAATGTAAAAAGAATCTTGACCTTGTTTTGATTTACTACAAAACTGTCAGCGCAAGAAAATCAACTCAAAAAAACAAAATGAACTCGCTGCTAAAATGAACTCACGCCACGGCAAACTGAGAAAATCGAGGCGGCAAAACAAACTCTGAAAATTTATCGTACGCGTTGCTAAGTACCTTAGAGAATTTTATGTAGAGAACTGAATGAATTTTATTCATTTCTGGTAATTTTGACTAGTCTAATTGAAACATTTAATAAACAATGTCTGTATAAAATGTACAAACACGAACAGGTTTGATAAATATTTACCGGAAGTTCTGAAAAGCGGCACAACTTTAAATTTGTTCATAAATGAAGTAAATTCTCTCAATGTAAAATCAGGCTTATCCTTAGTGCATACATTTACGTTTGTTACCTCATTATTGAAGAAGGCTTGTATATTCTGCAGGGCAAAGCTTTCAAACCAGCCCAATAATGTCGGAGACGAACACGGCAATTTCGTTGTATTGTTCCAGATTGTTGTCCAACACCACCGACATACAGTGTACATTATATGAATTATTAACGAAGATCAATTTCTCCCTTTCCATCGGTGTAGCCTTTAACAGTCTTTTATCCTTCACTTCAGTGAACTTGATCGGCTTTGAGTTCACTTTTATTTGAGCTCAATTCAGTGATTTTCAGCCTTGGTCAGCCGCAGTTCGAACCCTGGGCATCGTTCTTTTGACTTGTAGCCCGATATATCATGTTCAAGTCCGCAATTACTTCAGTTCTTCCCGTTACAAGGTTGTCCTAAATGATTTGGAATAAGTTTCCATGATGTAGATGGGTAAATAGAGCGAGAAATATCCACGAAGATCTATGTTCTTCAGCAGCTTTCTTCGCGTGTTTCATTCAGCTTTAAACGTGAACAGCGTGCCAAAGATTTTGGCGCCTTTTCATGCAATGGCTTCGTTTAAGTTGATGTGAAATGTCCAGATCATCTTTTTGATGTGAGAAAAAATTTCTGAAGTGATGGGGTGAAAAATAATAACAAAGACATATTTTCTGCTGGTCACTTTCTTCACAAGTTTTCATTCCTGCGGCTGAGCAACGGCCAAAGATTTTGTCGCCTCTTCACGCAATCGATTCGTGTAGGCGAAATGAAATATCCCTAGTCGATTTTCAACATGATCTAAAAAAATGTGCAGTGTCCTACAAACTTCTACGATAGGTAACTTTTAACGAAAAGTGGATGGTCAATATCAAACACGTAAGATGCCCAGGTCAATCTTTTTCTGGAGTATGGCCGCCATTTTGGGCGTCGACGTCGTCGTCGTCGTCGTCGTCGCTAGGCGCATGCGCCCGCGAGCCATGCCGCTAGCCACGATGACCATGAACACTCAAACGCATGGTTTTATCAATTTCTATCCTCGCACGATAGTTATGGGGCTCCGCTCTGCGGCCCTCCGGGCCGCTGGAGAGCTCCGCTATTAAGTGAGTTTAAAGAATGACTTTTCGAAAACATGTAGCTATACAAGAATAATTTTGTATAGCTTACAACATTTTAAGGCTTTGCAGCTCCATATTAGAACTATTACTGTAATAACCATAGGATAAATGTAAATACATTCTGTAAATGTAAACACATATATGACACTTTTTTGAGGAAAAAAAACCTGCAGAAAAATGAGGAGGGAAAAAAAATATCCTGCAGAGCATTTAGAAGGGAAAAGAATATCCTGGCCACCAGGTTGCTAGAAAAAATAAAAAAAAACGTGGTGGGAAGTGCACGCTAACTTTTGAACCGTTCTCTTTTCGTTGCGGTTTGGTTGCACGATTAACTAATTCTGTTTTATCGTACGCATTTCTAAATACCTCAGCAGGGGCGTACCTACGGAAATCTAAAAAAGATATATTTATATACATTTTGGGGCGGCGAAAAGCGTCTTTTATAATTAAATCGGCTGCTTTGACAGAGTTTCTCTAATTACGTTGCTGCAATTTTTTGATACCATTTATGAAATACAGAATGAAAGCTTTGCGAATATTAAAAACGCTATTCAGGGCAATACGGAAGTTCAAAACCCAGTCATCACTACGGCAATTAGAATAACAAAATGAATAAACAAAAACAAAATAGATCAAAATATACCAATCGCAACACACAGACTTGACCTTTTTGAATCCCTTGGAGTGTTTTTCTGAGAGGTCATTCAGGCCCGGTTCAAATGTCGAACTTTTCATGACCTGAACTTAATACAGAGGTACTCAACGGATCAGCTCCACAAAATATCCGCTCTTCAGGCTTGCGACCATATTGCAAGGAACGGCAAAATAATTGACTTCCGATTCTTTTCATTTAATTTAGTATCATTAATATTTCGTCGCGGGTTTGATCGAACTAGGCATTTTTTTCAATTATTTTGTCCTTGCTGTACCTTGCTTGCAGACCTGTTATTTGTGAGCTTTGCTTGCATCCTTGTTTGTTTGGGAATACTCTTCCAGTGAAAAGGATGAATTATATGCTATCTTGCGTGAGTAAGAGCCTGTTTGTTTAGTCAACCATATCACGTTTGTTGGCAATGTTGAAAAGCACTTGCATGAGCTAATACGTGTGACGCTTTTTTTGCAGCGGTAAAATGTAGCCTGTGCAGTGGCACAGAAAGCCCTTCAATTTGAGGCTTAGCGCCTTATGGCTAGGGGTTGACACATTATGCTCCTAAAATCGAGCATTATGCTTTTTGGCACTGCCCTCAAAACGAACTATTATGCTCCAAATTATGCTCGACTGTTGCTATTATGCTCGTAATTATACCGTAATTTTTTTCCCGAACTCCTGACGAGCGAAAATACAAACCAGAAAGGCCTTAGGAGCCTGGCATAGTGAGAGTAACCAGGCCTAAAGAGCAAGAACAACTTCAGGATGCACTAGGAACAAGCCTACAGTGCTCGATATATAGTAACGGAAACCACGTCGAACATTAAAATAGCTTGAAATTTTGTAGTTTTAACTTAATAAATAGACAACAGCAGTTATAAAAAAAAGGAAATAACTGTTTTGTTTCAAAATTGCACTATTATGCCAGCAAAATAGCACTATTATGCCGGCATTATGCTCGATGCTCCATCTATAGCATTATGCTCGAAATTATGCCGGCGTAATTTGTCAATCCCTACTTATGGCAAGCAGGTGATCAATTCTTAAATTCCTTTTCTTTATAGAGGCTTCTCACCACAGTGAAACACATCAGATAGGGAAACATTGTCTGCTTCTTCTGCTTCAGTAAACTTTTTCTTCTAGACTGCTTATCATAGAAGTTATATTTCATTAAGCATAACAAGACCTCACGCAGTAATAAATTTGAGCCTGTCCAGTGTCAATTGCTATAAAATTAGCCTTGTTTTTATAAGCAGTTGTAAAAAGGGTGTTTTCCTTTTACAGTATAGGAGAGTAAGTTTTCGTACATCCGTTAATTAGACATTTCTATAATAAAAGCATGTGTTGACAATTGGCAACTAAACATCGAGACAAACGAATTAATACACCTATATTTCATAAAGTAGAACTGATTTGGAATTAACACTCCTTAGCGTCGACTTATTTAATTTGTTTTTGCAATAGGTTTTAATTGTGCCTAGATAGGGTTGACGCAAGCATTTGGTGAGGCCTGGGTGACCGAAAATGTCGAGATGACGCCTGAATATGACAAAGTGATTACAACCAATGAGTGTAAATCTTATTATAATTAGCTGGCAGTTTTGGCTTGCTAACGACACCAAATGACAGCTCTGAAGAAAAACAACATTAACATATCAAATGATCGCCATTCTGTGTAAAATATGTTTCAATTTTTCAAACAAATATCTTATTTTATTAAATAAAGTTATTACCAAAAGAGCAGACTGGAAATTTGTAGTTTCATTAAAAGCTGAATGGAACACTGAGTTACATGTATAGCCACTTATGGTCATGGATTCAACATAATTAATATGCATTCAGCGACATTTTATTTTACCCTCGGCTGTTCATTACTGCTGGTTGTGTATCTTTGCGGGTTTGGATTAAGAGGTGTCCTATCCCGAGTATGCTTCACTGATAACTGTAGTGTTTACTTCGTGAGGTGAGTATTGTTTTTTTTCGCTTTTTAGTTTAGAAAATAACTGCAGCAATTAATTAATTAATTAATTAATTGATTAATTTAAGTTAATTAATCATTTGATTAATTGATTAATAAAACCAATTTTAATTTAATAAATTAATAGATTAAAGTAAAATTGGTTTATAAATGATTCAACAGCAAATCATTTCTACACTTCCTGGCTGGCAAAATAGTCAGGTAAAAAAATAGCTGGGAAAATCAGCTTTCATAAGTGTTGCTGGCTGGGAAAAAAGCATCCTCTAAACTGACACTGGCTGGCAACTTCCCTTACGTATCGAGTGCTAGCTGGCTCTGAAGAGCGGATATTAGTTTCCCAGGATAGTTAATTATTAACTGTAATCCTCTTATTACATGTCAATTAAACGATTCGAGCAAAGGCAAGTCAATTTTGAAATTTTTCTCGTTGGGTACTTCTGTTAATACCTATTTGGGTCGACCCAAATAAGTAAGTTCGGCTGGTTGATTCAAACGTCGAACTGTTCATGTGCCGAACTCATTCGCGACCAGAGGAAAGCAATGACTTCTCCAGTTGCACACTTTTAATGCACAGAATAAGAACACTGTTTTTGAAGTCCATGGACTACACAATTAGGCGATTTTTATACTGTGCCATGTACGTTGTGACATTTTCTACTGCGCCGGAATTTCCCCGTTGCGTGACACCGCTCAATTCACATGTAAACTAGCGGAAATAATCAGTTCAGATCAGTTGATTTATGACTACGTTGAGTATCGTTAGGAGTGTTAAGTTACATGAAATTACCTCAAAAATACAGGCAGAACGCGTAAACTTTTAATTTATAGTGGCTACAGGCAAAATTATTACATACAAAATGAGCTTACAATGGTTCCCTTGCCAAAAGGCTAAAATGTCTACGAATAACAAAATATGGCACATTCAAATAATCGATAAACCAATTTTGATCCTTATTCAACCCACTCTTTGCTGACAAGTTGGAAGCAACATTGCCACTGTGTGAAATAAATTACCTTGAATTGCATGACAATGTTCACGCTTCTATGCTAAGGATGTTTATCTTCATCGTAGAATTCAAGCAATTTCCACTGTTTTCAACACGGCGACGTTCAGCCGCAGAATTAAAACTCTGCTCACCTGGATGATATGCCTGTAATACTCTTCATGTCATTTTCGGTATCATTTTATTTTTTGGCACACTTCAGCCATTTATTAACTTCAAGGAAGAAATATTTCCTGCGATCACATGCGACGGCCATTTTTTTTTTTACCGGATACCACCTTGCGCGCTTGCTGAAAAATTACCTGAGACGACCGTGCGCGCCTAGTTTTGTCAAATCGAAATCGCTTCGCCCATATTACAAACCAATTCTTACTTGAAGATGATCTTTTTCAACAATGACACGAGCATGGGACAAAGAAAACTTCTGAGTGCCCGACGGGAATCGAACCCATGGCCTCCCAGAATACCAACAAAACCTTACTGTGTTTTACGCTAAGTCTCTCGCGACTAGACTTCCAATAAGTCGAGTCGACTTTTACCCTGACGAGTCGTGACGACCCGAGTCGACTCGAGTCGAGTTGCTGACTTTTACTACCCTCCCACATAATCTTATTGTGTTTTACGCTAAGTCTCTCGCAACTAGACTTCCAATAAGTCGAGTCGACTTTTACCCTGACGAGTCGTGACGACTCGAGTCGACTCGAGTTGAGTTGCCGACTTTTACTACCCTCCCACATAACCTTACTGTGTTTTACGCTAAGTCTCTCGCGACTAGACTTCCAATAACTCGAGTCGACTTTTACCCTGACGAGTCGTGATGAGCCGAGTCGACTCGAGTCGAGTTGCCGACTTTTACTACCCTCCCACATAACCTTACTGTGTTTTACGCTAAGTCTCTCGCGACTAGACTTCCAATAACTCGAGTCGACTTTTACCCTGACGAGTCGTCACGACTCGAGTCGAGTTGCCGACCTTTACTACCCTCCCTTACTGTGCTTTACTGTGCTTTACTGTGCTTTACTGTGCTTTACTGTGCTTTACGCTAAGTCTCTTGCGACTAGACTTCCGGTAAGTCGAGTCGATACCTAGCCTAGACGACTCGACTCTATGCGGGTATATTGGACAACCCTCCTAAGCTGTGCCTAAGCTGTCCTTAAATCGTGCCTTAAATGTGCCTAAGCTGTGCCCAAAGTGTGCCTAAATTGCGCTTTCGCACTTTTTTGCTGTGCTTATGCACCAAAACCGTGCAATTCACTGAAACACGAAATTCGTGCATTGGCACGATGTTACGCTTGTGTACACCAGTAGCATGCGCCAGGCCTTAACACAAGTCATGTGTTGTTCCCTTGACAAAGTCTATCTGATAATACTTACCACTTGGATTCACATGCAGCCCAATAAATACTACAACCCCCTCCTATTGGATTAAAGTACTAAATTAACATGGCTAATAAACATGATTGGAATAACTGTTTGAATGCTTTGACCCAGAAAATTCACAGTTCAGTGTTCTGTGTCTTGCTGTTCAAGTTTCAACAGAGTTCATAATCAAACTAAAGTAACTCAATGTGTTCCACCTCTAATATCAATGGAGTCTATAATCATAATAAGTACTCTGTCAGTAGAGTTAATAATCAAACTGAATTTACTCCAAGTGTACCTCTCCTTAAGTACTCTGGTGTCTTTCTTTCTCCCTTTGGCCTCAGGGGTGGCTCTGAAACCTATGCATTGGGAATTCAACTTGTGGCACCATGGCCTGTGCTTTTTTGGTCTGGTCCATCACTTTCTTTCAGGTACTTCTTCACCTCAGTTACATTTGTCCTGTAGTTAACCCCTTGAATTGATGCTACTGTGACTTTGCTGCTATTTTATTGGAGATGTTGTAAGGTGTATCATCAAAAGTGGTTGACAGCTTGTTTGCCTTCCTTTGTTTCATCATCACTTGATTGCCAGGAGCTTGGTTACTTTCCTACACCCCTCTCTTTTATCGGCATAGCCAGTTCTTCTCTGTTTCATCTCCGCATCCTTGTCTTGTGCTTTACTGCGGATGTATTTGTACCTTGTTAACTCAGGGATCTTTGACCTAATCTCTCTGTTAAACAGAAGTTTGGCTGGCAATACTCCAGGGCTGCTATGGGGTGTGGTCCTGTAGGCTGTTAACAACTTCCTCACCTCTACCCATAAGTTCTTCTTTTCTGCTTGGGCAATTTTCAGGGCTTTAAGAAGGCTTTTGTTTTGGCACTCTACTTCTCTGTTTGGAGTGGGGCCACCAAGGTGTTTGAGGTTCAATGCTGTATGCCGTTTGTTTCAAGAAATTTTCCAGTTCCTTGGACGTGAACTGTGCTCCATTATCTGGTTTTAGCGACTGTGGGAGAACATGCATACAGAACATTGTCTCCAGGCTTCCAATAATGCTGGCAGATGTCACAGACTTTAGAATGTCCACTTCAAATTAACGGCTACAATAGTCTATGACGACAAATAATACTCTCTAGAAGGTAGGGGGCCCATCAAATCTGCTGCAAGATCTTGCCCAGGCTGACTGGGAAACTCAGCATGTTTCAAAGGTTCTGGTGGCATGGGCAGTCCTACCATCTGGCAGTCATGGCAGGTTTTTCATTTAGCTTCAACTTCTTTATCAATTCCAGCCCAACAGACCTCCCTTGTGTGCAAGATCTATCACTCTGTCATGCAATTTCGCCAGATCAGCAATCTTGTTCCTCTTAAGACCAGCTTGTCAAGTATGGAAAGTTCTTTAACTTGTGTATAAGGACCGCTCCCAAGCCTACCAGACTGGCATCTGTGACAAGGTGGGTTTCTTCTGCATTGCTGTCAAAATAATGCCAAGGTTTCTGCATTTGCCAAGCTGCTTTTTAGGGCATCAAAAGCAAATTGTTGCTCTGTGCCCCACACAAAGGGAGTTTCCTTCCTTCTTAGCCTGTGAAGTGGTTCAGCAATACTTGCTAAGTTGGGGATGAATTTGGCACTAAAGTTCACTAACCCCAGAAAACCTGGTAATTGTGAAGAAGAGCTCCCCTCAACCGACTGTTGGCCGTCTGTTGGCCGACAGCTTACCGATAGGCCACCGACAGACAACAGAGAGGTTACCGACAGACGACTGACAGTTTCCCAAAACATACATTTTACTGTAAAATTGAGCAGAAAAAGCCAGAGTTAACCAACACAGAAAGCAATATTGAAGACCAGATAAACATTGTATTTCATCGTAATACATCATCTACTTACTGAAATTGACTGCTCACCAAGATTTTCTTTTATAAATGTGTTGGCCCCTCAACTGCCTCAAAAATGCCATGGTTTGCAAGTTCTTCTAGTTTCTGTTGAACCTTCTCCCTTGTTCCAAATGGTAAGGGTCTCAACTTTTGAGTAATTGGTTGGACTGATTCATCAACATGGAGTTTGGCCTGAAAGTGTTGAGTTTTCCAACCCCAACAAAAATTGCCTCAAATTGTCTCAGTAAGTTCTCCTCACTGACAGAATTTATGTTGATTTTCAATATCTTCCACAACAACAAAACTTGTAATATACATTGTCTATCTTCATAACAGAATTCAGCTTCAAACCCACCAGCAGTGTTTAGTTTTTCCTCCATGTCATAAGAGTACAATTTCCTGTTTCTTCTTTTGAGTACCTCCCATGTCTCCTGTCAACAACACTGCAAGTAGACCCTGAATCAACAAGCACACCCTCCAGTTGTACCCCTCCAAGTTCAATTGCTACCATTGGTGTGTCTCTGAGTGGATTGTAAATGCAGACCTTTTATCCTCGGTGACATGATGAACACTTCCTCCTTTTTACAACTATTTTGCAGAATGCAAAATAGTTTTGTAGTCAAGCAAATTCACTCACACGCCAGGGTGATGGTCAGTTGATGGGTCGTAGACTTTCGTTTGTAATTCCGCTGACCAATGCATAACTGGACTTGACCAAGATGATATTAAATATCAGCAAATGTGAAACTTAGTGAAATAATGATGAGATAATTATCAGCTATGTCAAGAGCATGGGGTGCGAGCATTTTGTTATTTGAATCGTTTCAAAACATTTCATAGAAAGCAATTGGTTGTGCGTGCCTGCCTATCTGTTGAACTCTCATTCTCCCTTCTTTCTAATACAGTATACCAACACATTGAGCTAACTTAACACATAAGTCTGCAATGCGTACATGACTGTGTCTAGAGTGTTATGCATTTATTGTATTGCAGAGATTTAAGTGTAACTTCAAAAGACGTTTAAAGAAGAGATATAAGAAAGAAAAGTATTTTTGGAATGACCCCAAAATATTTTCATCTTTTCTGTTTATAATGCTGCTCATACATGTACTTCATCATGCAGAATAGTCGTACTCTGAAAGAGACATTTGTTTTTTTTTAATCACGCTTGGTTCTTTAAAACGACGTTATGTGACCAGGCTTAATTCTTACATTTTTGGTAGGTTGCTGATCTGCCTTTGCATTCTGGGTCTTATATGCAAAGTGGCCCTCTAACCCACATCCATAGCAACTTTCTCTTTTCCCTTAATTTACCAGAATCCCAATGTTTATCATCCAGCCCATGCACACTATCATTCTAGGAATCACTGTATCGATCTTGCTTGACTTTCAACAGCTCCCATTGATCTTGCAATCTCTCATGCCTTTTGGAGTTTAAGGTGGATCGTACCAGTTTCTCTTGCGTGAGAAGTCTGGTAACTAGCATTCACGACTCGCGCGAAATCCCGCGAGCGTCATAGTTCATACGCGCGAGATTTAAAAATCAAAACAAATATGGCGGCGCGTGGCTTTCTCAATGCGAGGATATTTTTGTTCAAAAGAAATTCGCTTTTTTCCAAGGTTGTATTAACAAGAGCTTACTTAGTTGATTCCTCATACGCAAGCAAACATGCTTTCCGACTGCATTTCCCTGTCGGGGATCGCAACAATAATTGTGAAAACGCGGACGAAAAATACTACAGTTACTCCAGTTTACCTTATGTAAACAAAATAATCCACTTCAAGATGTCAGTGCAACGGAAGCTCTTGATAACTTCGTAGTCTTTCTCAAACAAGTCAAATCTTCTTCACCTAACAATTCTGTACTAGTTCTTATTGGACACAATTCTTCAACCTTCGACGTTCCTGTCCTCTTGCGAAACAGTGGAAAAACCTTCAAAGATGAACTTCATGAAATGAACATTCACTTTGCCGACAGCCAGGTTCTCGTGAAAAGCCTTATACGAGATAAACATCAAGGTCTTCAACTGGAGAGAGGTGGCTTCTGCAAACCAAGCCAGGGTAGTCTATACACACACCTTTTCAACGAGCAATTTGATGCTCACGATGCCCTGGAGGATGTAAGGGCGCTCAGGAAAATTATTTTTGAATCGCCTTTGCATTTGAGCAGGAAAACTTTGGTTGACAATTCCAATGTCACTTCCGTTTCTGATGCGCTTGAAGACATGCTTTACCTTGATCGACGCCATGAACTTCTCCTTACATTCAACAACAAAATGTTCAATGAATGCGACGACAACGGCGCAATTACTAGATCCATGGCTCAGAAAATCGCTGGCAGTGGTCTTTCTTACGATGACCTCTGTAAACTTTATTCGACGTTTGGTAAAAGGGGAATTGTCGCCATTCTTTCTAATCCACCTTCATCTTCATCATCGAAGACACCGCGAGTAACACGAACAAGAAGAATACTTGCTGCCATCGTGAAGCACTTCGAAGAGAACAGCCGCGAAGAATAAGAACATGATTTGCTAAATTTAATATGAAGCTCGACATCCCAATATCGTCTTGTGCGTTGTTTGTACGAATTCAAGGACTTCAAGCGGACATGACAACTTACACGTGCACGTGTTCTGAAAGCAATGTACTCCGTCAATTCCAGTTTTCCACTTCACCTCATTCAGTTTGCCGTCAAACACATAATTAATTAGACAAAATGTCGACAGGAAATCCTTGAAAGTGAGTCCAAACCTTCTGTAGAACAATAAAAGGCACAGCTGCCAACTAAACCCACAACAGTCTGCATGAAGAAAAGCAACGGTAAGATCACGCGTGTTGCTCGCATGTGTACGCGCACGGGTCAGCGGTAGTCGGAACTGAGCATGAGTAAATGCCAAACTTTTAAAATCGAAATTTTGAAGTGCGCGGAAACGCGCGTGGGAATTATTGAATTCGCGAAGGCTTCAGCAAGAAAACTAACCCGATGACCCCTATTTTTTATTGCCCTAATATTTTCCATTGATGGTAAGGAAACGTCAGAAAAAATCTAAAAAAATTCTACGAAAGGAATTTTTAAATACTTACAAATTGCCTAGAAAACTTACAAATTGCGTAGAAATTTTTTAAAATAATCATACAGTTTCCTTTTCAGATGCCAAAAGTTGTCACGCGAAAAAAAATGGGGGTCGTCGAGTTAGTTTTCAAGTTATAAGCACCAGAAGCTTGAAAAAGGGTCCTAATAATCATTGGCTATCATTGCCATGGTAACCACTGATGACATAATAATTGCTATTTTGGGTCAACAACATAATGGGTAATTTAATCATACAAAAATTTTGTTATGATCTGTATTTCATTTTTGGCCATTTTCTTCCAAAGTTTGCACAGTCAAAAACCTGAAAACTGGTATGATCCACCTGAAGCCTTCCCTTTTTGCTTCCAGCAATTTCCTACAAAGATTGTGTGAGCTACATTTGTTGATCAGTTGATCATGGATATGCTGTTCTTTTCTTGTCCAAATTTGCCATTCTCTACTAGCTGAAATAATCTCTGCACAAACTGTTCGCTGTGTCTGACTCTTCCTGTTTTGCTTGACGGAACTGGTACCTTTTGAAGGGGACGCTGATCTGAGATGCGAAAAATGTGCACTAGCGACCTCAAGGCTTTCACGTACTTGGAGTCTCTTTTTGGAACAGGTCCTGGGTCGGTCAGGGTGTCAAAAATATCCTTGACATCTTACCCAGTGCAGTGAAGGAGCAATGTCTTTAATTTCTCTGGAATTCTTTGTGATGCCTTTAGCTTCGAGGAAGAACTCAAATGAATGTTTTCAACACTGCCATCTTGGGCCAATGATGGTTGGGTTGCCTTTGCTGTCAAATAGGTTGATGTTTCCAAATTCGATGTTTACTTCCATTTTCTGTTACTAAATTCCTCTAGCAGTCCAATGACGATTGGTTTTCATCCCCATTGCCAGTTGTAACACCCTTTTATTTGCTTGAAAGAACGTTTCTGACACCACGATCTTGGGCCAATGCTGGTTGCATTGCATTTGCTTTTGAACGGGTTGATGTTTCCAAATTCGATGTTTACTGCCATTTTCTGGTAATAAATTCCTCTAGCAGACTATTGATGATTGGTTTTTATCCTGGTCACCAGTTGTAACACTCTTATATTCACATTAAAGTCACATTCAAGACAGCATAAACTTTAACAGCCATTTTCACACACACACACGTTTTTCCCTCGACAAAGTCTATCCCACAATCACAGACAACCCAACAGATACTACAGCTTACCAAAGGCTTCACTGATAGACATGTCTATCATTAACAAGTAAGACAATGGCAGAACATTAGGCCCGTAAGCTTTTTTAATTTTTTGAGTCTAATGCGCATGCGCATTAGACTATGTAGTAGAAAAAAGCTGTTAGCAATCCCAAGGGAATGGTTCGGGATCGATAATCGTTCGGTGTTATTGTGCATAAACAATACCCCGCCTCATTGCGGGCTTGGTGCGGTGATCGTAATCCAATCAGAAGCAACAGTTGAACGGAGCTTGAGCACGACACGCACTTGTAAAAGAAATTGCCATGTATGTAATTGGAATAAATGTTTTACAGTGCAAAATAATATGAATCCTCGTTTTCAAGTGTGAAGCCACTGAAAATGTTTTCCTTCCAGCTCCATATTATTTTATAATCCCTGGGAAATGCAACGTGAAATCGACATCTTTTGATGAAAAAAATCTGGAAGTGACATTTGTGTTCATAAACAAAAAATAACTTTGAAAAAAATGGATTTCATTCACAGAATGCAACTTTCATTAAAAAAGAGTTTTGTTTTCACCATTCAAGATTGAATCTAGAGCCTGAACACAAGACAGTGTAATCAAATTACATTTCGCGTGAAATTTGCATAAATATTGAAACTTGCCAAAAGGTAGTTAAGACAGAATGAAAACTCGCTTTAGTAGTTATTGAATTCTGATCTGATTGTTATTTCCATGTATTGACTATTTGAAAGCTGTTCTCAGTCATGAAAACAAAACTCTTTCATTCAACTGCTTGCAGTGTTTAATATATGTGAAAATGTTTTGCTTAATTAAATTACATTCTGCATGCAATGTTTTCGTTGCTCTCCTGTGTCAAAACGTTTAAGGAAATTGAAATCTTTGTTGAGCAGTATTGCATAAATTGCAAAGGAATTGAAAAAATATATTTTGGCTTATTTTGATGGGATTTAGGATATTTAGAGTACTGAATAAGTGTATCTTGTCTATCTACTGTATGGGGCGGACGATTGTTTTTGTGGAAGCTGGGGGATGAAAATTTTTCCGAGACAAACAATTTTTTTTTCTGTATCGTCTGTGAAAACATTTTTTTTTTCAGTGTCATCTTTCTGTAGACAATTTTTTTCATGCCTGCAAAAAATTTAGTTGGGCTTTTTTTGCTTTTGCAAACAAATTTTTCAGGATTCCAACCCCCCCCCTCTAAATCTGAACGATCTTCCTATGGTCTACAACGCACTAATCTTTTAACATGAACTCAAACCCCAAGTAACATGTTTTTCCTATTTCAAATATAACATTTCTGTTATTTCCAATGAATTGTCATATCATGCCAATGTACACATAAATGGTCAGGAAGTTATTGTTATGTGTAGTCCATACATAGCAGATATCCTGCAATATGGTGTACAGGGACATGGTTTCCCAACATTCATCTGAAGTCTTGCAAAGTGTTGCATATTAAATCAAAGCATGTCTAGTGGTAAAATGTGTGTCATTAACAACTTGTAGCTAAATAAAACAATCATGTTCAATTGTGGAATATTATTTGACTTTAGCCAGTTCACTTTATGGCAGAGTATGATGGACAATAATTTTATTCCTTGCAGTTTTGCAGATAGGTTTAACTGTTACTTTTATTTATATTTTGAAGTTCATTTGTGTATTTGTACTGTAGCCTTTCAGTGTACTGAAGTATAAATGTTCTTGCGGAGTCATGGTAACAGCATCCCACAATCCCAAAGATGACAATGGATATAAGGTATGACTGTTTTGCCTATAGCAGGAAAAGAAGACTGTGGCTGCAATATTAATTTTTCTTATTGAAAGTACAAAACAATTCTGACATTGTTTAGTGTGTTTGTACATTAGAAGAAAATTGGAAAGCTGCAAATCTGATTGCTTCTTTTAGTGTTTTCTATGTGGTGATAGAACAGGATCATAACTGGACTGCAATCCTTTAGAGAGTCTACTAAAACAATTTATTAGTCAGATTATTTGCTCTTGTTTCCTGTGAGCGATAGTCAACTTAACACAAATTGTAATTCTTTTAGTATTCCTTTCCTATCTGAATCATTGATTTCTCACAAGCGTGGGTTAAAGAGAGAATCTGAGTCCCCACTGGGAATCAAACCCGTGGCGCGTCTTCCACAATCTTGGACAAAACTGTTGAAACACTTGGCCAAGTATCCACTAATTAGGAACCACAGATCAGTTTTTCAACCCCTCCCCCCATTTCAATGTTGTCAATGCTGTGGCGTTGTGCAAACAAAGCTTGGCGAACCGCAAACCCTATGAAACAATATTGAGTAGGGGGAAAAAGTACTTTTTACCCGCCTGCAAGACTAGAAACTTGCGATAAATGCGCTAAATGTGTTTGTTTCAACTAGTTTTGTCCAAGATTGCAGATACTCAGTGCTCAAAACACTGAGCAACAACAGACTCTTGGCAAGTTTCCTGCATTTTTCAGCACCTCGACTTTAATTTGACCCATCAATACTACAACTGATGAAATGAATGAAATGATCCTCACAGTGTGAAAGCAATTTAAGCAATTGCATTTTTTAGCCTAAAATTTTAAGGCTACAACAGAGTTCATATATGTCTTTCATTTATTTATTACATCATTCACTTCATCTGCAAGATATCAGAACAACAATTGACTATATAATTGCTCCGAATGTCTCAACTGAAATCTTCATAGCTGAGTTTGAAGAGCAATGCACCAATATTACTGAAGTCATGGAATTTTTTTCAGGCTAAAAAATGCAACTGCTTACACTACATGTAAATTGCTTCCACACCGCAAGGATCATTTCATTTACTTCATCATTTATCAACAGTTCATATAATTTATGTCTCATATTTTACATTATTTCAATACTACAGCATGGCAGCATTAAAATCTATGCTTCATTTTGTAATATTCTAGAGCCAATAAACCAGCCAAAACTCGAGAATGCAACTCTATTTAATTCAAGCGACCGACAACGTGTTTCATCGCAACTGAGCTACCGGAAAACTACTGGAGGAGCGGTTACACAGCTCACAACATTCTACACTCCCCCACTAAGCCATGAAAACTAGTACAATAAATCAACAACAAAACTTAGCTTGCAGTTCTTAAGTGTCTCTGTCCTAATAACCTAAAAAGTCACTTAGTAACAAAATCAGCCAGGTATCGAGGGGCGTGTCTGTTCCTAGTAGGGTATCGCTTCTCTGGAATGCCTTGGGTAGGTGGTTGCACAGGAACAGCTGGCTCCCTTGGGGTTTCTTCCCACTGCAATTCTGGCCGTTCAGCTGCTGGCATTGTCGGAATTGGGTCTGCTGGAACCTCTTGATCAGCAGTAGACGCTTGGGGAACGCCGGATCGCTGTATAAGGTGGTCTTGGTGACGTCTCAAGAATCGCCCATCTTCCAGCTGAACTGCAAAGGACGTTGGACCCGTTGACTCTTTCAAAATTCCAGGTAACCACCTTGGTCCTCTTCTGAAGTTGCTTGCATAAACTGCTTCCCCTTCCTGCATGGTGCGTTCCTTAGCGTGCCAGTCATGAGCCTCTTTCTGCGAAGCTTGGCTTTGTCGCACTTTTCTTCCGATTTCAGGGTAGACTAGGTCAAGTCTTGATCTGGGTTTCCTTCCAAGAAGTAATTCTGCAGGGGACACTCCTGTTGAAGCCTGCGGGGGTGATTCTGTAACGAGCTAGAAATTCTGAAACTCGTGTCTCCACACTTCCTCCACTCATCTTCTTCATTCCTTTCTTGAATGTTTGTACTGCTCTCTCAGCCAGTCCGTTAGACGCTGGGTGGTAGGGTGCTGTTCTGATGTGATGGATCCTGTTCTGTTTAAGGAAATCTTCAAATTCTTTGCTCACGAAGTTGCTGCCATTGTCAGTGACAACAATTTCTGGAAGGCCGTGTGTCGCGAAAGCGATTCTCAACTTCTCAATGGTAGCACTTGAAGTTGAGGTATTCATTGGAAACGCCTCCATCCACTTGGAATGGGCATCCATCACAATAAGAAACATTTTTCCAAGGAACGGACCCGCGTAGTCTAGGTGGAGTCGAAGCCAGGGTTTATGAGACCATTCCCAGGGATGTAAAGGGGCTTCTGGCGGTGACTTCCTGTTTTCCTGGCAGGGACTGCACTGCTGAACCTTCTGCTCTAAGTCTGCATCCATTTTTGGCCACCACACATAACTTCTCGCCAACGCCTTCATACGGCAAATTCCAGGGTGTGTCTCGTGTAACTCTTCTACCACTCTTGCTCTTTCTTTAGGGGGGACCACTACTCGATTGCTCCACAGCAAACATCCATCTTGAACACTTAATTCAATGCTTCATCTGAATTGTGATTAGGCCAACCATGCTGAACGAACTTGATTACTTGTGACAGTATTGGATCACATCTGGTTCCGGTTCTGATCTCATTCACACTCACTGGTGTCGAATTGAGGAGTTCCATTGCAAACACAGTTTCTGCAGGCAAAGGTGTAGTTGGAGGACTAACCGGCAAGGGTAGTCGGCTGAGCACAGCATTGGCATGTTCTGGTCCTGGCTTGTACTCAATGGAGTAGTTGTATGCAGCTAGAGTCAAGGCCCAACGCTGAATTCTAGCTGCTGCCATAGGGGGTGTGGCCTTCTTCTCATTAAACAATGATTCCAATGGTTTGTGATCAGTCACTAGACTAAAATGTCTGCCGTAAATGTACTGGTGAAATTTCTTCACACCAAATACCAGGGAAAGTGCTTCTCTCTCAAGATTGGAATAATTTCTTTCTGCATTGGACAGTGTCCTGGAAGCATATGCGATTGGATGTTCCGAGCCATCATCCATTCGATGCGAGAGAACAGCTCCCAAGCCATATTGTGATGCATCGCATGACAAGGTTAACTTCTTCTGACTATCGTAATGGACAAGGAGTCTAGAGGACTTCAAAAAATCCTTAGACTTCTGGAAAGTCTGCATCTGCTCTTGACCCCAATGCCAGCGGGTCTCTTTACGTAGTAACTCATGCCATGGAGCCAACACGCTCGACAGGTTAGGCAGGAATTTCTGGTAGTAGTTAATCATGCCCAGGTACGATTTGAGTTCCGACACATTCTTGGGCGCTGGTGCATTGGTGATCACTTCGACCTTGTCATCCAATGGTTGAATACCTTCTTTGCTGACCTTGTGACCCAGGTAGGTTACTTGAGGTTCCATGAACACACACTTGTTTTTCCGAAGTCGTAAGCCAGCACTTGCCAGTCGTTTTAAGACTTCTTCCAGGTTTGTTTAAGTGATCTTCATCGCAGGCTCCGGATATCATCCACCCGGACGATTACATAAGGAATGTTCTGCAGTAGATTCTCCATGTTCCGCTGAAATATTCCTGGTGCTGACGATATCCCATAGGGTAGGCGGTTGTACTGGAATAACCCCTTGTGCGTGTTAATGGTGGTGTACTGTTTAGATTCATCATCCAGGAGTAGCTGCTGGTAGGCTTGGCTCATGTCCAATTTTGTGAATTTTTCACCTCCTCCTACTGTTGCCAGGAGGTCTTCAACCTTCGGGATAGGATAACTGTCCAGCTTTGACACTTGATTGATGGTTGTTTTGTAGTCTCCGCAGATGCGAATTGAGTCATCTGGTTTCAGGATAGGCACAATGGGAGCCGCCCATTCCGAGAACTGAACAGGTTCAATCGTTCCCTCCTCTTGTAGCCTCTTGAGTTTGGCCTCAATCTTCCCTGTCATTGCATATGGCACTGGTCTTGCCTTCAGGAATTTTGGTTGTGCCTCTGATTCCACATGAATTTTCGCCTTTGGGCCCTTGAAGGTCCCAAGTCCTTCTTTAAACACTTCTGAGTACTGGTCAACCAATTTTTCAAGTGAAGACTCTTGGTTGTTTTTGACAACTTGCATTTTGAACAACTCCTTCCAGTTGAGTGTCAGAACTCTCAACCAGTCTCTTCCCAGTAAGTTAGGCCCAGATCCTTCCACCACGAGTGTTTGCAGTTCCACTTCTTGTTTCTTGTACTTCACAATGACATTCAAAGTTCCTATGACCTTGACTAATTCACCTGTGTACATTCGGAGCTTCACTTTAGCAGTTTCCAGTTGCTGTCGGTTCTTCACCAGATTCCCTTCAATGATTCTCTTGTAGGTTTCTTTGTTGACGATCGTAGCAGCGGCGCCAGTGTCCACTTCCACGCTCGTCTGAACTCCGTTTAGCTGTAGCTCAACTCGATACGGTTCTCTCTCCGTGGCGGTTATGTGAAACATCGTGTATTCTTCGCATTCTTCCTCACCCGACTCGTCTGTTGCCTCCAGATGATGTGTGTTTCCAAATTTGCCGCTCTTTCGAAACTCCGGTTTACGCTTACTAAGACATTGACTTGCCTTGTGACCCTTCTTACGACATTTGTAGCACTCTTCGTCTTTATATCTGCACTTATCGGGATCGTGAAATCTTCCTCCACAACGATAACATTCTTTTGTCGACTTTCTCGGATCCCTTGGTGGCTGTTTCGGTGGGTATTGGGCCACGCGGTTAACTTGTGATTCTTTGGGTTTCTCACTCAGGTTCCCAGCAATCAGATCACGTGTATTCCTGTCGGCAGTTTCCATCGTGGTGGCTAATTCCATCGCCTTCTTGAACTCTAGTTGACTTTCAGCAAGCAATCTCCGCTGTATCCGTTCGTCGTTCAATCCGCAAACCAGTCGATCACGCAGCATTTTCTCCAGTTGATCGCCAAATTCGCAGTGCTCCGATAAATTCCTCAGTTCAGCGACATACTGTTGTATTGTTTCTCCCGGCTGACGAAAGCGACTGTTAAACTTGAAGCGATACACGATAGACGATGGTCTAGGATTCAAATGATTCTTTACCAGATTAACCAGCTCTACGAACGACTTGTCGGTAGGCTTCCTTGGATTAACCAAATTCCTGATGAGTTTGTAAGTTTTCGCTCCACACACACTGAGCAGAACCGCCCGTTTCTTGTTGTTGTCCGTAATCTCATTCGCCGCGAAATACTGCTCGAGCCGTTCGGTGTACTCAATCCAGCTGTCGTTCTTGTTGTATTCCTCGATTTTCCCGATCAATGCCATGGTTTTGTCCGTACCTCGACGCCAGTGTAATATTCTAGAGCCAATAAACCAGCCAAAACTCGAGAACGCAACTCTATTTAATTCAAGCGACCGACAACGTGTTTCATCGCAACTGAGCTACCGGAAAACTACTGGAGGAGCGGTTACACAGCTCACGACATTCTACACATTGTTTGCATTTGGTTTGGCAAACAGCTCAGATAGGTCATGAAAGCATTAAGGACGTTCGCGCTAATTGTTTTTGCGCATCCTTACTGCGCACGTAATTCATGTCGTAACGTCGCGCCACGTCATGCATCGAGCGCGCGCGCTGAGAAAACTTTCCAAACAAATATAGGGCTTATAGCTGTTCAGATAACTTCGCTCGCAGTTTACTCTCTCAAATGATCGGTGACCCCCAATTTTTTTTTGATAGACAGCTTTGTTTTGCGATTCTCGACAGATTGTTAAAAATTGAACAAAAAGTCAATGTTGGAAGTCTACCAGTTTCTAATTTTTTTGCCCACGCGGCATCAAATCTTGCCCATCTTTTAACTTCCAGGCGAGTGCAGATGTGATCACTAAACGATTAGATTTTCTAAAGGAACATCACCAGTTGAATCAATTTGCTTAATAGATCCCCTTAAATAATATTTAGACAAGAAAATTGCATTTCATGAATTTATTCGCATTATTTTTGAGCAAACAGACACTGTCGCCATTGTCAGAAACGAAGGCCGATTTATAAGATTTTAAGGTGATCTTTCGGACATCTTATCTTCGAAAGGAATTCGGTGACCCCCCAATTTTTTTACATTTCTGACATGAGTAACCCATAAACTCACAGTGGTGAAAGTTTTAGAAAAATGTCAATGTTGGAAGATTTTCGCGCGAACGTCCTTAAGTGATGAAATTGTTTTCTAGTACAGTCCAAGCTCTCGTAAGCGGACACCCTCAGGATGCGAAAAAAGTGTCTGTAACTGGAGCTGGCCGCTTACGAGAATGGTTCGATCTCGTAAGTGACCACTAGAGGTGTAGGGGATAGATGGCCGCTTCCGGGAGCTTGCCCAGTAAATACCGTATTATAACTGGATGTGGATGACGACAAAAAAACACTGAAATATGGTACTGTAATTACTGTAAAATCATTGTGAGAAAGGGGGATGTGAAGTTGATTGATAAAAACAAGATACAGAGGCTGTTAACAGGATTTTCTTTTGGGTGTCCGCTTACGGGAGCTTAAAAACAAAAAAGTTTTGTTAAGAGTTCTTGCTTTTTTGAAATAGTTTCATTTTCAAAATACTTAACATACATGTTTATTTTAAGAATAGTCAGGCAAACTGAGCATTGGGTGCCAGAAGTTGAAAAATTGATTTCCTTCATTTTTATGACTATTTTGCAGAATTGCAATAAAAATATAAATCCAAAAACCATTCAGTGAATGAAGTCAAGAAAATGGGTTATTATAGGACATAAGCAAAGAAGTCATTTCTCCAAGTATTAGGTCTGTCTGCTGTCCCCCAAACTTAAGATATTCGTCAAAATGTTTTGCACAAACTTACATAGCCCAGTATGGAACCACCATATTGGTGTACCTCCGTGTTCCATAATATGGTGGCCAGAAAATACTTTAAATATCTCAAACTTACTTTGTTTATCTATCCACTGATTATCTGTACTGGACAAACAAACATTTACAGAACATATTTCCTGTTACAAAATTCCCAAATGGCTAAAAATTACAAAATAACTAAAAATGGTGAAAACCTAGAAGAAAATAATTTCATTTCATCCACCATTGAAAAAAAGGGTAATTGTGAAGAAGAGCTCCCCAAAAAACCTGTCGGCCGACTGTCGGCTGTTTGTCGGTCGACTGTCGGCCGACAGTTGGCCGTCTGTCGGCCGACAGTTGGCCGACAGTCGACCAACAGTCGGCCGACAGTCGGCCGACAAACGGCCAACTGTCGGCCGACAGTTGGCCAACAGTTTTAATCAAAAGTGTCGACCGACACACGGCACGACACGACCCACGACACACTGTCGGTGAAGTGTCGGTAACTTGTCGGTTACAATGTGTCGTAAACATTACCTTATCCATAAAAGTGAATTGAACAGATACACTGCGCACTGTATGGGAAACTTTAGGATGTACAGTTGTTGTAGAAACCAATCCTACTGCGAGCACCACCAAGACCAGTCAAAGTTTCAACGTGATAACTATGATCTCGCAATGAGTTATTTGTCCGCCATTTTGAAATGTGTGACCTTTCACGCGAAAACGTACACTAACGGTTTTCTGTTTCCGAACGGTTTTCCGTTTCCAGACCGTTCAGAAGCCGTTCGAAATAAATTTGCATCCGTTTCAACGGCTTGGCTATACCGTTCCAAAAAATTTGCATCCGTTCGAACGGCTTGGTCAGCCGTTCGCTAAAATCGTCAATCCGTTCAAACGGTTCGGGAAACCGTTCGCTAAATTTCTCAATCCGTTCGAACGGTTTCGTTAAGCGTTCGCTAAATTTCTCAGTCCGTTTGAACGGTTTGGTCAACAGTTCGCTAAATTTCTCAGGCCGTTCGAACGGTTTAATCAACCGTTCGCAAAATTTCTCAATCCGTTCAAACGGTTTGGTGAACCGTTCGATTAAAAAGTCAATTGCCGTTAGAACGGCTTGGTACAGTTTGGTGATTAGACCGGTGAAATGATCTTTTGATCTTTCCTTTGAAAATTAAACAAAACTCTTATTTTAGGAAGACGAAGTTTTGGGTTTCGGCACGTGTCGGCTTTTTGTTTTGAAACCGCCGCAAAGGTACAGCGGAGAAAAAAGATAATTTTACTTTTGTTTGGCACACTTTGGTGGTTCGACCGGTGAAATAGTTCTCATTTAAAGAAGAGTATTTTACTGAAGTTATGTTCTTGCGCCACTTACCAAGAAAAGTCTTATCTTAGAAGACAAAGTTTTGTGTTTCGCACGCGTGTTGCGTTACAGAGCTGTCAAAACTTATGCAAATTTGGCAAGATCTACGCGACGTGCGTAATACTTTGATTGTGTGGCTGTTTAAAACAAAAACAAATTGCTGAAATAAAACTGCATGTGGAGCAACTACAGAATACATAGCCACTTCGGTTCGACAAAGCGTTCGAAGGGTTTATGAATTTTATCAAACGGTTCGTCACACCGTTCGAACGACAAGTGTAAATAACAAGTGACTTCGAACGGCTTGGTCAATATTCCAAACAGATAGCCATGAACAACTGAAAGCTCCCTTGAAAAAATGATTTCAAACGGAAACTTCATAAACCGTTCGAACGCTTTGACAAACCATTCGGTAATTTTCATAAACCGTTCGAACGTTTTCACAAACCGTTCGCAAAATTTCATAAACCGTTCGAACGTTTTGGCAAACCGTTCCGTAAAGTTCATAAACCGTTCGAACGTTTTGGTAAACCGTTCAGAAAATTTCATAAACCGTTCGAACGTTTTGGCAAACCGTTCAGAAAATTTCATAAACCGTTCGAACGGTTAGTTTGCCCGTTCGGAATACTTAATAACCCGTTTAGCCGTTCGATGAAACCGTTTCGAATGGCTTGGTAAACCGTTCATAGACCGTTCAATAGCCGTTCGTTTCAGCCGTTTAACGGAAAACCGTTAGTGTACGTTTTCGCGTGAAAGGTCACATGTTTACCTACGTCCCAGTCCCCCTCTACTTAACTAGTACTTTTGAAGGTGACTAATTTATTGTGCTTTATGTTGCAGATAAGTTATTTTAATTTGTTGGAATTGGGGTCAGTAAGGGGTTCGAGTTAGCGAGGGTATGATTAAGCGGAAGTCACCTATATTTTTAAGTCTTTGATTAATTTTTAAGATCGAGTAGAATCATATTTTTATTATTGGTCATTGACTTTTGTAAAGTTGGTGGCTCCTAAAGGAGCCGTTTTTTTGTGTTAAGGGAGCAGCATCACTCGTAGAACCGCTCGTCGAATTTCAATGGTAGCAGCTTCCCCTCGCGCCGCAAGTTGGCCAAGACTGGAAGGTAGCGCCCAAGTCTTGTTCTGCAGATGGCTTCCAACTCTTTTACAGAGCCAGCATGATCACGGATGACGCGATCATGCTCTCGATGGTCCACGATCTTTAACTCGGCAATCGCCACGAAGTCCCGGACGGTGCTCCTCGGACATCCAGCGAGACGAAACGCATTGGCCATGCTGCAGCGGTTATCCTGAAGCACCTGAAGCACCCTCTCGTACCGACCGTGGATACTAGACAGACTATGAGCGTTGACGCGGCCGATCTCTGGCTGTTGCTGAGACGTTCGCTGCTGGTGGTCAGGTTCTGGATCCTCGTTTCGTTTACGGAGTGACTCGACCTCTGCCTTCAGATCTGCGATGACCTTTTTTGCCTGCATGAGTCGTCTTTCCTTGTTTTTAATCTCCTCGTCCTTTGTGCTCACGAGGTTGGTCAGTTCTGCTAAGTCAGCGTCCCGTTCTGCCAAGTCCTGCACTAGCTGCTCGTTCTGGTCTTGAAGATTTTGGAACGCCATGCCAACCCTCTCGTGCTCTTTCTGCAAGTTGCTGTACAGCTTGCGGAGGTCTTTTCCCTTTGGATCTTCCTTAGAGGAGGACTGTTTCTGATTTCCTGACTTCTTTTTTTTACTAGCCGGAGGCTGCGCCGAACAGGTACACTTGCGATTATCGCCGTGGCAGACGCCACACTTATTTTCGCAATGAAAAATAGAGTGGTCGCCGCCGCACACAGTACACTTTAAGATTCTCTGAGACATTGTTAACGCGATAGTGATAGTCAATGCAATGATAACCTTTTCGAAAACTAAAGGCTTTTTATTCGCAATCATTCGGATCAAGTAAACAATAACAATAAGTTGATTGGTTAATAATCAACGTATGTGATTGGCGCATTTTGATAACTGTTGTTTGACTCAAGTACAATTACAATAAGTTGATTGGCTATTACACAACCCATCTGATTGGCCCAACTTACTTACTTTTGCATACGTTAAGCTTTAGTTACTTCTCATTGGTTAATTTCAATCCGACCAAAGGTTTCTTAAAGGCTGATTCAAAGAGTGAATTAACTTATTTCATCATGAATCATAACGAGCTTACCTTGATCCAAAGCTGCCATGCTATTTTAACGTTTCTTGTGAATCGTGGCTTGCTGGCTGCTAGGCGTAGGTGCTCTTGTGGAAACCAAATGGTTTTGCGAGATGATAACTCTGATGACAGTTATCACTGGGAATGTCCAGTTAACCAGTGCAGAAAACGAAAGTCGATCAGAGCTGGTTCTTTTTTTGAAGATTCCAAAATCCCACTGTCGCACTGGCTATACATCATCTTCTTGTGGTCGATTGATGAGTCCAACAAAAAAGTATCGTTACTAACCGGGTTTTCACTTCGTACGGTCGTCACGGCACTTCAGAGACTCCGAGACATCTGCTCCCTGAAAATTCTACACGGCAACGTTAAACTAGGCGGCCGAGGAAAAACTGTAGAAATTGACGAATCCATGTTTGGCCACAAATGCAAGTACAACCGCGGGCGGATCGGTCGAGGCACGTGGGTTTTCGGCATGGTCGAAAGAGGCACTGGACGAGCTCTAGCATTTCGAGTACCCAACAGGACGAGAGAAACCTTGGTGGCTGGATTGGTACAGCAATTCGTTGAGCCTGGAACAACAGTTATCTCAGACAAGTTTTCACCGTACTTCAATCTGAACAGCCTCGGCTATATCCACATCATGGTTAACCATTCAGAGAACTTTGTTGACCCTTTCACAGGGGCCCACTCTAACACGATCGAAGGAGTATGGAGTCAAATCAAGAGAAAGTTGAAAGCCATGAACGGGACGGTAAAAAGCAAACTTCCGAGTTACCTCGATGAACACAACTGGCGGAAATGTTACCCCGGGGATCCCTTCGACAACATACTCGCTGCCATCGCTGAGTTCTGTCCACCAAACTAAGATTTCTTAGTTTGAAAACAAACGGCTCCTTTAGGAGCCACCAAATAAAATAAAGTCTTTAACCAACATTGTGTGATAAATCTAATTAGCCGCAAGCGCGTGCCTACAATTGTAGATCAATTATCGTGCCACGCATCCGAGTCAAAATAATTATCGGATTATGACAGTTACTAATTAATAAAGACAAAATTTGGGAGAGCAAAAATCATTTTCTTTTTGCTTGAAATTCGGAAGAGAAACACAAAGTCATCCAAAAGCATAGTAATTACGTGTCTGAACCTGCAAGAATAGAAAACTGTGTTAGTCAAAAGCTAAGGTAACCGTCATTTATACATACATGACATACCCTAAGCGCTCACTAGGCATTGTTGGGCAATTTGTTGGTGAAGCCACGTGAAAGCCAAGCGACACGCGAAGCTTCAAGAGTAGCTTTTCCTTGGGATTTCCTTTTGGATTAAATGACCTTCGAACCTTATTTCATTGATTGTTCCGTGATTAACTTTCGCAAATGATATATCGGTTTCGCTTTTCAAAAGCTGTGGTGGTTTCAATAAACATCTCGGGAAGAAATAATTTGACCTTCGATCGGTAAGTACAATTACCCAGCATCTTTACTGCGTGTTTTCATAACAAATTTTCTTCTTTTGGTAGCCTGTCGGTAACCTGTCGGTAATCTGTCGGTGATATGTCGGCCGACAGTTGACCGACAGTCGGCCGACAGGTTTTTTGGGGAGCTCTTCTTCACAATTACCAAAAAAAGAACATGTTCGTCTCAACTGTCACACACTCTTGTCCCAATGTTTCATCCTTTTGCTTATACTGCTGCTCAAACTTAATATTCTTTATTCTTGCTCATACTTCATCATGCAAAATAGTCGTATTCTCAAAAAGACCTTTAATTTGCTCTTTGATAGCTTTGAGGTAGATAACAACCCTGACGTGATTTGTTCGCACCAAAAGTCTATTTTAATAAAAATAAGAGAATCGGTTTTTGGAGTTTGAGTTGCAAAATGGCCCAATTTTTAACTCGAAATTTGCTATCATAAACTTTCGTCGTGTTCACAGGCAAAGCTGCACACTTTCTATCAACAGATCCAGAATAACTCTTTTTCTATTACTAGAAGTTAATAGGGACCTTAAGATATGAGGACGGTAAGGCCAGGACAGCAATGGCAGTGGACATGGTAAACTTGCACAAGTCCTGTCTTGGGACCAAAGGCAAAATGCTTAGATGTGTATTTTTGCATATTTTGAGCTTTATAAAAGCACTTTACGAAACCAATCATCCTTTTGAGACGGTAGAAATGATATCTTATCAAGGAGTTTAAATGATGCTAAACATATTCTTCTTGATATATATCAAGCAAACATTTCAGTATTTAAAAAAGAATTCAGAATCCGCTGAGTGCTTAAGAATCCTGACTTCATGTGATTGTTTCTATTCCATCTGTAACAATATAAGCAATGATTTACCCTAGGAATTGTGACCTGGCTCACGCCAGTATCATATATCCTGTCGTCAATGCCACACTAAAAAATTATAAATCGCGTTATCATTTGTCAATATGTACCGGTATTATCATATGGTTGAAAGAGTTTGTTAAAATATTCTTTGTATTTCAAAATATACATTGTTAACAAGGAATACATTCAGGAATGGTGGACAGGACAAATTCTGTGACTGTCTCATCACTGAATAACACAAACTATATATACTTACACATGTATGCACTTCAACTGGTGTAGTTTTACAAAGATCTTACTCTACATGTATTTGTAATGGTCTTACCCACACTCCTATTAAGGAGCCAAAGTGTGGAGGCCACCTTCAGATGAAAGTATACAAACAAAGTAGTAAAGGGTGGAGAGGGTGGGTGAAGAAACTGAAGGTGTACACCGCCTACCAATACTTTTATATGGAGTACAGGCAACAAAGAAGACAGGAAAACATGAATTGAAAATTGATTTGAAGACATGAAAAATAGAAAAGCCCCAGGGATTGATTCACTTTAAGCTGAACTGCTGAAAGTGGATGTAGGTACATCATCTAGGCTATTAACAGACCTCTTCTGCAAGATCTGGGAATGAGAAGTTATTCCATGATTTGACAGATTTATTGACAGAACGAAAGGTAAAATAGAGGCCTGCTCAGAGCCTGGCTGGCTGGGTGATTGAAGGGGTTTTAGAAGCATAATGTCAAGGTTGCACAATATCAACCAGTATGCGGTGGAATTTACTTGGATCCCCTCAAAAGCTGACAAATAAAAAAGCGATAATTAACATCCGAAACACAGGCAATCAATGCTAGCAGACCAAGCAGTTATCCTGTTAACAGTTAGTTTAATAATATGAAATCTGATTTACTGGAGAAAAATATTTTTAATGATAAATTATTAAATTGGCATATAACTGCATGCCACTTTTTGAACAGAATCACATCCAGAAAAAAAATTTGCTGATGTTTTCTTTTTTGCTAAATTTGTGGAATCAGCTTTTATTGACCTTATACATAAAAAAAATATTAAGGTCATCTAAATTCAAGTCTAATATTGTACTGGAAGTTTCTATACTTGAGGCTTGAAGACAAAACAAGCCATGAACCCAAATTTCTGTGAGAAGTCTCTTGAATGCTTGCTGAATCAGAGTGCGTAGCCGATTGTGGATGGAGCAAACCATTTAAAAGTATTCGCTAGTTCTGTTAGCATAATAAAATGCTCGAAAACCTTCTCCAGCCCCCAAAGTTGTGTTTCCTAGAAGTTTTGAAATATTATACAGCTGTTTTGTGTCAAACTCCAATATCATTAAAAATATTTTTCTTCAGTTATATGTAGATCGATTTCATATTATTATTACCAAATGATAGGTAAACATTTTCCCAACGTTTTGCAGCCTAAAAAGTTATAACGCAAAGTTAATACTTTACATGTATGTTTATTTCTATTTATTATATATAAACTCTATAGAGGACTGTAGAGGGGGTGCTTAAAAATTATTAGACAAGCAAGGTCCTGATTTTTTTAATAAATGGTTATTTCTCATCGGTCCCCAAGTTATTTTTGTGTAAGGTCCGAAAGGACAGAAAATTTTTCAGGTACTAAACAGAATTTCTGAATTTTGAGCAAAATATGCGATTTTTACAAGCACTGCCAGTAGGCAGAATAAGCTGTACTATTTTACAAGCAGAATTTATCCAACCTATCTGTAACACACTCAGGCCTCTGCATTTGTTGCGTGCCAATGTCACTGTTGGCTAAAACAATTTTTCAGCTTATGAACATGTACAGCAAAATAAAAATTAGTTACATGTACAATGTTCAAACAATAAGAATAATTATAATGAACCCAGATGATAACAAACGAATTCTAGAATTGTTGGCTTAAAAGTGTGCATGATTTTGCAACTGTTCTAAAAAATGAAGAAGTATTGGGCATCAATAATCATTTTGCAATCCATAATAAACTTTTGAAAAGCACCTGATGGCTACTGTCATCAATCTTGTGCCTTTTACTCTGATTTTTTTTATTGCATCTTGTGGTTTCTTCAAATCTTGACATAAAATTTTCTGAATGCTATTAAATAGCTTACCGGAGATCTTTGTTTTCACAATGAAATGTCTTGAAATTAAAAAATGCCCTTCTCTGATAGTCTATGATAACAGTGCCTGGATGGTTCCACATGTAATATTAGTAACAACAACAGCAATGATGGCGACGATAATAGAATAGTTGTCTGCTGCCTGTTTAAAAATCTCTATATGATTACAATAACTATATATATATAAATTATATATACTGATATTTACTAAGTAATAAAAATGTGTGTTTTGATCCTCATCACATCATCATGAATTTTGTGCTGTTAGATAATAATTATGTTTATTTGATTTTATTTCCTTGTTTCAGGTTTATTTCGACAATGGAGCTCAGGTATGGGGTTATCCTGTTACTCCAATTAAAGTACACCACTCCACAAAATGTTTTTGGCTAAAATATATTATTGTACTTTGTTGAGTATTTTTGGATTTGGTTAATTCAATTCTTGATTTTCCATGCCCTGTTGAAGTTTAGCTCTCTTTGGTTTTGCAACAAAATTGTTATGATTGGGGCCCTGGAGTCCTCTCAGTTCTATTGAAATTGACAAAATTCTTTTAGCAGTGAGACTCAGATTACCCGTTTTGGCGGAAAGTCACTGAGCAATAACGACTGGTCCCTTATGAAAGATAATGAAATCATCAATGTTGATATTGTCTAAGGAAGTCTTGATTGGTTAGTGTTATTCTTTTTTAGATCAAGTCCCCCCATGACAAGGGTATTTCACGGTGTATAGAGGAGAACAGAGTTCCTTGGAAAGAATCATGGGAAATCTGCATTTCCAATCCTCTAATAAAAGACCCTTATGAGGAGATATGTACATCATACTTTGAGGACATCAAAAAGTATTCCCATTTCAGGTGATTTAGTTTTGATCAGTTAATTTAAACAATGCTTTGTCTTTTTATTCACTGGATAAACAGTAGTGAAACTTACAGGAAAGAATGTCCACATTTTCTTCCTTAGAGCAATTTGTTCATGAATAATTAACAGTTATTGGACAAGTTTGAGCAAATACCTTGATTTGTCTATCTGTGGTGAGCAGATCAATAATTATTATTTTATTTGCTGAAGCCAAAGGCTGACTGAGGCAAATAATTGATACACGAGACTCTGAGAAATCACAATAAATAATTTTGCAAAAGCTGATTGTTCTTTATCTTTTATCGTGGTCATTATTTTACTTTTTCTCTGCACCTCTGTTCCCTTTAAAGTTGTCCTCCTTATGTGTATTTGTGACCTTGCTTTTCTGATAAAAAGGCAAAAACTAACGGCTAATGAACGGTTAGCAAATACTTTTTAAAACATTCCAGTGGTTTGGTAAAATAATGCTTAAACGGTGAGCGAAAATTTCTTACATTTTAGGAAAACCTTTTAATGGATAGCCCCGATTTTCTGAACGGCTTGTAAACATGTTTAACGCTTGTCAAAATGGAGAGTCTCTATTTCAAAATGTTTAATTTACCCAAACGATTTTCCTAAAGTATTTAACAACTTACTAAATTGTTGTGCTGAAATGTCTTACACTGATTTATGTATTATCATTCTACATTGAATGATTTGGTGGCATTATTTTGAAGTCCATTTAGAAAGTTGCAACCACTACAAAACTTCAAACGTTTGAACTTCTGTTTGCTGTTAAACTCATCAAAAATACAACAAAACATTTGGGGGTGATACAGTCGTAAATATCATTTATTACTAACCAAAATTTCCACATTCAGAAAGTGAGGTGATAATAAACGAGGAGCTTACTTCACACGTTTCAATCACTGCAGTTTGCAGATCAATGTAAGATAACTGCTGCTCGTTTTCAATTCTTTGATAAACATAAATAGGAAGTGGATAATGTTTTAGAGTGTTCTCTCTCATTTCTCTGAGTCCCAAAGTGTCAGAATATTGCATAACAATTTCTTGTGCATTCTATCGCATTTCAATTTCTCTTGATCGAACAATTGCAACTTGTGCAAACAATCATGCCCAGGTTATCCCTGAGGGATTGTCATAGCAACCAATCATGTGGACTGTCCTGGGGTCAACCATCCTCGGAGACCCTGGGGCAGTAAATCAGGGCAAAACGAAGTAAACCAGGCAGAAATCATAAGAGCTCCTAGAAGAGCCCCTGGGAAACGAGTCTCTCCAGACCATTTCCGAGTGACTCTACGAATGCTGGCTCCTGATTGAGCAAAAAGATTCTTTGTATTATTTTGCCCAATTGGCGAACAGTAACTTCAGAGTCACTTTTGTGTGTTCTTACACGGTGGTTATTGTATCAGCCATATTTTATTTTAATTAACATAAGATAGCCAAAAGAAGTTGGAAGTCCGTGACTTTACTTTATGATTTGCTGGTAATTAACTGGTGACTGGTAACTGGTAATTGTTGACTATTAACTGGTAACTGGTAATTGTTGGCTGAGCGTACGCTACTGCCTGGCAAACTGTCACAAATTATGTAACGCCAAACAATGTCTAAAAACATGAATTGTGGAGACTGCAGAAATACTTCAAAGACATCAACAAAAACTTAATTTTATGTGCATCAACTTGTATATAAGCAAATCTCATGTTGAAACAAAAATAATGAAAAAGCGTTCGCGTAAAAGTGTGTAAATTATGAGGAGACGCATTTAAAAAATAAATTTCTGAAATGTTGTTAACTACAATCACGCTAATTTTTATGTTTCTGGAGTGCACATTATTTGTACTTCCTTATTCGTCAGTTTTCATTTTGCTCTCCTCGATAATTAAAGAATGGCACTCACAAATTCAGCGTTACATTTTAGATTTGTAGGTGAGAAGTAGAAGACACGAAAGTTTCCGTTCACACACCGTTTGCATCGTGCATTTGGTTTACGGTGATTATGGTTTAAAACATTTCAGAAAAAGCGTTCCAATCGTTCAAAAAGAGCGTTTCAAATGTTTAGAACGTTTCATTGTTTTGTACCGTTTCGAACGTGTCATCGATCAACTTTGCGGAGATTTGCATAATTTTCGTTACGATTATGAATCGAATTTTCAATGCTGGCGTTGTCAAAATATACAAGTGAGAATTAACTCATGAAACCCGTATCCGCAGCTAATTGACCAAACTGTATTCATAGGTCAATAATAAAGCTACGTTTGCAATTATCGTAAGAATAACAGTCTTGATCCGATTAATTAAATCTACTCATCATGTACGACTCTTTCGATTCTGCGTCTTTGCCAAACGGTTCCAAAACTCAAAAACACTTAAAGGAACGCTTCAAAATGATAGTACGGTGTTTTTTTTTTTACTTGAAGCAATATGCTAATAGACCTGACGACGGACGGGCTGGATGGAAATAACCGAAACCCCGTAATTACATGTAAAATTTGTTTCGGCCCGACAAGGTGAACACATTTCACGCGTCACTGAACAAACAGTCTTACGATTTCGCTTTGATTGAGCAGGAAATATCAGCTTTCTGGAGCATATTGAAGTAACAAACCTTCATTTTATTGTTAACTGAAATTTTTTTTAGAGAAACTACAGTGTCTACACATTCAATATAATCTACATTATTTATCGCGGAAAGGGGATTTTGCTGCGTAGCACTCAAATAAGTAACGTTAACTAGTAAATAGTGTTTCTGGAGTGCTTGAAATACTGTAAAAACAGACATTTCGGGGATAACCCCTTCATCGGTGTTAAGTTGATGTTAAAACGTTAACGCTGGAGCTTGCACTAAGTGTCTTGCGTGAGTGTAGTTCAAAATTAAAGAACACGCAATTGCGCGCGCGATTTTATGCGCGCTTAGTGCCAACAGGCAGGAATTTAGAAAAAACGTCAGAACATTTTTCGACTTAGAATTAAAAATTTCAAATTTTAAAATTTAGAATTTCAAGTCAATGTTCATGCCATCGGGAGCTAGGGTCTTGTGAATGAAGATCATCCTCATCTCCTCTCTTTGTCTTTTTGCGGCCGCTCCAGCAACTGATTTAATCACAGACACCGACATGTCACTAATGGAATTGTGACTCCCTTGGCTGAAATGTTCGGCCACAGGGAATCCACCGTTCTGGTACCATGGGTATTTGTGGTACCCTTCCACCGAGCGGAGATGCTCGCCAAACCTGTCTGCAAGCTTACGGCCAGTTTCTCCGATGTACATTGCTTGACATCGTCTGCAGGTGATGGCATAGATGACACTGGTTGTAGTACAGGTATGGCGTCCTTTGGGGTGTACAACTCCGTTCACCTAGTTGATGTTGGCGGTCCTTCTGGTAAATATGCATGTTCGGCATCTGGGTCGCTGGCAGGGAAAAGTTCCAGCCTGTTCCTGTTCAGGGTGCGATGAGAAAGTACTTTGAAGCAGGATGTCTTTAGAAGGTTAGTATCCCGCCGGTAAACGCACATGGGCGTGGTCGGAAAGATATCCTTTGTTCAAGGATCGTCGGCTAGGATACTGAAGTTCTTAAGTAGGACCTTCTTGACTTCCTGGTTCTTTGGATGGTAGGTCAGTATCATGCAGACCTTTTTGGATTTGTCCTCAGATGCTCGGTTTCCTGAATTTTGCTGTGTGTTTTGACGGCTGATATTTGCTACCTTTCTTTGACTGGCTGCAACTACTTCACTAGGGTAGCCCCTAGCCTTAAAGAATGATGCCATCTCACTGGACTTGTTGTTGTAGTCCTCCTGGTCTGAACAGATGCGGCACAGGCGAAGAAATTGGCTGTAAGGGATGGCATTTTTACAGCCGGGCGGATGAGACGACCCATAGTGGAGGTAGTTGTGGGTGTTGGTGGACTTGTAATGGATTGATGTTGTTATTGTGGCGTCAGTGATGGAGAGCCGAAGGTCCAGGAAAGGAATTGATGTTTCACTGATTTCGAAGGTATATTTTAGCGCAGGATGGTACGAGGAGCAGAAATTTACGAACTCCTGAAGGTCTTCACATGATCCAGAGGTGGCACCCATGTCATCATCAATATACCGTTTGTACAGTTCAGGCTATTTACCTGGATAATCCTGGAACATCTTGCTCTCCACATGACCAACAAATAGGCAAGCGTAATTTGGCCCCATTTTTGTGCCCATGGCCACTCCACCAACTTGTTGGTAAAAACTGTTGTTGAATTCAAAGGAGTTGAGCTTGAGGACCAGCTCTGCCAAACGGACGAGAGTACTAGTGGGGGGTTCTTGTGTAGGACGCAGGTCAAGATGGTATTTTAAAGCCTGCAAGCCGTCGTTGTTGGGAATGACCATGTAAAGCGATTTGATGTCCATGGTAAAGAGATATCTATTAGGGCCAGAGAATGTGAATGAATTTATAATCTGAAGGACATGGTTGGTGTCTTTGACCACCACCCTCAGACACAACTGACAACGAAACTTCACCCCCAGGCCCAACTGATAACGTAACACAACCCTCAGACCACTGTGAGGAAACGATCTTCAGTCAACTCAAACCAAAACGATCCAAGTGGACACCTCCAAGCGGTTCGTTTCCAGCACTAGATCACTACATTGACCGATGTCGTACCGAAATCGATCAAATTGATTTTAGTAGTCCAGTGAAAAAGCAAAACCTTTCACGCGAAGAACTACTTGCCCTACATTCTCTCCGGAATCGGTCAGACATTGTCATCAAACTAGCGGACAAGGGGGGTGCAGTAGTTGTCTGTCGATGGGATCTGTACAAACAAGAGGCTTTGAAACAGTTAGGCGAAGACCGCTTTTACAAGCCTATAGACTCTGATCCTACAAACAACCTCCAAGAGGAGATTAAGAGCCATGTCGATCACACAATCAGCACCTGTGAGTTACCTCCTTCGCCGAAAGATCTTTCCGTTGATGAACCTAGAATGTCTAAGTTCTATCTTCTCCGGAAAATTCACAAGCCTGGCAACCCTGACAGACCAATAGTGTCCGCTTGCAATTGTCCAACTTCGAATATCTCTGCATATCTCGATTTTGTCATGGCTCCCCTTGTAAAGCAGCTTCCTACATACGTCAAATGAAACATGATCTTCGATCAAATGAATTCCTGTCAGCGACAAACCTGTGTCTGACATTTGCAGACTGCAGTCCGCAGACTACGATTGCTTTTTAATTAAAGCTGTTTACAGAGCAAAATAGTGTTGCCCCACACAGCCAAAGTATAGCTAACCACAAGCAGTCTGCAGTCTGCAGTCTGCAAATGTCACACACCGGCGAAAAACACCATCCAAACAGAAACGTGACCAAAGTCGTTTCCCCGCGTATAAGTTGACCGTGATTAATCAAATCTAAAACAAAACAGTCTTGAATGATTTTTATGTGAACCAAACGGTGTTTTGACTCGAACGCTTAAAACGATCGAAAAGAACATTTTGTGCCAAATGTTTTGAACCAAACGGTGGTTCGAAATGAACGTTATTTTGTGCCAAACCTTTTGAACGATCAAAATGAACGATGCCAAACACACTAAACGATCAAAACGCACGTTAAAAAATGCCTTGTAGTTGCAACATTTAAGAAAAATGAACGCTATTTGAACGATCGAAACGCTTCCAAACGAAACAAACGCCCTCTCAAATGTGATGGAAGTGAACAAAATTTACCTCAAATCACCAAGGTATTTCCCTTGTTTTCTTTAAGTCACGCTCAAAAAAGTCCGCTGGTAACAAACTGTTGAATAGTTTAGATGATGGGCTTGAATTTATGATCTGTAACAACATTTCAAGCAGTGGGCATTGTAGTGACAGAATTAAAGGGAAAACTGAAAAAAATGAGCTCATTTACACATGCCAGGCAGTAGCGTGCGCTCATCCTGTTGACTGGTAACTGGGAAATGTTGACTGGTAACTGGTAATTGTTGACTGGTGACTGGTGACTGGTAACTGGTAATTGCTAACTGGTCACTGGTAACTGCGAACTGGTAATTGTTGACTGGTAACTGGTAATTGTTGACTGGTCACTGGTAACTGCTAATTGTTGACTGGTCACTGGTAACTGGTAACTGGTAATTGTTGACTGGTAACTGGTGACTGGTAACTGGTAATTGTTGAATGGTAACTGGTAATTGTTGACTGTTAACTGCTGACTAGTAACTGGTTATTCTTGACTATTAACTGGTGACTGGTAACTGGTAATTGTTGACTGGTCAATGGTAGTTGCTGACTGGTCACTGGTAACTGGTAATTGTTGACTGTTGACTGGTAACTGGTAATTGTTGACTGGTCACTGGTAATTGGTAATTGTTGACAGGTCACTGGTAACTGGTAATTGTTGACTGGTCACTAGTAACTGCTAACTGGTAATTGCTGACTGGTCACTGGTTACTGGTAATTGTTGACTGGTAACTGGTAACTGGTAATTGTTGACTGGTAACTGGTGAATGGTAACTGGTAATTGTTGACTGGTCACTGGTAACTGGTAATTGTTGACTGGTCATTGGTAACTGGTAACTGGTAATTGTTGAATGGTAACTGGTAACAGGTAATTGTTGACCGGTAACTGGTGAATGGTAACTGGTAATTGTTGACTGGTCATTGGTAACTGCTAACTGGTAATTGTTGAATGGTAACTGGTAACAGGTAATTGTTGACCGGTAACTGGTGAATGGTAACTGGTAATTGTTGACTGGTCATTGGTAACTGATAACTGGTAATTGTTGAATGGTAACAGGTAACAGGTAATTGTTGACTGGTAACTGGTAATTGTTGACTGGTCATTGGTAACTGCTAACTGGTAATTGTTGAATGGTAACTGGTAACAGGTAATTCTTGACTGCTAACTGGTGACTGGTAACTGGTAATTGTTGACTGGTCATTGGTAACTGCTAACTGGTAATTGTTGAATGGTAACTGGTAACAGGTAATTGTTGACTGCTAACTGGTCACTGTTAACTGGTAATTGTTGACTGCTGACTGGTAACTGCTAACTGGTAATTGTTGACTGGTGACTGGTAACAGGTAATTGTTGACTGCTAACTGGTGACTGGTAACTGGTAATTGCTGAATGGTAACTGGTAATTGTTGGCTATTAACTTGTGACTGGTAACTGGTAATTGCTGACTATTAACTGGTGACTGGTAACTGGTAATTGTTGACTGGTCACTTATAACTGGTAATTGTTGACTTGTCACTGGTAACTGGTAACTGGTAATTGTTGACTGGTAATTGGTGACTGGTAGCTGGTAATTGTTGATTATTAACTGGTGACTGGTAACTGGTAATTGTTGACTGGTCACTAGTAACTGCTAACTGGTAATTGTTGACTGTTTACATTGAAAGCAAGAGTCAACGCAAAAGAAAAGTTAAATTAAATTTCACGCAAGAACAATAAGTAATTGAATGCTAAACCGAGATTTGTATTGCTCTGTTCATTTGTAAAAAATAAGGTTGCCTTGCAATGCAGGAAAATGGAAAGTTGTGAATACTTCTTATTTCAGATAGCAGTTAAACAATTTACGAAAGCGACCGTATAAACGAAGCGAATTCCATTCCTGTTGTTTTAACTTTAACTTTGTTGTTTACAACAGATTGCCACTCTTAAAGCGGTGAATTAACTTGCAATAATGAACGAGGGTAAACCTTCCTAAACTGTACAGGTGTGGAAATCTTACACGCACGGCCCTCAAAGGCTTAAACAGTGATCTTAAAAAAAAATCAGGTATCTGCTACCCATGGCAGTACAGGACTAATTGAGCGATATTTTTTGCAAGTTAACTGTAACCATCAGGTATACACTACCCAAGACAGTACAGGATTAATTGTGCGATATTTATGCAAGTTAACTGTAACCATCAGGTATACACTACCCAAGACAGTACAGAATTAATTGTGCAATATTTTTGCAAGTTAACTGTAACCATCAGGTATAAACTACCCAAGACAGTACAGAATTAATTGTGCGATATTTATGCAAGTTAACTGTAACCATCAGGTATACACTACCCAAGACAGTACAGAATTAATTGTGTGATATTTATGCAAGTTAACTGTAACCATCAGGTATACACTACCCAAGGCAGTACAGGATTAATTGTGCGATATTTATTCAAGTTAACTGTTCATAACATATAAGGACATTTTTTTCCCATACACAATCTACTAGACAAAAATAAATTTTGGCCAAATTTCCACTTATTTAGGTACCAACTGAATGTTCAGTTTTTCAAACCTTCCCCCCTCCCCCATTTCAGTATTGTCTATGCTGTCATGTTGTGAAAACAAAGCCTGGCAAAACAAAACAACATTGAGTAGGGGGAGAGGGGGATAAAATATTTTTGCATGCTTGCAAGTCAAGACATTTTCAAAAAATGCATGAAGTGTGTTTGTCTTGACTACTTTTGTGTCATGGGCATTAATAGTGGTTATCTGTTTGTTCCCTTAAGTGATGAAAATGGAACAACAAGGTTAAAGTATACCTTCACTCCTATGCATGGTGTCGGACAAAGGTTTGCTGAGCTGGCATTTGAGGCATTTAACCTTCCCCCCTTTGTATCTGTGAGAGAACAGGTATATGTGCAGTTATGGATTTTCACCCCATTTTGCTACTTTACTCCTTTTAATTTCCAAAACTAAGGATCCTCTCTTCATTTGTGGGGGCTCTTACTTTCAGGTTGCTACATGTTGGGTCTTTACATCTTACTATAATCATGGTGAACCTGATGTGGACCTATCCTCTGGTGCAGATCCTCCTTTGGCTTGTCATGCATTCCTCTCCCATGAGGAACGTGTGACAAGCACAAAGAGCATCTACATAGGAGGCTTTCATGGACCCTGCAGTCATGCTCTGTTTTCACCAAGTTAAAATGATTACCAACTGAACTACACATGCCAGCTCATAACTGAGTGAACTGCCAAGTGTGAGTTTCACCATCACTAGGAAACTGTAACCCAATAAAATCTTGTGAAGATATGCACAAGGTTATAAATAAAGGAGTCTTTCACAGGTTTTTCATGGTCTAATATTTATGGTATTTTCGTGTGAATAAAAAATACTCACAAAATATTGATTCTAATATCTATAGTCAAATGCTATTGATGTGCTAATGAATCATTCAGTCAAATGACTTCACTTTGCTTTAAACATTTGACAGTGCAAACATGAAACAAAAAATAAGTGCTGACGGCAGCCAGGCAACAGTCCCTTAAAAAAAACAGGCTTACAATAAAAATAATAAAAGTGAAACTATAAAATTGAAATATATATATCTTATATCATTAATTATCATGTTCAAAAAATAAATGCCCATGATGCTCCAAGTTTAGATGTACAAGTAGGAAGAAATCTATCCTCATTTGTTTTGATTTCACCCTATAAATATTGTTAACATTTTCAGGATTTAAAGTGTGTGATAGTACATGTAAATGTGGTTGTTGTTGTTCCTCAGATGGTTCCAGATCCTGAGTTTCCAACTGTAAGATACCCCAATCCTGAGGAAGGAAAAAGTGCCTTGGTCAGTAGATCAGTAATACATTATATAGCACGGTACATACAGGACAGCATTCCAATCAAGGTTGTACATGACACTAGTCTTAACCCGGTTTTTTTTCAACCCTTTTTTTAAGACATTTTTGCCAGGCAGGTACAAAAGTTGGACCAGATCAACTCAGATCTGGATCGACTTGGATAGTAGAAAAATGAACAATAATAAGGAAATGAGACTTTTACCTATTTGAGAGTCTATTAAGTGTCAGTCCCGCTTAAAGCGGTCCTCTCGACTTCGCGACAAAAAATACTTTTCTTTTATTTTTTGCCTGTGAAAAGGGTTTGGTCCATACATTTAAAAAAGCAATAACTTATTTTCTTATTCTTTATTTTCGCCTTGCTACAGGCCAAAATTGAATTTTGGCCAATCTGGGGCCGCCGGCGGTAGTCAAAGGGCTAAATTTTGACCATTTTGTGAAACGTGCTACGTCCACAAAAATGTACTTCACGGAATAATATTTGGCACAAATTCTAAGATACACTTATTGTGTTCACTGACGAAACGAGGAAAATTTTTCGAAAATTCTAAGCATTCCAGCGTTTCTGAAAGTCACCGTACTCTGCGGTCTTTATTCACACATTAAAACTAATGTAAATACAAGAGAATAAAACTCAAAAGTTTCAGCGTAAGTTGGGGTCAAAAAGCACGTAAATGTTTTTTTCTTACCTCAATGAACCGTTTTTTACTTTCAAACCGGTGGGTATCTCCTTAGATTGCACGCAAGAACAAATTAAAATCTGCCATAATCAGCGTGTTTACACAATTGTCGCTCGTGCCAAAGTTCATTTGCATAACCTCTGCACTCAACGAAAAACTTCTTCAACCGTCCAAAATCGATTGATGACCTTCAGAATATAAGGAATTGCTTTTATGAATATTCCCATACCACACATATCCAGGGCAGAGGAAAATTTTTGTTGAAGATGATCACGATGCTCGGGGCGAGCGAGACTCCATAAAGTAAATAATGACGGTTACACAGGTCGAACTTGTCCCAAAAATGTAAGTTCACTTTTTCTCCACAGATATCTCTAGGGGAAGAAGAGGAGTCGAAATACAACCATTTAATAAATATAGGGTGTTACATGTAAAACGACAAATCGGATCCAACTACAGGAATCGATCATGCAAAGATAACTTACAACTTGACGTTCAAAAACAACACTTACAGGTTGCTTACTGAGGAAGCGTAGTTGCCAGATACGATCCACAAGTTTGAATAGAACTGTTTTATGTGATGAAGTGATGAAAAGGCATTTTTGCTTCAATGATGCATTTCATTCCGTAATCGCTCATTCGGAGCCACAATACAAGTTTTGTGCCCCCGGATACTTTTGTAGTACGCTTGCGTCACAGTCACAGTAATTTACAATGTCACGCAAATTGTAACGTACTCTTATACGCTGTGTGGTAAATGATCTTTTATTTTTAACAAGAAGCTCTTAGAGCTTAAAACTGTGCTGGTCACGTGATCACCCTAGGGGAGCCATGTGGGGCAAATAAAAAATGAACCTCCCCCCCCACCCCCATTACCCGTGTGAAACAATGTTGCGGCTGACAAACAAAATGGTAAGAAAACACGTTGTGTGACATTTCATGGTTGACTAGTTCTCCCTTGTATC
This sequence comes from Meandrina meandrites, assembly GCA_963693305.1. NCBI lineage: Eukaryota > Metazoa > Cnidaria > Anthozoa > Scleractinia > Meandrinidae > Meandrina > Meandrina meandrites. The sequence continues at coordinate 21,108,974 of OY855910.1, forward strand.
TGTGAAATCGCTTCGATGAAACAGACAGAGAATACACTTCGCTTGTCTAAGATATCGAAAATACTCGGAAAATTCCAGTTAGATCAATGACGGTGGTGGCGAAATAACATTTCAAACGAAGTACGACCCTGTTTATCACGCTTACAAAGACAAAGATGCAACGTCGACACATTCCATCAATGAAGTAATACGCTTTTTTATATATTCAATACTCGCTCCAAATCCAGTGAGGGTAAAAGGTGGAATGAGTTTGCGGAATGGCATGTGGCATGACTTGCGGAATGGCATAGTGATACTTGCGGAATGGCATAATTATGCCGAATGTAATTTTTTAAAAATAAATTATACTAAAAAAGCGCGCCAATTTTTAAAGAGAAGCCGCATTGTTAAATACCGCGGGCTCAAACATGATAAAAAATCAAGCATCGATCGCGTCTTGATTTGATTTTCACGTATGCTGTTCTAATTCACGGATTCGACGAAAAGAGTTTGGCGGCCAATGCTAAGGCTTTCCGTTTCTGTGGACGGTTTATCACTTTTAGTCAGAGCCATACAATGACTCGGATACAACTTGGTCCACTTTGTGCTACTTCATGTTTGACCAAAACATCGAGACGGAAAGTCAAGTTTTGGCGGATGTCATCTCAGCCTCGGTAGTGAGCACTTGGTTGTATCCAGTCTCAAGCATATCTACTTGTCCTTATCCATCACGATCGATGTTGTAAAGCACAGTACATATTTACGAGGCGTATTTGTTTCATTAAAAGTCTGTTCCTGTCTATTATCCTTTCTTTTGGAAAGTCTTCTTTTCAGCCGCTCGGACTGAAATCACGCAACGCTCCCAGGTTCGGGCTGCGAAGGAGACTTGCTTTTCGCCCGCCATTACGAAGACTATAAAAACTCAATGGAAGACATGAACATGTTTTACGACTGGATACAACCGAGTGCTCACTACCGAGGCTGAGATGACATCCGCCAAAACTTGACTTTCCGTCTCGATGTTTTGGTCAAACATGTAGTAGCACGAAGTGGACCAAGTTGTATCCGAGTCATTGTATGGCTCTGACTAAAAGTGATAAACCGTCCACAGAAGCGGAAAGCCTTAGCATTGGCCGCCAAACTCTTTTCGTCGAATCCGTGAATTAGAACAGCATACGTGAAAATCAAATCAAGACGCGATCGATGCTTGATTTTTTATCATGTTTGAGCCCGCGGTATTTAACAATGCGGCTTCTCTTAAAAAATTGGCGCGCTTTTTTAGTATAATTTATTTTTAAAAAATTACATTCGGCATAATTATGCCATTCCGCAAGTCATGCCACATGCCATTCCGCAAACTCATTCCGCCTTTTACCCTCACCGCTCCAAATCAAACCCCTTAATAACACAATGCAATTTATTTCATACTAAAATTTTCGGTAGCTTAGAATAAACATCACAGATTGCCTGATACGAAGCCTGAGACAATTTGGCAGACTGAAACTGTTTAACCAAATTATTGCACCATCACTTGTAGCCGTTGTGAAATCTCCGATAACGTCATGGTCTTAATCTGGAACCTCACTCGGGACATGTGTGGGAATGATTGATACGAAACGACTTTTCTTTCTAAAAACTCACGCTTAAAATTAATTGCTTTGTGCTATGACTAAAGCCGATTAGCAAAGTAGCAACACGAGTCACATAATTCGATGTTAACCTTATCCACGGCTATCTTTAAGAACGGTGGATGTTTCCCGTACCAGTGACGTAATCCGGGCAAGTTCTAGCACTTTCTTGCTTGCTTTCCAAATATTTAATTTTTCTTTCCTGTCTCTGAACTCGCTTTAATGAAACAGCAACAGAATTCACTTGAAAGTCGCAACGTCGGCACATTCTTTGACACGAACGTAATCGGGTGTCTACTTATAAATTCTAGCCCGTTGAAACATACTTTTCGTTCATAGCATAAAAAAATAGTATTTTCCTTGAGTCTGAATCTCAAAAATCAAACACTTCACACTAGACATGCTATGTAAAGACCAGAGGATTCGTAAAGTTGCCATTAGTAACTGATATATAGCTTTCATTGGATGACCGAGTGGAGGTCTGGGTCTCGTCACCGACAAAACTAAAAAAAAAAAAAAAAAAACAACGCGCAGAGCAAGAACTGGGCAGCGCAGTTAATAAGTGACTCGTGTTTTCATCGCTAAATATTTCTTTTTTCCTTGTTTCTTGTTCTCTCTTGTGTCACTCAAATTGTAACGTCACTTACTTTACTTTTGTGTTCGGGCATTTGGGAGCAAATCGCAAAAAGACAGAACAGAAAATAAATCAAAGAAAATGTTCCGATAAAAGGCAGAGTGTGCTAAACTGTTTTCAATATTGAAATAAAAATGCTGCCCTTAGTTGTGTTTCATCTCACTGTGGCATCTCTGAAAAAGTATATAATCTGCCAAAGATTTTTTTCACAAAAAGAAACAGTTTCTCTTACTTGGAGGTGGTTTTATTAGTAGTTACAGCAAGAATCATACCATAAAAACATGCAATCATTGTATTTTATCATTATTTATTTATCCTTCAGAAAATTTCCTTTTTGATTATCATTTCCAAATCCCCGTTGAACTGTTTTTAGTTCTCATTCTGTATCCCGTTTATGACCTTCCGTTTCCATTAAATCATTTCCATTCCCCAGACTTGTCTCTATTCCCCGTACACGTTTCTTACTCCTTTTCATGCACAAGAAAAGAATGTGATACCAATCACACTCCTTCCTTTATCGCCCTTGTGTTGTGGCTTATTCAAGTGTATGAGAGTCGCATGGATATATTTGGACTTGACCAAGGCAAACAGACATTCGTATCGCGACAGCTTACTATGCAATACAACATATTATATCTAGCAGAATAGATCAGGGACAGCGGAGCGGAATTTGAAGTGTGGGGGGGGGGGGGGGGGCTAAAAAAATAGAATTTTAAAGGTGATGTTCACTGAAGCGAGCGGCGAAGGCGTGAGCCTCTAGTGGGGTCTGGGGGCATGCTCCCCCAGAAAATTTTGAAATCCAGAGTCTCGCAAATGCTATTTTCAGTATTCTCCACGAGATATTTCGTCAAAAAATAAATCTGAATCAATTATAAAATCACATGTATTTTCAGTTCTCACATAAAGCTCGACGTGTGCACGTGTAGCCTGCTGGGGAAATGTTAAAAATCATTGGTGTAAAATTACTTGTGTTTACATTATTTACGACGAGTCTTAATGGAATATGACAAATTTCAACATTTCAACAATTTGAAGAGTTTCGAGAAACTGTGAAGGGCTAACGGAACATCCGAGAAAAGGGGAGGGGATGTAGCAGCTCTAATACGGTTGTGCCTGACTCGTCCCAAGTCGTACGTCTCTCGTTTTAAGGCAAGGTAAGTTGATTGGTTGAAGTCATTTGCAATGGCTGAAGTCAGCAGTGTCAAATTTGCCGAAGTTCCTTTGACGATTTTTGTTTAAAGAAACGAATGAATTAGCCACAGAAACTAAACATAGCTTGTCTAATCTCTCTTTTATTGCATTTAATGCTTTAGTAAGTTTGTTTTGTTTTTTTGTTTGTTTTGGTTGTTTTTTCTTTTCTTTTTCTTGTTTTATTATGTTGTCATTTTCAATTTATGAATATTTGTTTTGGCTTAAAAGTGGGGGGAGCTTAAGCCCCCCCCGGCTCTACCGTCCCTGTAGATATTCAACCGCAAAACAACACTGAGTTTTTCATCAGTGATTTCGCTATATCCATTTAGGCATAAGTGCTTTTACTTCATTCAAGTTATGTTTAATAATTTTGTTTCGCTGAAGTTGAAGTGAACTTTATTAGCTTTATTAGTACATATTCATAGAAACATAAAGAAAATGTAGACCAATGGAAAGCATAAATTCATTGCTGTGAAAAAAGAGTCGAAAGCTCTTCAACCCCTCAAGTTTTCTCTGCTGTAAATACCGACCGACAACCCAGCCCCCTCCCCACCAGCCCCACAATCAGCCAGTCACGTCACAATTTGTGTGACATCGTGTCGCAAGGGGAAAATGAAGTTGACGGATCCCAAAGCACAAACCTTCCATTGTAGCTCCGAAGGACCGATTACGAAAGCAAACATATCAAGAATGAATTGAAGCTAATGCCTATTCATCACTTCATCACATAAAACAGTTCTACTCAAACTTGTGGATTGTATCTGGCGACTACGCTTCCTCAGTAAGCAACCTGTAAGTGTTGTTTTTGAACGTCAAGTTGTAAGTTATCTTTGCATGATCGATTCCTGTAGTCGGATCTGATTTGTCGTTTTACATGTAACACCCTATATTTATTAAATGGTTGTATTTCGACTCTTCTTCTTCCCCTAGAGATATCTGTGGAGAAAAAGTGAACTTACATTTTTGGGACAAGTTCGACCTGTGTAACCGTCCGCCAGTTGAGGTAGTTAACTAGAAGAACCAAGGCACGAACCGTTAGGATAAATGGCTTTAATCCCACGAAACTAAACTGAACAAGAACGATACAACAGAACCAAGATGGCGGGTCGTGAGAGTAGCACGAGGGAAGTCATGTGCAAAACCAAGTACCGTTGACCGGTACTGGCGCAGCTCTTCTTTTCTTTCGCCTTAAAACTAAGTGAAACGAGCAGGACAACAACTACATTTCTGATATCCCAGTCTAACTGGAACTTATAATGTCAAAACTAAATAAATCACATCTGTGCGAGGTCTGGAACATAATCAAAAGTCAGTGACGTAATCTGCAAAGCGAGCAGGTGGGCGGCATGAATGTGTGGTTCGCCTGTGGTCCATCGTCTGATGATGGGTTAACCTCTAAAGGCTCAGGGGCGGTGTCCTGAAGTACGTCCACATGGCTGTCGGAAGGAGGTCCAGAAAGGGCAGGTGGTTCCAGTTCCTGAGTGGGTGTGCTGCCTTGGAAGGCGGGCGCTGAGATGGCATCAGGAATGTCAGGTGGGGATGGTGGAGGGTTCGGCTCTGGGAGTAGGTCATCTTCATCAGCAGAGTTTTCGGAATCGTGTCTAAGGGAAGCTGAGGGGTCAAACGTGGTGGCTGGGACCCTGAAGCATTCTGATAACTTCACACGATACGATGAACTGCGCAGCTGGGACGCAACGAACTTCTTGATGTTACAAAACGGGGGGTCAACGGACACGACAAGGTATTGGTCTCAAGCCCGAGACTTGTTTCTGTCGGAGTGAAGGTACACCAAGTCGCCGACATTAATCAGGGGGAAGGCCTGGGTTGTCTCAGGGGGGCCTTGGAACGCTCACTGTACTGGTGGTTGGCACGACGCTGTTCATGTTGGGTGGCGATTAGGTTGTTGTCACCTAGGGGTATCTGAGCATTGGAGAACTGGTCTCTTTGGGTCCACATCTCTCGGGACGACAGTCCGCAGGAGCGGATGCGCGAGTTCAAGGCGGCTGTGGCTATGGCTAAGGTGAGGGATGAAACAGCTCCACCCAGTGGTTCTTGGCGAAGCAGCTCGAACTCTAGCTCTTGAATGGCTCTTTCTGCAACCGGATTCTTGTTGGGGTTTTTGGCATGTCCCAGCTCAAGTGTGATCCTGTGTTGGTGTAGGGACTTGTCGTTCACTAGCGCCTTGAATCCGGGAGCTGGATCCGTTCGGATTATTGCGGGTGGGCCATCCATGGGGCGCATTTGGATGCAAAGTTGTATTAGTGCACCGCGTAAGGTTTGGTGTCGTTCATCCTGAAGTAGTAGAGAGGAAGTGTACGATGTTACGGTCTCTCGGAGGACTAGGATAAGCTGCCGAGAACGCTTAATGACATCAGCTGCGAAGGACTGACCCACTGAGTCAGGTGGTGAGGAAGTGGACTGCTCTACGCGTACGGTAGGTGTCTGGCGCAAAGCGGCACAGGAATGACAGCCATCGGAGATGTTCGCAATGGCCTTGTCAATATCTAGGGCATACAAGTAACGTTTGACCACTGTCTTAAGCTGGTGACTTGACGGGTGGTTAAGCTGTATGTGGAGTGCAGTCAGCCGTCCGTCCAGGACCTGGCGGGGGACAACAATGCACTCACGGGAAGGAGACAAGGGCTCGTGGCGCTTCACGACGAGAAGGCCATCAGATGCGACTGATGCAACCTGTAGGTACCTCTTCACATCCTTGACATTGGTCAGTTTCCTGGATGGTCTTGTACCCTGGACGAGATGGGAGTGGGTGCGGCGCAAATCAGAACACTCGGACTGTATTGCTAGCCAGGCAGGCCTACTGGTAAAGGGAAGTCGTACATATCCATCCAGAACATCTTGAACAGATGATATTCGGACGACAGATTCCTTGGTACGCATGATGAAGGAGCACACCTGACAGGATTCCTCCTCACAGGGGGGAGCGTTCTGGCTTGCAAAGTCACATGGGAGAATTGCAGAACCTGAGACATGCCTGACAGTGGCTTGGTACCGGCTGACAACAGACAAGAAGGTTGAGACGCAAGGACTTGCAGAGAAGTCACCACGGCATAACTTCTCATATGCTTGCACACAAGGCTTACTGTCAGTGAGAACGCAGGTGTTCTTAGAAGACTGGACAATATAGGGACTAAAGTGTTTTGTCGCGGCTGCAATGGAGAGGGCCTCCACTTCACACGGTAGCCATGCCGTCTGTGCTCCCCGAAGCTTAGCGCTGAAGAAGCCAGCTAGGTGTAAGTTGCCTTTACGTGTCACGTACAGGGTGGTGCCTAAACCAGGTTCTCTTACTGTGCCGTCGGTCACGATCCACAATTAGTCATCAGGTCTGGGTAAGGTGATTGTGCGGGCAGAAGAGAGAGCACGCTGAGCATTTTGAAATGAGCTCTGTATCTCATCGGTCCATACAGTGGCTTCTTGTGACTGACAGCAGGCTGTTGCATCATCTAGTGGGGCAAGGTAAGCTGAACATCGTGGAATCACACGGGAAAGAACCTTGTATGCCCCAACAAAGGATCGCATACGGCCAACTGTGTCTGGTTCGGGGCAGGAAGCAAGGGTGTTGACACGGTGGTAACTGGCTGTGAGGGTACCAGAATTCCAAATCCATCCGAGTATGGTGGTTGACTTGGGGTTGATGATTGTTTTGGACGCAGACAAACGAAGATCACACTTATAGAGAGCCTGTAGGACCTTTTTCCAGTTTTGGAACAGTTCCTGGGGAGTGTTGCCGCCGCAGTACAAATCGTCTGCAATTTTGGCGACGGCACCATCCTGCAGCAAATGGCCAAGAACACGGCACATGACCTCTTCCAGAGCTGTCTCAGAACCGGGCATACCCATTGCAGAACGTGCATAGACTCGAACTCCCTTGAAGGGGGTGGCAACACCACAATACTTCATTGACTCACGTGCCAGGGGTATCTGGTAGAATGCACTTGTAAGATCGGTGACGATGATGTGCTTCCATTGAGCGACAAGGCGTAATGTTGAGTCAACGTCTGGCAGTAAGGCTGGTTGTGGCTTGCTATAACGTCCAACATCAGCAAAGGCTGTGACAAGACGAGATCCACCGTTAGGTTGAGGTATTCCACGGAGATGCCAATATCCTCAGGGCGCTTAAACATACCAAGCTCCTCCAGCTTGTCAAATTTTTCTTGGAGCTCCACAAGCTTCCCACGTGCATACTGGGGAAGGCGGCCCTTTCGCTAAGGTGGTTTAACTGGGCCCATGTTTACCTTGGCCATGAAGGGGCCCACAGCATCATTGTAACCCTTAAAGTTGGGGTCAAAGACCACATCGTACTCTTTCAGTAACGACTGAAATTGGACTCTTGTCTTCTGCGGGAGGAGATTATCAGGGTCAATCTGCACAGGGGAGGAATGATGAGCTGTGGACGGCTGAGGTGATAGTAGATTGTGAGGTGGGCTTGGTGTGGCTTCCTCTGTGGGTTCAAATACAGGACTGGCCTGACAGAAGTGCTCATTGCGTTTGAGTGTGTGAGGCACAGTTGATGTGTTAGGAATGCGTATTCTTCCTGCAATGCTTGAGACAATGTTCGGAGGGGGCCATACTTGAGACAGCTTGAGCCTTCGGGCACTCGGTGCATCTGTTCGGGGTTCAATAGCATACTCCGAGTCAGCTTGGGTGCCGTATGGTAGCTGGATTTCCAGGAACTCTCCAGGCCAGATGGTTTGTGATGGTGTTGGGGCACGGAGTACGAATGCTCGGCGAGCAGCAGTGTTGGCCTCTGTTGGAGCAGTAGATCCATATGTGTATGTTGTGCCGTCCCCAAGGGTCACTTCTCGCTTAGCGGGGCGGACGGCAATATCATTTACCTCCATGAAAGGAGTACCAGCGAGGACATCAACATCTAGGTTTTCTACAACAAGGCCCTCAAACTTGAATTCTCTGTTGTCGCGTGTGAAAGAGATCCGTGTTTCACCAACTACTTGTAGTTTGGAACAGCCATCGGCCTGGTGGACAGACTGGGCACTAGGTATGATCTTGAATCCTAGACGTTTCACTAGAGAGCAGCGGATCATGTTACCGGTTGCGCCGCTGTCAATCGTCACTCGGATGACGTGGTGACCATGGAATACATCCATATATGGGGACTGACGGGTCTGGACTCGGTAGGCTACGGCACCTGAGCTAGGTTCTTCATCCATGGCATCACAAATAGGCAAGCCAGTGTCAAGGTTGTCATCAGCTTCTGATTCGTCGTCCAGGATGCCGAGTATCTGTCTAGCTTTGACAATGTAGCGCCTGTCAGTGTCAGGGAGGTATTTGCACTCGCTCAGGAAGTGACTTACTTCCAAGCGGCCAGCCTGCTTACACAAGGGACAAGTCTTGTCTTGACGAGGTCTTCGGGTAGACATGGGCTTGTATGCAACCCTACTACTCTGAGTGGGACGACGGTATTCAGTGGAGACGGCTGTGCAGAGGATTTTTCGCATCGTCAGAGGCACGGATTTCATCCAAGAGAGAAGCAAGTGCCTGAGATATTTCAGGTTTGATGGATGCAAGGGTTTGAGATCTCAGCACCATGCCATATCTTTGTTTGACGAGTCTGGGTAAGCTGGGATGGATGAGCTTTAGCCATGTGAGCACCACTATGTTCTCCAGTGTCGGTGTCAGCTCCTCGTCCTCTGTTAACTGCTCGCCATAGTGGCTAAGGCTGTTGGTTCGAAGTAGGGAATCCTCGACAAAGGCCATTAATCGCTGGTATAAATCCTTGGGATGCTCGTCCGCAGCAAGGTGTATGTCTGAGAAGTCAATGAAATGAGCGCCTGTAACTTGAAAACCAAAGTGCTCTCTAATGGTCTGCCAAATGAACTCGAGGGAGGTTGAGTTTTTCACTAGAGTGCTTCTTGAAATAATGGGGCAGTAATTCGCGATCTGTCCTAGCATCAGCTCGAGGAAATTGGTCTTCTGCCGCGCGGTGAGGCGTTTAGCGGCCGGTACAGATTCGCCATCGTCCACGAAACCTCTCAATGGCTGGGCTTTAGTCTTCTTTCGCCATGTAACTCCCTCCGCTAAGAATGGAGCAAAGTTACTGTCCAAAGATAACGTGTAGACCAAGTTCTGCTTCCAGTTCTCGAAGCTGTTTATAGTTTCGACCTTGGAGAGACACCACTGTTTCGGTGCCCTGTGGGTAGATGCCATGTTGTATGGTATTTGGAACGTGTTGTCACAGCGAAGTGTTACACTGTTTTGGCTCTATCGTAGAACGTTTACAAGTGGCTTTCAACGGAAATAATGGCTTGGGTCGTACAAACGCTGCCACCACGCCAGTTGAGGTAGTTAACTAGAAGAACCAAGGCACGAACCGTTAGGATAAATGGCTTTAATCCCGCGAAACTAAACTGAACAAGAACGATACAACAGAACCAAGATGGCGGGTCGTGAGAGTAGCACGAGGGAAGTCACGTGCAAAACCAAGTACCGTTGACCGGTACTGGCGGTCATTATTTACTTTGTGGAGTCTCGCTCGCCGCGAGCATTGTGATCATCTTCAACAAAAATTTTCCTCTGCCCTGGATATGTGTGGTATGGGAATATTCATAAAAGCAATTCCTTATATTCTGAAGGTCATCAATCGATTTTGGACGGTTGAAGAAGTTTTTCGTCGAGTGCAGAGGTTATGCAAATGCACTTTGGCACGAGCGACAATTATGTAAACACACTGGATTATGGCAGATTTTAATTTGTTCTCGCGTGCAATCTAAGGAGATACCCACCGGTTTGAAAGTAAAAAGCGGTTCATTGAGGTAAGAAAAAAACATTTACGTGCTTTTTGACCCCAATTTACGCTGAAACTTTTGAGTTTTATTCTCTTGTATTTACATTAGTTTTAATGTGTGAATAAAGACCGCAGAGTACGGTGACTTTCAGAAACGCTGGAATGCTTAGAATTTTCGAAAAATTTTCCTCGTTTCGTCAGTGAACTCAATAAGTGTATCTTAGAATTTGTGCCAAATATTATTTCGTGAAGTGCATTTTTGTGGACGTAGCGCGTTTCACAAAATGGTCAAAATTTAGCCCTTTGACTACCGCCGGCGGCCCCAGATTGGCCAAAATTCAATTTTGGCCTGTAGCAAGGCGAAAATAAAGAATACCGGTAAGAAAATAAGTTATTGCTTTTTTAAATGTATGGACCAAACCCTTTTCACAGGCAAAAAATAAAAGAAAAGTATTTTTTGTCGCGAAGTCGAGAGGACCGCTTTAAGCGGGACTGACACTTAATTCACCAGAAATATCTGAAAAGAAGCCCTGTTACAGCTCTGAGAGTGCTGCCGCCATTATGTTTCGTTATTGCCAGTTCTTCTCGGATAAATTTTCGTGTTAATGTCCAGCCACTTGTTTCTTGAATGTCCTTCTGGCCTGAGAGTTGTTTTTCATCGGTTTTCATAACTGGAGTTTCTAGCAGAGGGCATTGCAGTTTTAGATGAAAACCACCCCTTTACTTGTTATCGATGCAAGGCTTTATCTGTGCTTTTAAAAGCAACAAAATGGCTTCTGTCGCTTCTGGACATTCGAGAAATTCACGCCACAGGAGCTTGGCTGCTTTCTCACCTTTGTGCAAGAAACTTTTAAAAGTGTGAAAGCCTTAACATGACGGGTTGGTACAAAACGTGGATCCCCCAATCTGGACCCCGTAGTGGACCCCCTTCTGGACACCCTTTTTTCTTTTTCTTTTTTTTTGAGCGACGGTTAAAGTCAGCCATCTAAGTGATGAGCTGTATGTACTTTCTATTGATTCAAGCCATGATTAAATGCTTTAGATGATCAACAGTCAAGAGAATTGAGGAGGGTTGGGGAGAATTCCAACGATGTGTTCCATTGTTTATTTATACGATATTGTAAATAAATGCAGGTTAATATGGACATGGCAAAATGACGAACAAATAGTTGATAAATACACATAGAAGAAATGACATTACACAAGGCTGGGAGTTCTGCAGTCTTTAATATCGCCTTCAAAAGGGAAGAGAAAAAAAGAAAAAGAAGTTATTACAACACGGGTATTTGTATTTGGTCACCCATCCGAGTTCCAACCCCATCAAACAGGGCTTAACTTTGTTGAGCGGACGAGATGTGGCACTGTCCTTGTGGTATAGTGACTCTATGCTGAACACACTTTTTTTAATTTCCAAGATGAGAGAAGGTAACAAAGAGAGAGAAAAAAAAACATTGATACTGGCTTGAAGCAGGGGGTGTTTCTCAATGATATGCCATTTGCTCATTACAATCTTTTTGAGATTTGGCACTACTGGTTTTGTGTGATGAAAGGCAATATGAATTTTCGCACCTTCAGCTTTTCCCATAGCGCATATTTTCTCTCTGTGAGGTTGACTTCTGTGAGGGGCTTTTCAACTATGTTGTTTTGATAGCCTCTTCTTAGTGCAGCAAAGGCGAGAATGCAGCTAAGTGCCTGGACACGAGTCTGAAAATTTATCCGAGAAGAACTGGCACTAGAGAAACAAAATAGCGGTGGAGCTTATGGAGCTGTAACAGGGCTTTTTTCGGATATTTCTGATAAATTGATAGACTTTCAAATAGGTAAAAGTCTCATTTTCTGATTATTGTTAATTTTTCTACGATCCGAGTCGATCCGACCTGGACTGGTGATCTGAGTTGATCCGGTCCGACTTTTGTACCTGCCTCATTTTTGCATTTTTCTGATTAATTATGAACTAAATTAGTCCCAAGCAACATGAAAATGTGCCTTGTGTTTCACCAGTATTGCCAGTTACAGCATTTTTACCCTAACCATGCACACAAATCAACCAACTTCTTCCAACTTTCTGAGTATTTTAATTTTTTCCCCTTTTAGCTTTTCCTCTTTTATTGCCGTTTTGTGTAGTTGTTGGCCTTTAGTGCAAACATTTCAGAGAAAACATCATCCAGATGGGAAATTCTTACAACTGAAACACAAAGGGTAGAAGAGGGTAATTTTTCTTAGAGTTTTTCAACCAACTTTCTGAGTATTTTCAATCATATTTCACTCTCGACTCAACCAATCTCGCTGCCTTGGGTAAATTTTCGAAGAGGAGCCTAACTCCTCTTGCTTTCATGTACTTGACCCAAACTCTTCTGTGCATTCCACCATTATGAATAAGGTGTATATGTTGCAGTTAATTTTTTCCTTCAGTTAATTTTTAGTTTTCCTTTGTTTTAAACTCATTATCATACCAAAATTGGACAATAGGCTGAGTCTAGTTTGGCAGTCTGAGGGATTGTTTTTTAATTCAGTTATTACCAAATTTGGCAGGCATGTAGTCCTGCTACCTATTAATTATATAGCATAATAAATAAACATGGCAAATGTTTGACCCTCCAAATTAGAGAAAAACTGAAATACACAACATTTTAATAAGCTGATGGATAGTATCCAGGTTTTTCTCAAATTGAACAGTTTTCTCAAGAAGTACCGGTATCCCATTTATTTTAATTTAGACAGTTGGCAACAATAATTAAGAAAACATGTATCTGTTGACAATATTGGATTAACTGACAGCTGCATATGTTGTATCATCAATATTGTAGACATATATTGAACTGTGGTCTGAACTTTGTACATAGGACCTGGCAATGAAAACTGGTAATGAAAACAACTGTACCATAATTCTGGCAAATGATCCTGACTCTGATAGAATGGCTCTTGCAGAGAAACAGCCAAGGTAAATGACAAATTCCCATATAAGTACTGCTCAACTGTGCACAGTAGAACAGCATGGGAACAGCTTCAGGCAGTTAACAGACATTCTATTAACTTATGTCCATGGACCAAGGTTTGGTCCCCCCCCCCCCCCCCCCCCTCTGTAATTCACTTTGGTAAGAATATAGCCAAAATCATCCCTATAGTTAGTGAGTAAAAAATTTGTGATCGTTCATTTCAATTATGGCTGAAATGCCGTAAAGATGTACTGATTCTCTGTTATGTGTTATTGAAGTGGCCAATGGAAGGTTTTCACTGGTAATGAGACAGGAAGCCTGTTGGGATGGTGGGCATTCACTTGTCACAAAAGGCAGCATCCGGAGCTCTACCCAGGTATCCCATAGTTAACGTTCAGTTCAAACTAAATCTTTTAAGGTGGCTGAACATGGTTTTTGCACATTCTTCGGCTTCAATGCCATTGCACACACATGCACACACTCAAGGGTTTGAGAAAAACAATATCTTGACACAGTTGGAATTGTTTTCAATTGTAATAATGTAGGTGAAAATTGCAAAATGTAATTTAATTTTTTCCCCCTGAAAGTACATTAATTGTATAACAGTATATTGCAAGTGAAATATTTAGTATTAAAGAGAAGTTGGAATCACAGAAAAACCAGCCTTTTTGCCATGTTTTCACTTGATGCTTGGGAGAACCAAGTAAAATGCTGCAAATGTGGTGTTGCTTCCAATATGAGAACAGCCGTCTTTGTAATTGTTCTTTAAAACAGAAGAAGGGGTAACCCTGCGATGGACTAGCATCCCATCCAGGGGGGAGTAGAAATACTCCTGGTCGCTTCATGCCACGGAAACCAGGGATAAGCACCGGCCTGATGGGCCACTTGGCTCATATGCAGACTTTACCTTAAAAACCGCACGAGCTTGGTTTGCAGAGGGTTTGTAAAGGGTTTGAAAAGAATGGAAATAACTCTTTTCTCTTCCATTTTTTTTACTGGGTTCTTGCCTTCTTCAATTTAGCATGAATTTTAGTAAATAAAAATAAACTGAAGTACTTTTTTCAGGGGAACTATTAACAAAATTAAACAATTTGGTTTATCAAATTAAAACCAGGTTTGATTTTAACATAAGGCAATGCTTTTGTGTGAATGAAGATATTTTTCTTCAAAACAATTGATGTATATGAAGTGTTGTTAAATTTAAAGAGAACCTTGGTTCTTGAGGCAAGTTGATGTTAAGTTGACACACATAGACGATGAGGGTTCTGGGACAAAAAAAAACATGATATTTAACAAAGCTTTTTTTTAGTCAAACTCGGCTCCCATTGCTCGCCTCGTTTGACTAAAAAAAAGCTTTGTTAAATATCATGTTTTTTTTTTCTCCCAGAACCCTCATCGTCTATGTGTGTGGTGGTATTTGAGTGAAAATAAGCAAGCATGGAAGTAAACAAAGAGCATGGCCCCAAAGCAAGCGGATGTGTCACAAAAAAATTAATTTCTTTTGAAGAAATGCCCGCACTGTATAATATACAAAAAGTGTCCCAGAATTATTTTCCATTTGAACAATTATCTGCACTTGTATATACGCCGAGATGGCAGCCGCAAGATTTTCATCAGATGTTTTGCAAAAGTTTTACGGTTCAATAGCCAGGGAGCAAAACAGGAACCTACCTCAGCCATTACAGCCAGAACGTACTATTTTACGCGATGGGTTTAAAATAAGCCAAAGCAATTTCCAGGAATGGCTTCGTGTATGGATAATGAACGTATCTCAAACAAATCCAAACAACAAAGATATTTATATGTTTAAAAATGCAAATAAAGAAAAGTATACTAACTTGATAGAACAGGAAATTCTAAAGTTGGGAAGCGTAAAGGTCAGCTTCGGGCTAAAAGTAAATTTTGAAATAGAAAGAAACGGAGAAACGCAAGAAATGACACACTATTTTAAAGAGGACCAGCCAAACGTTTTTACCAGGTATGACAAAGAACAGATAGAACAAAAATATGATGAATTTATGGAAAGAATAAAGGGAGAAATAGAAAACTGGTCATTGCAAGGATCAGGATGGGAAGTTGAAAGTATAGAGATAGCATACGTGAATGTTGCAAAATATCAGCCACTGAGCGGAGGAACCTATTTGCCACTTCCAGCCAAACTGGCAAACAAAAAAGCAATAATAAACGTAAAAAACAAAGACAACGAATGCCTGAAGTGGGCTTTGAGGTCGGCACTGTTTCCACCAAAAGACGGTGTGCATCCTGAAAGACCAAGCAAATATTCCAAAAATGATGGGATAAATTACGCGGGTATAGATTTTCCAACACCGGTAAAACAAATCGACAAGCTTGAAAAACAAAACGGAAAACTGGCAATAAACGTGTTCGGCTGGGAAAACGACACCGTGATTGTGCACAGGATAAGCAGAAAAGAACCGAACGTACCGAGAATAAACCTGATGTTGATTGAGACAGGGAAAATTCAGCACTATTGTTACGTAAAAAGAGAAAGCGCTTTGCTGTTCGATCAAAGCAAAAATAGAAATGCAAAACACTACTGCATGATGTGCTTAACAGGTTTCTCAAGAGCGGACTTGCTCGAGAACCACAAAAAATATTGCAATGGTGTGAACGGCAGGCCGACAAGGATTGACATGCCAGAAGAGGGGAAAAACATCCTCGCTTTCCAAAATTACCACAAACAGATGAAGGCGCCCTATGTGATATATGCGGACTTTGAGGCACTGGTAAAAAAGATACCCGGCTGTGAGCACGGGCCGGAAAGAAAGAACAAAAGCTACACAGAAAAGACCGAATGGCATGAAGCGTGCGGGTATTCGTACATTGTTGTGAGAAGCGATGGCAAAGTTACAGGGTCAAAAGTTTACAGGGGCGAAAATGCGGTAAAAGAGTTTCTTAACGGAATTCTGCAGGAAGAAACGAAAATCAGAGAGAGTCTGGTCACACCAAAGCCGATTGTGATGACAGACGAAGACTGGAAAAAATTCAAAAGTGCAACTGATTGTCATATTTGTAACAAAAGTTTGATAAAAGACGAATACTTAGACTCTGCCTGTTTTTGAAGACACTGCAGAAAGTTATTATCTTGGCCAATATCACAAAAAATGTTTTTACAAAGCACAGAAAGAACAACAATGGGTGCTAAAAAGATTAACAGACGAAATGGACCAGTTGGAAGCAGAATCACAGGAAAATTGTAATTTATGTGAAAAACCTTTACTACAGAAAAACTACAGAGACGCAGTAAAAGACCATTGCCACATAACGGGCGCGTACCGCGGAGCCGCGCACAACGCATGTAACCTTAAAATGCGAATAAAATCCAAGACGGACCAGATACCAATTGTGTTTCACAACCTGAAAGGTTACGACGCACACCATTTAATGCAAGCGATGTCAAATTTGAAAAAAGAGGTGAAATGCGTCGCAAACAACATGGAGAAATACATAACCTTTTCGGTCGGAGGTCTGCGATTCATAGACAGCTTGAACTTTCTGCAAGGAAGCTTGGACTCGCTGGTAGAAGCAAGATTGGAATCGCAGGTAGAAGAAACGCCAAAGGAGGCACTAAAAATCACATCAACATTATCAAATGGCAGTGATCTGCTTTACAAAAAGGGAATTTACCCATACGAGTACATGGATTCATGGGCGAAATTCAGCGAAACAAGTCTGCCCAAAAAAGAAGACTTCTACAGCAAACTCAACGATGAACACATTATTGAATATGAGTACGCTCACGCAAAGAAAGTATGGGAGACTTTTGATTGTAAAACATTGGGGGATTACCATGACCTTTACGTGAAAACGGATGTAGCACTGTTGGCAGATGTATTTGAAAATTTCCGTAAATTGTGTTTGCGGCAGTACGGTCTTGACCCTGCGCACTATTTCACATCACCAGGCCTTTCATGGGACGCACTCTTGAAAAAGACGGGTGTCGAGCTTGAGTTGTTAACAGACCATGAAATGCATATGTTCGTGGAACGAGGAATTCGCGGAGGAATCTCGATGGTAAGCAAAAGACACGCAAAGGCAAACAATCCTTTGGTATCAGACTATGACGAAAGAAAACCAAACAGTTACATTATGTATCTGGACGCGAACAACCTGTACGGCTGGGCAATGAGCAAGCCTCTCCCCAAAAGCGGATTCAAATGGAAACGCGTTATGCCGACAGAGGAGGAAATCCTGAACAAAAAAGAAAACGCCAAGAAAGGCTGGATCCTTGAAGTTGATTTGGAGTACCCGGCGGAGCTGCATAAAGAACACAACAGCTACCCGCTAGCGCCAGAGAAAAAGGTCGTGAAAAAAGAAAACATGTCGGACTACCAAAATAATCTGATAAAAGAATTGGACCTGAAAATCCCAAACAGCAAGAAGCTGCTGCTGACACTTGAGGATAAAAAAGACTACGTGGTTCACTACGAAAACTTGAAGTTCTATCTGAAGCAGGGGATGAAACTGAAGCGTGTAAAAAGGGTGCTGGAGTTCGAACAAGAGTGTTGGATGGAGCCGTACATTCGGATGAACACAGAATTCAGAAAGCAAGCAAAGAATGACTTTGAAAAGAACTTTTACAAGCTGATGAATAACTCAGTTTTCGGAAAAACCATGGAAAACCTGCGCAACCGAGTAGATATAAAAATAGTCCGCAGCAATGAGAAAGACAAAATAAGAAAATTGATCGCTAGCCCTTTGTACGCAAGGCACGTAATATTTACAAACGACCTGGTGGGCATTGACATGCACAAAAGCCGCCTGCTGCTCAACAAGCCGGTCTACACAGGAATGACAATCCTTGACAAAAGCAAGATCCTGATGTACGACTTCTTTTACAACCACCTGAAAAAGCAGTACGGCGAGAAATGCGAGCTCCTGTACACGGACACAGACAGCCTGCTGCTGAAGATAGAAACAGAGGACGTCTACAAAGACATAAAAGCAAACGAAAACTTCTATGATACATCAGACTACCCGAAGGAACATCCGCTCCACTCAACAGTGAACAAAAAGGTTTTGGGAAAAATGAAAGATGAGTGCGCGGGGACACCAATATCGGAGTATGTGGGCCTGAGGTCAAAAATGTACTCAGTCATGAAGGCAGATGAAAGCAAAAAGGGAATAGACAAAATAAAGAAAGACTTCCCTGAGGTGGAAATAAAAGAGTGCACCTGCGATGGAAAAAAAGTGCAGGCAATAATGGCAAAAGACGCAGAGTTGTTCAAAAAAATAAAAAAGAAACATCCGAAAGCAATAGTGTCGCAATGCTGTAACATGATAAAAGCTGATGAAATAAACGTAAGAAAAGTGAAAGGCGTGAAAAAGAACGTTGTTAAGAAACAGATAAAGCATGAACAGTACAAGCAGGCGCTGTTCAGCAAAGAGCAGATGTGGCACGGAATGAACATTTTGCGAAGCGAGGGGCACGAAATCTACGGCATGCATGTAAATAAAATTTCACTGTCCCCGTTTGATTCAAAGCGCTGGATAGCTGACGACGGGGTAAATACAAAAGCTTACGGGTACAACAGTGCAATGGAAGCAATGGAAGAAATAGAAGCTTTATTGGCTAATACAGAAATGGAAGAAATAGAATTAACAAATTCAGAAATGGAAGAAATAGAATTAACAAATGCCGAAATGAAAGAAATAGAAGAAGCTTTAAAGTCGCTCGGGGGGTAATTGTGTGTTTGGAGGCACAACAAGCAGTTCTTCACGCACGAAGCCGCGCTTGGGCCCGTCATGCAAATAGTAGAGAACGGGCTGATTCGGTTTGGTAAAAGAACGTTCAATGTTGTAAACTTTCAAAGACCAGATTGGATCAGTGGCTCTTTTAACACCACCTTCAAGCTCGCCAGGTTGGTACAAATACCTAACATTCACAATAGAGGGGAGCTTTTTTTCGCTTTCTCCAACAGGTCTCAAATAAGGTGTCGATGGCTTTGCATAAACATTTTTTTCTTTGATGGCAACTACAGGTTTCTTGCCGATAAGGCTTGTGACTTCATTGTTCAGAGCGGCTACAACTTCAGGAAGTCTTTTTACCCACGCCGTGGACCGCTGACCCTCGTTGCTACGCATTTCAACTGCGTACTGGTGCCCGAACAATCGCTCAGCCAGGGTGCGGTTAAAACGTTCAACAATGGCCTGATCACGGTGAATGTCAACTCGCCCGCGCCGAATATATGTTTTGTGATTTTCCATTTCTTTTGTAACAGCGCCCATGAATTCGCGCCCGGGGTCAACCTGCAGCAGTTCAGGCCATTTCAGAGGCGAGCGTTTGTAAATTCTCTTAAAAGCAAGGGCAACTTCATCAGAGTTTTTAGAGGTTAAGGGTTCAGCTTCTTTGTAGCGGCTAGCCACGTCGACAACGGTGAGTGCATATTTAAAAACTTTACGTCCGCGGGGCAGTTTGTCATGTGGCAAAAAAAGAAGATCCGCCTGGTGCACTTTGTTGGGTATAGGTACATCGAATTTCGGCCGAGGAATGCGCTTCGGTGCTGGGAGGAATATCTGCCAGAGTGCTTGCTTGAACAGCCACTTTTTTGCGGTTTCTTCTGATATCAACTTTGTTGATGATGCAGCTTCGGCTAATTTTTTGATTGCAGCAAAACCTTTCCAGTAGCCCCCAGGGCTATAGTATATCTTTGCGAGTTTGGCATCCATCTATAAGTAAGGAATTAAAAAAGTTTAAAGGAAACGAAAGGCAGCGTAGCCCAGAGCAAGAGCCCCGGCACCCACGAACATAAGTTCACCATTTTTCTGCTGCTGGCTTGGTTGATAGAAATCTGAGAACTTGGGTTCTTTGGGGGGTATCATTTGTTTGTCAGGGTGCGCCTGGTTGTACAGTTTGAAGGCGTAGTCAGTGTTAGTAAAGTTCTGTTTGGCCTGCTCTTTTATTTGCGTGTTAGTCGCAATCCAGTCGAGAAGTTTGGTGCGGTCACGGGAGTATTTGGCATAAGCTGCTTGATACGCCTCGAGAGCTTTGTCATGTCGTACTTTTTCATCAAGTGCAGCGTCACCTCCGCCAAGTGCCTTTGCAAGATAATTGCCGCCAATAAAAGCAGCAGCATTCAATATAGCCCCACCAGCCATAATCGCGATACTTGCCATTGATCAACTTTGATAATTATATATCAGAGCAGAGTTTTTTTAAATAAAAATCTTGGGGTGTGGGTAGCAACTCAGTTGCTGATCCCCCACTTACATGCTGGTGGGAAGGATTTTTTGGTCCTCGAGGTACTGTTTGAGCGCAATGCTACCTGCCATGACGGCGGTGAACTTCACGTAGTTCATAGCACTGCTGCTGGGGTCAGAAGTAAAATTCTCTTTCACAACCTTTTTTGCGACCCAGCCGATGCCGGCGGCCAAACCGGTTATAGTAGCAGCATCCATGATGGTTTTAACAAGCTTGTTGTCTGACATTATCTATCAACTTTGTTGATACGTATATAAAACATACAAAAAGTTTAAATAAAAATTAATCTGTCTCTTCTGCGTCCGTGTCCTCTTCTGCTTCCGTGTCATCTGCTTCATTTTTCTCTACCAATTCAACAAAATTCGAAGGGTCTTTTGCCAACCAATACAATAAATCAATTGTCTTGCAAGAAAAATACCACCAAAAACCATAAATGACTACGCCTGCAAAAGAATTGACAACAAATTTTTGCGTTGGAACTTTTACCATATTTATATATAGAAACATACAAAGTTTAAATAAAAATTAATTTGTCTCTTCTGAGTCCGGGTCAAATATTGTGGCCTTCATAAGATCGCGGACTGTAAGAAAAATCTTCACATTGAAGTCGTACCATAACAGTCCGATCCCAAAAATGGCTGCGGTTGAGATAAGAACTTGTGGAATATCAACTTTCTTCATGATATATTGTATCAACAAAGTTGATGAGGTATAATATTAATTCGTAAATATTTAATCCATATGACTTAAAACTCTGGTCTGTGTCGGGCGAGCAGGTTGTAGCTCAGCACGTGCTGGCTCAGGTGTATTTTTTTTGCTGAATGCGGCCTTGAGCTCTTCACGTTTGTAATAAATACCGATCAGTGAAACGACTATGCCGACAACACCAATCCATTGTGTGGTGCTGAGACTGCTATTTTTTTCTTCGGTACTTTTTAGGGTTTCATCTGCAATAGTCGGTGTTGGCTCAGAAACCGGGGGATCAGCAACTGAGTTGCTACCCTTTGCCTTGTTGTTTGCTATTATGACAGCAGCCTCAGCTGCGGCTTTTTTCTGTTGTTCACGGGCTAGCCGCGTTCTTTCAGCAACCGCTTTGCCAGCAGCCACACGCTTGGGATTTTTTACGCGCTGCGGGGCTGTAGTTGGAGTTGGAGTTGTTGCTTGCTGTGTTATATCGACCTGCGGATTGCAACTTTGTTGCGGGGTCTCGCTCTGCTCGGATTGTTCGGTTGACATTTATTGTTAAGCAAATAAAAAATTATTATGCAATTATTCAGAATTTGTCTGCAAATGTTCAGTAGTTGGTGAGGAATGCTCAGGAATTTCTTCTAATTTTGCTTTGTCATTTTTCTCCAAATGAATGTGCTTCGCCGTTATCAAGGCAGCA
Organism: Meandrina meandrites; assembly: GCA_963693305.1. Lineage (NCBI taxonomy): Eukaryota > Metazoa > Cnidaria > Anthozoa > Scleractinia > Meandrinidae > Meandrina > Meandrina meandrites. Next base: position 21,130,711 of record OY855910.1, read on the forward strand.
GAAATAGGAGCAAGAAATTTTCCATATTTCAAAGAGAGCCCGCCGACAAAATCTGTCATTTCTTTGTTTATAATGAAGTCTCCTTTTAGTTCTTTTTTCATGGCATCAACGTCATCTATTTCAATAACCATTTGCAGGCCTCTTGTCACAAGCGTAAGCAGGTTGTCAACCATGCTTTCGGTTGTCTTGCTGCCAACGAAGGTTTCATATCTCTTGTAGTACTTTTCAACTTCTTTATCGGTCAAGCGTTTCAAATGCTCATGTGTTAACTGCACTCCAATGGCCTCTTTGGATTTGCCTGTTGATACAAGCACGGCCAGCTGCTCACGAAGAGCAGGAATGTTAGGTCCGGATAGCAACTGTGGCACAAGGCTACTATCAGCCGGGCTGCTTGACGGCTCTGCTTCCAGTAGGTTTATAACATCTGCGAACTCTTGTTCAGCCATTGTCAACTTTACTATATACAACTTTTATTTTTTTAACTTGTTGATAATCCGTAGGGGAAGCTAAGCGAGAACACGAGATAAGAGAACTTCCGCTCTTTCAGCTTTGAGATCAGATTTTTGTACTCATCGTGGGAGAGTTCGCCGGCGTAATCTTCAAAGATTGCCTTCGTGGTTTTGGCCGAGGGAGTGTAAAATAAAACGATAGCCGCCGCGTTTTCCCGGAAGGAAGGGGTGATGCTGGTTATCTTCTGGGTCAGCACCCAAACGCTGATGCCGATATGTCGAGCGGAAAAGGCAAGATTCACTATCTGGCCTGTGCGCCCTTTCACATCTTTGGAGGCTGCGCAGTCATCGAGGATTATGAGCGTGTTGGTGCCCTCAAACAGCCAGCTCAGGAGTTTCAACCAAATTTCAACCTCGTGCTGCTTGCATATTATTATAAACATTCTTGGATCATTTTCACCAATTCGGTGGTAGGTCTTGTTGTGCGCGAATGTTGGGCAGATAAGCACAATGTAGTCAAACTTGCCGCGGAAAGGGCCATAGATCTGGTCAACCACATATTTAGATTTGCCTGAATTCGTCGGGCCGACAATCAGAGCGTTGAAGGGTATCTTGCTCGGATCCATCGTCAGCAACTCAGTTGCTATATTAATACAGAACAGATTCTAATTGCCTTCCTAATATATTCATCTGCGCGTCACTGATTACGTAAATGTGGCATCTAACTTTGTCATTGCCAGAGCCGCTTGCATTCCTCTCAAGCTCCAGCTGTACTCCATCCTTTGTGTTTACAAGTCGCGTGCCGCTTCCGTGCATAGAGTGATCAGCCATGGAACGCAGATCGATCATAACCCCGAACTTGTTTTCTGTATAAAACTTTGTTGCATTCATGTGCTGTGTTTTGTTTTCAGCTTTGAAAAAGAAGCGTTTGACCTCCTCCCAAATATCAATTCCTTCAAGTCCGTTGTTGTACAGCCTGTTGGGCGAGCCGTTCACTGTGACACTAATTTTCGTTAGGTCTGGGTTAAAGTAAGTTTCTGAATGCCTTCCACCAGCAACATAGGGCTCGACAAACAGTAGCAAGATGCCTTTGAGGGACCTTCTCTGCGGGTTAACTCTGAGATTCAGACTTGTGTCTGTTGCTTTGACAAAGGTAACCACTTCGTCACGCTGGATGTGGTCATACGCAAATTCTTTTCCATTTGTGTACTCGCTGAGGGCTTCATCTGCCAGTGTTTTGCTTCTTATCATCTCGTACTCCAGCTGGATGTTTGTCAGCTTATATTCCAGTTTTGTTTTATCGGAGCCTCTGACAACCTGAGAGGCTGGCGCAAGTGTCAGTTCGAACACAAGATCGTTGTATAGAGCCTGCGGATAAAAGGTCCCGTGGTCGTTCAAAATCTGGTGGTCAAGGCGTATGCTGTATTTTGATCCGTAAATCTTGTTCAGTTTGTTTTCCGAATCGACGCCTGTGGTCTGCTTGTCACCCGCGTTTGAGCGAATTTTGTTGAGGCCCACACTCTGGATTCCATCTTGCAACATGTTGTCGCGCTCCTCCTGCGATAGGAAGAGGTCCTCGAATATCTTGTAAATGTCGTAACCGACTGTGTCCTGCAGTATGGTGCCAGAGTACTTCACAACAAGTTTGTCAACTAGCGCCCGTCCAACATTGTCGACAAGAAAGTTGTTGGCATGACCTCCGCTCAAATCGATGTTGAAGCGCAGCGCAAGTGTGCCGGGAACAATGACCTCGTTTTCATTCAGCTTGGGCACCGAAACATAAAGCGTTTCCTGTGGATTGGCTTCTGTTTTCACGAAAGTGATGCGTTTTACCGCGCGCTCCGCTCTTAGCGCGCCAAGAGTTTTCTCACTGCGTGTTGGCCGAAGGTTTTCTTGTACACCGTCCATTATTTCAAAGAATATAAAATATTCAATTAAAAAATTTCAATTGTAAATATAAAATAACGTGATGGCAGAAGGTGGCTTTGGCGAAACAGATCCTCTCATGGAACATACAGATGACCGCAATGACGACGACGATGACGGCGACACAACAGGGGCGTTTGATCCACGCTCCTCGTCGACACCCGGACGCGAACGAATACCAATGAGAACTACCACGATGAATAGGCCGCCTGAGCGCGGCTCACATACTGCAGAAACCTCTTTTATCGAGGGTCGTGGTAATCTGACAACGGAATTTCAGTTACAAGAGGCGCAAAAAAAGATCAAATACTATTTCCCAGACTATAATGAAAGCATTGATTTGACTGTAAACGATAGTGGCAAAATCATTGCGAAAGGAGTCCAAGGTGGAAACAAAAAATCACTTCTTTCTACTTTCATAAATAGATTTAAAACAAAACTTGGCTTGAAAAGAGAAGACTTCTTGGACAAACAGAAAAAAGAAAAGGGAAAATGGGAAAAATATATTGCCGATAAAGAAAAAATTTCAAAAGATACCTCAAAAGACAGTTCAGAAAGAGCTTTGGCAGAGCGAAACATAAAAAAGGCAAAAGAAGAAATAGAGAAAATTGATAATCGAATAAATGCTGTTGAAAATCAGATACTTGGACAAGAAACAAGAATTCCAAAAGCACCCACTTTACAAGAATTCCAACAAAATGAAGAAGAAAGGCAGGAAAGGGAACAAGAAATACGGCAAGAAAGACAAGAACAAGAAGAAATTGCAAACGACGAAAACGCGCAACAAGATGAAAGACAACAAGCTCGTGAAAGAGTTCTTGAATTAGATCAAGAAATAAATGAAATAGAGAATGAAAGAGAAGAAGAGATCGAAAGGTTGTCCTTAACAGACAAATTAAGAGAAAAGGTTAAAGAGATTTTCAAAAAGTATGGCTTCACCGTCACAGCAGTTTTGCTTGCTGTTGGCACGACTATTGGGGTCATTCTGAGCTCTCTCTCAAACGGGCTTAAGGCTGTTGCAAAGGGTGTCGGCGATGGACTTCAAACGCTCGGCAAAAAAATAGCAGGCATTCTGCCTGGACTACTTGGCTCAATTGTCAGCTTTGTGTTTCGCGCGGCCGGTCAGGTGATCAGCTTTCTTGGCAAAAATGCTTGGCTGTTGATTGTCGGTGTGGCCGTCTTTCTTTTTGAGCAAGTTAAAAAGCGTAGTGACTGATGACAAATGCCAAAACAGCGCCGCCAGCAATAAGATAGACTTTATTATTCTCATGCGCTGTGGGCTTTTCTGTAACTTGTGTTGCCTGCACAGGTTCGATTTTTTCTGGCTGTGCGGGAACGACAGGTGGTTTTTTATCAGAAGTATGACCTATTGGTCTTTTTACTTTTGACGGACCCCCGCTCATATTTGTTACGCCCACTTTTTTTGTGCTCTTATTCACTTCGTCGTTAACCCCGAGCTTCATCCCTGGCACAGCTTGTTTGAGCTGGTTGTTGTAACCAATCGTACTCTCAGTATTTATCACCATACTCGCAGGCATCAGCCAGGCCCCCGGGCACACAGCAAGGTTAAGCCTCACCTTTGCCTCGTCGACTGCAAGTTGGTACCTTTGAACTGACTTTGCCAGATCTGGTTGCCTTATCGCATCTTCCACTAGTACAAGGAACTCACTTTGCGCTTCCTTTGCGCGCCCTCCAGACCCAAGTATGCTGCTTCTAACGTTTACCTGTGAACCCAAAACACAGTAAACGAACGCCTCTATCGACTGGTTTATTCGCGACAAACCCGCCTGCGTTAGACCTTCTGCTACATTTGGACAAAACCAGTCTGCCTGTCCGTAGGCAGCGTCATCCGGCTCGATATAATAAATCAAGTTACCTTTTGAGCCTGATCCACCTTCGTCTGAGAACTTTTTTGACCCCCCGGGGTAAATGTCTCCCTCTTCTTTAGACGGTCCAATGTTTGACACATAGATGTAAACGCTTCCCAGGCCGTGGTTTGCGCCTCTTGTAAAACGAAAATCGCTTGACGGGTCGACTCCGAACTCATTGCATATTCTTTTGTATGAAGCCACGTCGTATTTGTTGTTAATCTGGTTAAAAGTTGGGTTGCCTGGCAAAGCGCTTATGCTTTGTATTCCCCCCATCTGAAACAATATTCGCCTGACAGTAAAATATATATGGAACTTGTAAAAAGCTCGCACATTCTCTGGCATAGCATAGTTGTTATCGAAAATTTCGCGACTTATACCACAGCCCGTTGTCGCACACCAGACAGCAAAATTCAGCTGCTGTGGCCAATATCTCATATTTGGGCCGGCTAGCCATGTTTTGGACTCTTTCCCTGAATGGTGGGTGAGTTTGGTTTTTTGAAATACCTCTCTGAACTTTGTTGTGAAATACTGGTCCGGTGTTACGTAAATATTCAGTTGGTTATTAAATATTTTTTTCAAACTCGGTGCGGCATCGTGAAAGCCAACAGCAGGGATGGGCAAAGAGTCACCTTTTAAACCACTTGGTGTAAGCTGTTGTGGGAACCCTTCTGATGATTGGCCAACACCCAGCGCACTTTTCATTTCCGGGCTCCAATATTTGCTGTCTGAACCAAAAACGTTTATCAAATTGCCTGGCCCTGCTTTGAAATAAATTTCTGAGGTTGCTGTGTGGTCTTTGGTGAAATCGGTCTGTGGCTCAAACTTTGATTTATCAGCATTCGGGTATTTTGCATTAAAAGTTTTCCATGCCTTTTGTTCTGCTACTTTGGCAATGCTGTTAGCTTCTGGTGTCTGAATCCATTTTAGAAGCGCAGATGCGCTGCTGTGCTGTGAAGGCTGAGGGGCCTTGTCTTTTGCTGTATCAGCTTTCGCTGCACTTTTGGTTCTTTGCTGCCTCGAATAAGCATTCAACCATCCTCCACCACCGGTCCATTCATTATCCATTATTTAAACAAAATATTTTTCTCTAATTATAAAAATGGTTATTCTTACTGTTGTTACAAAAGAAAATCCGCATACGGTCTATTTTGAAAACCAGCCTATTCAAAAACCAAGCTATATCCGGCTATTAAGTTGTTCTCTTTACAATTCGTGGTTTAACTTAAAGGAAGAGGGGGCAATTACTTTGTTAGATAATGTCAATAAGCCTTTCAAAGTTACTTTTTTGCCGGGCCATTATACACTCGATGCGTTGGCGAGTGAAATCAAACACAGTTTATCCAAACATAAGGTCCCATTGCTAACAGATATTTATACTATCGTTGGCCAGCTTGTAATCACAAATCCACAGTTTAAAAATATTGTTTTTGATTCCAATTTAGGCAATTTACTCAATTTAAACTCTTTTACATTGGAATTTAAAACGTTCATAAAAAAGCTGAATTCCGAAACAACATATTACATTCATTGCGACCTACTTGACAAAGAACAGAATCTGTTAAATGGCGAACCGTCTACTGTTTTACAAACTTTTGACATAACAGGAAAACCTTTTGAAAAAGTTTTTTATCAAAGCAGCCCACAACATGTCTTACGCGATGTTTCTGCTGATAAGCATATCTCAAATATGACAATTTCTGTCAGGGACCAAAATAATAATCTATTTGACTTTAACGGCATGCCTCTTCAGTTTCTAATTGAAATTAATTAAACAAGAAAATAATTTTGTTAATATAACCATGGCATCCAACGTATTACCAAGTGCCCCAGATTATAAAGAAACAGAAACACAGACACTCTATCCAGTTCTGCCAACTCAACCAGATAACAATTTTCATATGCAGAAAGCAAACGAAGTTTTTAAATTTTTAAGTGATGAAGTTTCACATTATAGGCTTGTTGCCAAAAAATATAAACGAACTGAAAAAATTATCGACTACGCTTGCTTTTCTGCTTCCGGTATTTCTGGTTTTCTTTCCGCAGGTGGCGTAGCAGCTGCGTTTACAGGCATTGGGATTGCAGCGGCAATACCTATTGGCTGTGTTGCTTCTTTATTTGGGCTAACAGCTGCTGGGCTAACCCGTTTTTACAAAAAGCTTGAGCCCAAACTTATCAAACACTGCAAAATAATGACACTGGCTATGTCAAAATGCGATACTGTCGACCGCATACTGTCAAAATCACTCATTGACGGAAAAATCAGCGATTCTGAGTTTCAAAGCATTCTTGATGAAAAAAAGAGCTATCTAATTCAGAAGGAGATTCTTCGGGAAGGAACACTTCCCAAGGAAAAAAATAAACAAAGCAGCCCTGACATAGAAAAAATACGACAAGAGGCCATGCACGAAGAAAGAATTAGGCTTCAAAAAAAGTTTCTGGGCAGCGCGGTCGACGTTTCGAAATAAGATATCAGTCTAAGCGCACACTCTTTCACTTTATTAAAGAATGATTTCTGTTATCTTCACGCGTGACGTTTTGCGACGGCTTGACTGGTGCTTTAATTAATATTTGAAAAAAGAAGATTTTTAATTATATTTCAAATCATGATCGTACTAACACATTTCATTTCTTTTCTTGTGAATGAATATTTCACACCGGCATGTCTTAGAGAAGTTAGAGATATAACACGCGAAGTTGTTCAGTGTTTGGAAGAAGCGGTTTCTCGCCGCACGTGTTTTGACACGTGTACAGAACGTTCTCGAGACAAGTTTCACGTGTTTTGACTCGTGTTATTGACACGTGTACAGAACGTTCTCGAGACAAGTTTCACGTGTTTTGATTGACATGCTTGGCGAAGCGTGAAAGCCCGTTGCTTTATTAGTACAACACACTTAAAATCTATTCAGTTGCTGCATCTTCTAGCGTATAGACAGTTCTTGTCGTTTGGTTAGAACAAGACGCGGTTTTATCCTTTCGAACTGATCTTGGGAAGCTGTGAGATGCGTTCGTGAATGCTTCAAACGGGAGTGAAAAGGTTAAATCGCTATTCGAAGAGTTGCTAAGATTTACGCTGACTGAAGAACTGTTGATTCAAAAACATTAGAAATGGGTTACGCCGTAACCGAATTTTTAGCATAAATTAGAATAACAACAGAAATTGGTTACGCCGTAACCGAATTTTCTTCAAGTTCGAATTTTTTATTTGGTGTGTGTCCCACGGCGTGGGACTTATGCAAATCAGCAGCTTCTATCTTGTTTCCATTGTTGTGGACCGACACAGCTGTGTCGTAACGTCATGTTGTAGTTGCATAAAATTTATAATCTACTTGAATAAAATTAATTCATTTTACACTCTTGTTGTGTTTTCTGTCTTACAACCCCTTTGCTTACCTGTTCCTTAAAACAGGGAAACCCCCGCTTCGTCTAAAGGGCCTGGGGACTAGAAATATTGGTTTCCGGTCTTTTTCTCAGAAAAATGTCACGCAACGGTTCTGCTTTACAGAATTAAATCGAGTAGAAGGAAGCTGCCTGTAATGGAAGTCAAACAATTATAAAAGTATTGGTACCACTAGTGCCAATCACAATCCCGGGAGCATATTTCTAAGAAAGGATTGTATTCTTCCGTGGGAAAGTCAGGTATTGACTCGATTGGGGGACTAATCGAAACTTTATGTAGTTTTTTTGCTCTTTTGAAACAGGGAAAACAACATCCCTCGAAACGGCAGTTCATTTCAAAACATATTATCATACGTACAATCCGCTGCCTTTTATGACAGAAAGGCAGTTTTGAAATATGCTCATGAACCTTGCCCCAGCCCATTTCATTTCTTTCCCGTACTTTTATTGCGAGGTAGTGTTTGAAAATCTTTTCCCGTAATTCTGGTGGAAGTGTTTTTATTAGTTCCAACGTGTCTGCCATCTCGGCGTATATACAAGTGCAGATAATTGTTCAAATGGAAAATAATTCTGGGACACTTTTTGTATATTATACAGTGCGGGCATTTCTTCAAAAGAAATTAATTTTTTTGTGACACATCCGCTTGCTTTGGGGCCATGCTCTTTGTTTACTTCCATGCTTGCTTATTTTCACTCAAATACCACCACACACATAGACGATGAGGGTTCTGGGAGAAAAAAAAACCATGATATTTAACAAAGCTTTTTTTTAGTCAAACGAGGCGAGCAATGGGAGCCGAGTTTGACTAAAAAAAAGCTTTGTTAAATATCATGTTTTTTTTTGTCCCAGAACCCTCATCGTCTATGTGTGTAGTTGTTAGAAATAATACTGATCAAGGGAGATATAACATTTAATTATAATAATAAACGGAGAAGATTATCACTTTTAAATTTCCCGCATGCTGCCATCTTGGATTTTATGACGTCACTGCGTTGTTGCTATTGTTGGGAAGCAGGGGTTCTTTTGTGTAAAACAATTACAATTGGGCAATGCATTGACGTCATAAATTCCAAAATGGGAAATTTAAAAGCAATAATCTTGTCTGTGTATTATTGTTATTTAATGTTATATCTTCCTTCTCCAGTAAAATTTGCAATTTCGGCATTATTTCAAACAACTCAATGCCAACTTGCCTCAAGTGCTAAGGTTCCCTTTAAGCATTTTGTAATTGGTAGTTGAAGTAAGGTGGGTTGTGATTTATTTATGCTTAAAAAATGCCTTATGCCTTTAGTCATGCTTGAAGATAACAAAATTAATTGTGCCCATTTTACAATTATACATGTATGTAATTATATCAATATATTAAATACTTCTCTTTCAACATGTTTTGTAAATTGTGTGGTTCCAGAAAATATCCAAACCCCCTCCCCACGGAGTATCAAGGAGATTCCGAGGGGGAGGGGGGTTTAAACCCAGAAATTTCCGAGGGGTGGAGGGGGTTCACAGCAGCTCCTTTTCCAGAGGGTGAAGAAACATGAAAAAAATGAAACAACACACCATCAATCCGAAGCATGAAGTAAATACTCACGTACATTGTTTTGTAACAAAAAATAAAGCTCCTTTCCATTGAGATGAGGTTTACATCATAAGCTTTAATGTTTCTGTTTTTCATTCGAGTTTCCTAGCACTAACTAGCGCTACAAAGATTTGTGCTTCTTTCTTCATGACTGAGTCAAAATGGCGGACATGACAAATACCTTACAATGTATATTTGGGGAAAAAAATTAGTCCTTCATGTTAGATCCCGGCAGTCATCCCCGCTTCCAGTGATCGTGTTCTGTTAAATCACCGCTCCATGGCCCCGGGCTACTGACAATTTGTTAATAAGCTAACTTACAATGTTGTTTTGAACCGTCTGGTTGCATGATTAACTAATTCAGTTTTATCGTACGCGTTGCTAAATACCTTAGATAATTTTACGCAGGGAAATGAATGGATTTTCTTCATTTCTGGTAAGCTAATATGCGGTAGGTTAAGTCTGAACTCGCTCAGCCAAGTACAGGTAACTCCCAACGAAACCGGCGTAAATCGTCCTTTACACATCTAAAATCACGCGTACGAGATTTCAACACACTCACTGATAAGAGAAACAAAACAAATTTAAACCAGTATAAAAATAGAGTGGTTGGATAATAGATCGCTTAAATATTATTTGGTATGCAGTATGGTTGAGTAGTTTTACTCGTTTTTGTCTGCAAGATTTTTCTGTACTTGTAGTTTGTAATTTCCAAATCGAAATCGTGATTTTGATCGCATTCCGTGAAGCTAAATAATTTAATATTGTTTTCAAAATCCAGTAGTGAACATCACAGTTAACTCCACTAAAACACAAATTAATTAGTCTAAACAAAATTTTTTTATAAACAATGTCTGTATAAAATATACAAACATGAACATGTTTGAAAGTAGCATTAACTGATATATAAATAAGCTTATTTACAGGAAGATCTGAAAACCGACACAACTTCAAATTCGTTCATAAATGAAGTACAGTGTATAAACAGATTCTCGCATAAAATTGGACTTACGCTTAGTGCATGCATTAGTGCATGCATACCTCGTTTTTGGAGACGGCTTGTAAATTCTGCAGGGCAAAGCTTTCAAACCAGCTCAATGATATCGGAGACGGACACCACAGTTTTGTTGTAAGCTTACTCCAACACCACCAACATATACATTACATGAATTATCAGCGAATATCAATTTCTTTCGGCCCGGCGCACGCTACTGGTGTACACGGCTGAAAATCGCGCTTTCTTTGGCTTTTGTAAAGTTATAAACTAGATATTTTGTAAGAAGTTTCATTTCAATAATGTTTTTCCATAAAATAGTTTTGGTCCTGGCTATAAGACCTAATAAAAGAGAATTTTCGAAAAAAATCGCTAAAAATGGGGCCATTTTGAACACCGTGCGTAACATTTCGAGTCTAACCACGCACAATTTAGGATATCTCCGTTTTGATAAAAGGTACACAATTGACTTTCGACAACAAAATTTAATGGTTTATGAATAGTCAGTATCAGTAAAATCATAGCAAATAATTGAAAATTAAGGCCGTTTGAAAGAATTACAGCGTGGTGTATCATTTCGCATCCACTCAAAAGCAGCCTGAACGAGAATTTAAATGAGCGTTTTATGGTCATTTGTATTTGTCATGGAAAGCAAAACAAATGTATTTTGAAATTCTCAAAGGTTTAAGTTTCTAGATGGGATAATTTTTGAATTTTGGGAAAACCAACTTCTGAGTTAGAAGCAAATTTCTAAGGTTAGACAGCGTTTTTATAACATGAAAAAGCTTCGAGCTGTGCGCTTGCTCGAAATTCGGATTTTGAAGCGTGCCTTGGCACAAACAGTTTGTGCATAAAACGTGCCCTGGTTGTGCGTTGAGTGTGCATTTCAATTATTTAAAGCGTGCCTAAACTGTGCCTAAACTGTGCCTGAACCGTGCCTAAAGTGTGCCTAAACCGTGCCTAAACTGTGCCTGTAAGTGCAGCGGAAATGTGCTGAGCTTCTCAAGTCTGTCGACCAAAATCGTGTGTTGAGAGCCAATTTTCTTTACTTATAGTTCATGTGAGGCCTCTGCACTCTTCACATATTTGATGGCTTTGAACAACATCATGTTGTATTTTTTAAAAACTATCTTTTACTTACCCGGACGTGTAAGGGTCGAGCGATTGTTTTAAAATTAGATCATGGAGTAAAATTCTTGACGCTGACTTGCACTGAAATGTGATATCTTTGCCAATAAGGAAAAAGAAAAGAAAACAAAATAAACTGCACTCAAAAATGAAACGAAAACAAAATAGAAACTGCATAAAGAGTCGAAAGATGCAAATCAATTGCTTACCTCATACATGTAGTTTACTTTATAAAGTAGAATATTAGGACCTGTACGATCGGCGGGTTTGCCCAGCCTTCAAGGGTGAAAGGCTAGTTCCTTTCACTGCTCAAGTTATGCTGCCAAACATTTGAGTGCCTTAATGGTTACATGTATGTTGAAACGGAATTTCTATCTTTCAATCTGAAGTCATTAGTAAATATCGACGGATGATTGATCTGTTTTAAATAAATGTTGCTATAGTCAAGATTCTCAACCGCAGTTTAAGCAGGTCAAATTATAATATCAAAAATTACAATTCATTTCAAAGTTCATAAACCAATTCTCTGCTTCAACAGTATGATCTTTTCTGCTCAAGGATACTTTCAGCCGTGGGAACCAAAGCTTCTGATTGGCCGGTTAAGTCAACAAAGAGTCCGTCAACACAGCCACCTTGTCTGGGGCTCGTCTGGCTGACATGCAAATTAGAGGGATTTGCTTGTCATTTTGGAAAACCCAGGTTCGAGTTAACATTCGAAACAGTTCAAGCGTTCCTATCAAGGGTGAATTAATGAATTCATTACATGGAAATTTGATTTCATTCTTTGCTTCAATATTCCATTCTTGAAATGAATATTTCAATGTTCAAACGGCACTCGATTCAAAACAAAAATGTTGATTTCCTAATGCTTGTCTTATCCCTAATTTGCATAAAGACAAATACTGGTTCAAAGACATTTTTCCCACTTTCCCTTCCGTCAGCAGTATTTTTGTGCCTTTTCTAAATTTATTATGATAGGAATGCTTGAGCTGTTTTAACTGTAAAGATCCGACAAAGCAATCATATTGATCATATTGCTAATTTATTTCACAAGGTGAAAGGGAAACTTTTATTCAGTACGAAGAGAAAAAAAAAGATCAAAACACATTCTTCAACATTTGTGAATTAAAGGTCGTCACAATTATTTTCAGAACTGTTAAAAAGCGTTGACAAAACATTTAAATTTGCTAACACTCGAATACTTGTCTACTCGAGGTAAAATGTGCATACTCTGTGCCTACAGTGTGCCTAAACTTTTATTGAGCTCAATTAATTTTTCAGTCTTGCTCAGCTGCAGATCAAACCGTAGACATCAGCTGCTGCTTTTTTTAACTTGTAATCTGATATATCATGTTCAGTCAATACCTTGACAAATTACATTATCCTGGAAAGCAAATATTTTCTGTATTGTTGCAAACTAAACAAAACTCCCTTATCTACTCTGCATTTAACAGAAAAAAATAGGAATACATATCACATAGAACGTTCTATTGCGAGAGAAAATAGTAAAAATTTATTGGTTTTCATTATGAAAAGTGGGAAGCCCTACTCCCACTTATCTCGCCTTGATCAGTTGTTGTCACTTTTTAAAATTATACTGCAAACTATAATTATGTCACACTGCTGTAATATACCTAAGTTGTTGGCCTTTGTAAACCCTGGTATTTTGTAACCTGTAACCTTGTAATTAAAATTAGTTGTGTTAAATTGTATGTTCTGTAAACTTGTAAATTGCAACCTTTTTGTCCGTAAATAATTGTACATGTATTTCCTATTTTTGAGCTGTACATTTCTTTTCTGCTGAAATTGTATGTAAAGCCTTATAAAACAATAAACAAATAAAATACACAAAAAATGTTCAAGTCAGCAATTATTTAGGATCTTCCCATTACTACTAAGAGGTTGTCTTATGTCATTTGGCATAAGTTTCCATGATGTACATGAGTAAATAGAGCAAGAAATATTCACGAAGATCTCTGTTCTCCAGCAGCTTTCTTAGCATCTTTCATTCAGCTTTAAAGGTGAACAACATGCCAACCATTTTGCCACCTTTTCATACAATCACTTCGTTTAAGTTGAAATGAAATGTCCAGATCATTTTCTGATGTGAGAAAAAATCTCAGAAGTATGATATAAAAACTTAAGATGTGATAGCTACTGGGTGAAAAAAATAATACTAAGAAATATGTTCAGCTGCTAACTTTCTTCACATGTTTTCATTCAGCTTACCAGGGATAGCAACTGCAAACGATTTTGCCGCCTTTTACGCAGTTGATTCATTTAAGTATCCATACCGTAGTGATTCGATTTAGCGCCCGGGGCGCTTATTTACTTTTGGCACCTCGAGGGAGGGCGCTCATTCGAGACAGGGTGCTTATTCAGGATAGGGCGCTTATTTAATTTTTTGGGAAACAACGAAATGTTCAAAAACAAAACTTCAATAAATATTAAAATAACTAACAACAACAGAAACTGTAACAGTAACAAATTGTTGAAAGTTCAGTTACTTTTAAAAGAATTGTTCTTTTTAGCAGTAACAAATATACATGTACGGTACGGTGAATGTTCATGAGTTTCTCTATTCGACGTTGATGACTTCAGTGTCAACAATGGGGAATGGGGGCGCTCATAAAAAAGGGGGCTCTTATTAGAATGGGGGCGCTTATTGAAATAGGGGTGCTTATTAACAAAAACACATTCGAAGGGGGGCGCTTATTTGGAAGGGGGCGCTTATTGGAAGGAGGGCGCTAAATCGAATCATTACGGTAGTAAATTTTCAACATGACAAAAAAAGGTGCAATGTCCTGCAAGCTTCTATGATAGGTAACTTTCAACAAAAAATGGATGTTCAATACAGCTGTATCAAACATGTAAGATGTCCAGGCCAAGCTATTTCTGGAGTATGGCCACCATGTTGGGCGACTTTGTTCACACTTTTGCATACGCCCACAAGCCATGCTGCTTGCTACGATGACCATGAAAACTCGAACGCATGGTTTTCCCATTTCTGTGCATGCATGATAGTTATTGAGCTACAATTCATCTGATCTGAAGTTTAATTTATCTAATTTTTAGTTTGATAAATTAAACTTCAGATAGAATGAATCGTTACTCAAATAATTATTAATAAATAATATATAATTAATTTCTTTATTTGCAGCATCAAATATTGATTGAACCTGTCATGTTCTGCTGATCATTTATTTTGTTGTTGAACAGGTTCATCTGTGTATATGATAGCAAGCACGGTTTCATCCAAAATGCTGCAAGCTATGGCTAAGGAAGAAGGGTTCATGTTTGAGGTCAGTATTTACAGCTTAAAATCTCAGCATTAAAAAAACATGCATTTTATGTGAAGTGCAAAGGTGGATGGATGAAAGTGGACAAATTTTCGTGGAACAAAAAAAATACAGTATACTTGTATTGCTTCTCTTTGTTAATAAGTGAATGAACAAACATCTGACAGAATTTAGGACTTGAATTCTCATTTCATTTTACTGATAAAGATATAGCAAAATTTGTAGGAAATAAGCTAGAGGCCTTTGCCTAAATGTCTTCTAGGACTCCATTGCTATAACCGCTTCTTCATTTCACTAAATAAAATTGATAAGCAAGAGAAGCATGTGCAATGAAAATTCACGCCGGGCAAGCGAGGCATTCACGAAGAAAATGCAAGGCCCAGTCAACACGACCAGAATAGTGTTGTTGACACAACAAAACCACTTCCTTTTTAAATAGGCAATAACATAAGGGGTAAGATGCTGAAAAGGGAAATAATGAACCGTATAGAATGTGCCAAAGACAATACTTAAAGCAACGCAAGGACGGAACAATATTCCGCCTAAAAAATCACGTGCATAGGAGCACTTTGTGTACACAACACCACACTAAATGAGATTCAAATAAGAAGTGATGTATAATTAAGCCACAGCATAGTGCCAAGCAAAAGGCCGAAAGCAAAACATGCGATAATTATAAAAATAATGGTGAGCACATGACTGAGAACTAAACTACGGTAAGACACAGATAAAGCTATGAAGCGAACAAAGTAGGACTGTCGGAAAATACATGGTCTCGCAAAACTCATAAGAAAACAGTAATAACAGTCTATTCAAACAGGTAAACAACTACACGTAAAAATAACAGTCCAACTGCCAAACAAGACCAAACATTAAGAAAAAAGTCGAACGTATGATCAACGTCCAAAATATGACCAAACACCCGGCCAAACATTAAGTTAAATTTAAACTGATGACCAGCAGCCAAAATATGGACGGACACACAACAAAACATTTTAGAAAAAGCCGAAAGGCTACCAGTAGCATAACTGTGATCGAACACATGACCAAAAATTTACGAAAAAAAATCGAACTGACCCCAACAGCCAAACTAAGGTTGAACACACAACCAAACATTTTAGTAGAAGTCAAACTAGTGACTGACAGGCAAACTAAGGTCAAGCACATGACCAAACATTTTATGGTGACAGTCGAACTGACGAACAGGCAAACTAAGGTCGGACACACAACGTAACATTTTAATTAAAGATGAACTGGCAACTGACAGGCAAACTAAAGTCGAGCACACGACCAAACATTTTAGTTACAGTCGAACTGATGACAAACAGGCAAACTAAGGTCAAATACACGACCAAACATTTTAGAAAAAGTCGAACTGGCAACCGACAGGCAAACTAAGGTAAGCACACAACCAAACATTTTAGTAATAGTCGAACTGACGTTGAACACCCTACCAAACATTTTCATAAAAGACGAACTGGCGACTGACAGGTAAACTAAGGTCGAGCACATGACCAAACATTTTTGTAACAGACGAACACACAACCAGCAGCCAAACTAAGGTCGAACACACAACCAACATTTTAGTAACAGTCGAACACCTGACCAACAGCCAAACAGGTGGAACAAACGACCAACATTTTAGTAACAGTTGAACACACAACCAATGGCAAAACTAAGGTCTAACTCATGACCAAACAATTAAATAACAGTTGAACTGCTTTTGAACAAACAACGTAATATAAAATTAAAAGGAGAAAACCGGGCAACAGAAACAAAGGTGTGTGAACTACAAACCTCGGACTGAGCTGGCGCCGCTGGAGCAGGGAGAAAAGCGGATAATACAGCAACTGGAGGAGCACAAGGGACAGTAAGAGCAGCCAGTGTATGGATAAGGGTTTACAGGTAAAACTGGAGCAGTATTGATGAGCTTCAGCAACAAACGGAATAAAGAGGGGAAAACAATGTGAGGTTGGCCTGAAGCGTAATTAACAGTGAAAAGAGACAGAAACAGCCTGAAACTGGCCATGTAAATAGCATATTAAATACCCTTGGGATTTGGAGTGAATGATAACCATGTGCATTAATGCTGGAACTATAATCACATAAAAACAAGGCAAGATTTGTGCCTATCGTGCCAGTGAAGATATCTGTGTACTAATCTTCAATCAAATCTACCTGAACCTGGGCTAACTAAAAAAATAATTATTTTACAGTCAAAACAGCTCAAGCATTCCTATCAAGGGTGAGTTAATCAATTCATTAACAGAAGTATGATTTCATTCCTTGCTTCAATATTCCATTCTTGAAGTGAATATTTCAATGTCCAAATGAGGACTTCATTCAAAACAAAAATGTTGATTTCATAATGCCTTGGGCTTGAACCAGTTCTTAAGAATTACCAACCTGTAAGTAATCTACAGTACATTTCGAAGCTGGTTGAGACCGTTGTTGCCAGGCAACTGCAAAAGTATTTGTCGTCAAACAACCTGTTCCCAGTGTATCAGTCAGCTTACCATCATCATCACAGCACTGAGACTGCTCTACTCAAGGTAGTAAATGACATTCTTCTTAATATGGATAAGCAATGTGTCACCTTGCTTCTCCTGCTCGATTTGAGTGCTGCCTTCGATACTGTTGAACATAATACATTGCTGAGGCGATTGCAAAACTCCTTCGGTATTCAAGGCAAGGTGCTCTTGTGGCTTAAGTCTTACCTGTCAGGCCGTTCCCAGTGCATATCAGTTAATGGGTCACTCTCTAGGATATTCAATTTGGAATGTGGTGTACCGCAAGGGTCCTGTCTTGGATCTCTTCTTTTCATGCTTTATACGAGTAGGCTGTTCGACATTATTAAGACTCATCTTCCAGAAGTTCATTGCTCTGCTGATGACACCCAGTTATATCTATCCTTCAGTCCCAGTAATGCAATCAACCAGCTATCTGCCATTAGTGCTATGGATCTTGCGTCAATGATATTCGTTCATGGATGTTAACCGACAGTCTTAAGCTGAATGACGACAAGTCTGAATTTTTAATAATTGGAACACCTCAGCAGTTGGCTAAAATTGACATTGGCAGCATACGAGTTGGTGATTGCAATGTCTCTACAGCAACCTCTGCTAGAAACCTCGGCTCTTGGTTTGACTCCAAGCTTTCGATGTCTACTCATATCACAAAGTTGTCCAGTTCTTCCTTTTATTATCTCTACAATATTCGGCACATACGGAAATATCTCTCAAGGCGGTGTACCAAGACTCTTCTGCATGCGTTTATTACTGCTAGGATTGATTATTGCAACAGCCTTCTGTATGGTCTTCCCGACTACCGTATAAACAAGCTACAAAGAATACAGAATGCTGCCGCTAGACTGATCTGCCAGCAAAGGCGATTTTGCCATATTACACTGCTCCTTTTTTATTTACATTGGCTCCCAGTGAAGTTTCGTATTGAGTTCAAAATTCTTTTAATTACATTTAAGGCTCTTATTGTTAAGGGTTTGGCACCTACCTATATAGATTCATTAATTAGTATCAAATCAACTTCACGGTATGACCTAAGAAGCTCTAATGACAGCCTCCTCCTTAGTTATCCAAAGCCGTTATCCAAGGCAACACTGGGTGATCGCTCTTTTACATATGCTGCCCCAAAACTTTGGAACACTCTTCCTTTAGCCATCAGATCTGTGAATACTGTTAATGATTTTAAAGGCAAACTTAAAACATATTTGTTTTCTAAAGCGTTTTTATTAAAATCCGAATAGTATTGTAATTTCTTAGAATCTTAGATTTTAGTTAGGTATAAATTGTATTTTAACGCTTGTAATTTTTAACCTATAACTTAGTTTTTTTTTAGAATTTTAGTTTTTAAGCTGTAATTTTCACTTTTAGCGTGTAACGTTCATTGTAATGCGCATTTGAACATATATGTATGGAATTTGCGCACAACTAATTCATAATTATTATTATTATTAATGCCTGGCTTCGCAAGACAAAATATCCATAATTTGCATAAAACAAAAACTAGGTCAACAACATTTTCCCCACTTGCTCTTCTGCCAGCAGTATTTTTTAGCCTTTTTAGTGCACTTAAATCTCTTGCCTCTCTTTTCATATTATGAGAGGGTTGACAAAGGCAATTGACGAACAGAATGACGAGAAAACACTGTGTGTTAATTTTGACCAGTTGCAAATTTTGGCCAAATTCCCATGTGCTTGTTGCGAGATGATTCCATAGCAAACGATGACTCCATAGCAAACAGATTTCCAAAGAAAACCTGCTCAAAAACAATTTCATGTTACATGAAATTCATAAACAGCAAACAAGGCATGCAAGGCCTTTTGGGTGAAAGGGAGCCTTTAAAAGTAGGTTTGTTTGCCTTATTTCACTTTCAAGAAGACATTGAAACATCAGATGTAACATATTTATGGTTTTTCTTTACAACCCTAATGATACTTTTGTTCATTTGTAACATGATACTTTTGTTTTCTCTTCATGGTGTAACATGATACTTTTGCTTGGTTTTTTCCTGTTTTTTTTTATTACTCGCAATTTTAACTGTGGAATTATTTAGTCTAGGAAACCAGAAATTTGGTCCCAGCAACCTGTCTGGCCTGTGAATTCAAACTGCAGCTGGTTAAAATTAGGCTTGCAACACATGCTTTAGATGCCTCAAAATTTGTGCCACTTCTGGTCGTCTTAGGTGTCAAGTTTTGGTCATTCAGCACAATCTGTAGTGAGTAGTCTGCATCTTTCCACCTGACTGATTTTAAACACAAACACCACATTAAAACACTCTGTCATGGAAGCCCCTTCTCAAAAAGTAATTAACAGATCAAATCAAAAAGCATCTCTTTCAAAGTGCAGTACACCTGGAATATTTCTTTCCTGGTTGTTAGGAAATTTGTGCCAAAAATCCCACTTATCCCAATTATCGATTAATCAAAGGAATGCTGTTTTCAGTTTATGAAATGTGCCATATTAAGAATAGGCCATTTCCGAGTTGCCTTTTTGCCTCAGTTTTCAAAATGAGTCTTCGTGCGAAACCATTCAAAATGAAAATTACCTTGATTTGCATGAAAATGGGCGTGCATGTGAACACATTTTCATATGAATGGTTTCACACGGATACTCATTTTGACAAGAGTTATAGCTCAGAAATGGCCTATCATTTCACATGAACACTGTGATGCCTAAAAGTCTAATTTAATTAATTTGCATTTTTAGCTTGGAACCACTGAGTCTACAAGAATCGTATTGCAAAGAAAAGCATGTAACGTTCGTGAGTTTAAGCACATAATAGATTTATCTTGTGCTCATGCATTTTTGGCAAAGTTTCCTTCTCCAGGAAGAATACTTCCACAAGGAGAGCGTGGTCTTCAGATACATGTACATATGTAGTCTGTGTTTATTTAACAGTAATATAGATATACTCCACGTTTTACCTAGTGCACACAGTCAGGTACTCCCCACTCCTTCCCCCCTTTGCAAGAATGGTTAGTTAATTAATTGATATTACTGGTAATTAATTGATTGATTATCAAAGTATACACATTAGCAGTTTAGTGGACAACAGCCCCACACAAGAGCCTCTACACTTAAAATGGAAATCACTCACACAGTTTTGTTATGCAATATGTCTTGGGAATCTACAGACCAAATTTTGTGGTAAAATTCTTATACCCTTCATGTATAAATTCATTTTAAGAGTAGACATATTCTACTCCTCATCCTTCCCTTCCACCACTTTGTTGGTACAGAGGTATGCATCAAGTACCTGTAACAAGAATTAAACATAGGCATGCTAAGCGTGCAGGAGTTATTTTTTCAAATTATTGGGTGGGTTGGGGTACGGTAGAACTGGGTGTTAGTCCTTTGGGATAGTTTATTTCATGGGTTGAGCTATTTGTGCATGTGCACGGTCCATCGCGCCGACTAAGAGCTACTTTTGGAAAAATAACTCAAAAACAAATTAAAAAGAAATTGTGCAAATGTTCTAAAATTAGGCTGCTTTCCCTTGTAAATATGACTGTTGAAGACAAAAAATAAGTCAGTAATTTCTTCAAAAGTAAGCAGGAAAAAATATCTGGTAGTCACTTTTAAGGTTACCTTGATGTTTAACTATCCATCCTTGTTCATTCCAATCCGAAAGAAAACCGCTAAGTACATCAGAACATGGATTGAAAACTGTTGACAACATTTACCGTAAACACGATCACAAAATCACAAACATGCTCACTAAGAAAGCCAAATTGACCCAGAAATTGCAAACGAATAGCCAGATGGAACAAGAACAAAGTATTCTCGGGTTTCTGAAATGGCTCCATTATTTTCATCATCAATATAAAACAGAAACCTTTCTGCAAGCAAGGACCAGTTTCTTTCGACAAACGCGAGAAACAAACAACTCTAGTCACCAGTGCATTTCGGCCAAACCACGTGACGATTTTACTTGGACTGGTATAATATTGTTTTTTTGCGTGACGAGCCCAAACAACGGCTGCAAAGGAGACTACCAAAAAGCTGGCTGTCTTTTTTTTTTCTTTTGCCTATGAGTAAATGTAAATGCAACCGCTTTGCGTTGGGAATATTAAATACACTAGAAACAAACAACTCTAGTCACCAGTGCATTTCGGCCAAACCACGTGACAATTTTACTTGGACTGGTAGAATATTAATTCCGCAACCAGAAGCAGAAACGTGCCCTAACTTCTAAGTGTAACATCATCAGTACCGATATTCCCATGGCCATGCTAAAAATAGCTGTCGATGAAGTTGTGTGACACGCTTGACTGCACACCCAAAAAGCTAGTTTTCTTTTCAGCCGTTGTATTTTTTGCGTGACGAGCCCAAACAACGGCTGCAAAGGAGACTACCAAAAAGCTGGCTGTCTTTTTTTTTCTTTTGCCTATGAGTAAACGTAACTGCAACCGCTTTGCGTTGGGAATATTAAATACACTAAAAAGGTATTGCGTCAGCCATGGAATGCGCTGACGTTGAAACTTTCACTTTCATTACGTGACAAGCAAGATTATGTTTACTTTGCATGTTTATTTCGCCAGAAGTGACGGTCGTTAATTTGTTTGCAATTTTGCGACTATTTGTTGTCAGTTTAGCCAGTTGAAGCGAATCTTTTGGCTGTTTCATTAAAGCGAGTTCAGAGATCTGAAGAAAATAAATTAGGCCGACATAAACAGTTGCAAGCATTACGTCATTGGTACGGAAATAACAGCATTGCACCGCCGTACTACTAAAGATAGCCATCAACAATCGGATGCAAAGCTTGAAATGTGAGACTTGCACAACGACTACTATACCTTCCTACGGCCCTCAGTCGCGGCACAAATGATGATTTTCTCTTTCCGTGCCATCCAACTACGTTGTCAAAACACCTGAGGGGAAATTTAATATTTGCTGAGCAGACAAAATGTGCCGTTGTAACATCATCACGTTATGAGCTTTTCAAACGATCGTACAATAAATAACTCATGACCGCCCATGTGAAGTCCTACTATTCCTAAGCAGGAACCGTCGAACCTTCTCCGACCACATTCCAACCTCACCTCATGAAAATAATACCTATTATTTGGCAACTGTCGAACCCAAATAAACCCACATGCCTCAACCTATTACAAATACGTTATTCTTTGGGGGAAAAACCTTGAGAGATTTATGGTCGCTCGTGTTATTACTTAGCCAAAGCTCCTACTAATGCTATACTTTTAACCGAGAGAAAACAGTTTAAACACCGCGCCGTTAGAATCTCAAAGATTTCTCGTTTAATTTCTTTAACACTCGCCCTTACAAACAACCCACAATGCGTCAGTTTGTTCTCATTTGGGGACCAAAACAAAACGTTGAGCAAACACACAACACTGACATTAAAAATGGAAGTCACAAGATTTAATTTATTCTCAATACACATTTATTCTACTCAAAAACGTCATAAATTTTAAATAAAGTGGTCAACAAATACTATACCCATATTCTGTCGTGAACTGAACTAGTTGATTCCGTAAACCAAGGGAATGACCTTCAGCACCATGAAATTTCCAAACACTTTTCAGTTTCAGAACCCACACACAATGTTCTCACCCAAAGCTACATAAAAATCAAGAACTGGAATAGAGACTTCAGACCAACACGGCGCAATGAGGTCGAATCTGTAGCAAAACAAAGATGGCCGTACCTTAACCCAAAACAAATATTCATAAAAATGATCCATATATACAAGCCGCAATTTGATTGGTCCTTGATAGAATCCCAAATCTGATTGGTGTGAAATACATACATGAATGATCCACCCAACATCCATCCATCCACCATCCACCCACTTAATAGCCAAATACGTCTTCACGCCGACTAAGAGTTATTTTTTTGAAAAAAATAACTCAAAAATAGAAAGAAACCTCAGTGAAATTAAGAACCTGCAGGCTCATCCCAGACCACCCGGTTAATGAATTAATTTTTGTCTTCTGACTTCCAATCATTCATATAATTGTGATGGATTTTGGGAGGTCTGTTCAGGCAGTTAATGTGATTCTTAATAATAATAATAATAATAATAATAATAATAATAATAATAATAATTATAAAAACAATATATAATTATAATAAGAACCTTCCCAGAATCCTTTTCAACTGAAAAATCGTAAATGCCAAATAACTTGGTCAGTTTGAAGCCTGCAGTAGTACTATGTCGTATACAAATAACTCTTACCATAAACTACTTCTCATATGAGACATAGGGTGATGACGTCATTAGTCATGTGACTTTGCTCTGAAGTTCGTTTTTACGACTGTTTTTGCGTATGCAAAACGGGAGTTATGGAAGGGGTGGCGATTTCATAGTTAATTATTATTTGAAGCCATCCTTCCTTCACTCCTTCAGTCGATCATCTGTAAACAAAAGGCCATTGACAGATGGTTGGCAGACCTACATGTAACGCCACTCTCAGTTTGACGTTGCGGTTTATTAAGACCGATGACAGACCACTGTACTTTACGCCCTAATGGTTTTGTTTTGATGGGTATGTGATGATAATTTGAAAATCGATTGTGAACATATTTTATTTTTATTTTACCTTAAATCAGGTGTATGTTGTTTCTGCCCTATTGAAAAATCAACAGAGTTTTCTTAAGTTTGCATGTGACGGTGAAAGCGAAATTGAAAGCGAAGTTTGTGTAATCGCTAGCTGACAGAAGATTATCAGTGTCACGCGACAAAGGTCAACCTAGCCGATTTCAAAATAAATTTTATGCGACGCTTAATCTTCACAGCAATCAAACCTGCTCATGGCACTATCAAAACACATTCCGGAAATTGAACGTCAATCGTAAACGCTGTACAGAGAAAAGAGTGTACACACGCTAGCATGAAAACACGCAAACAACACGCAAACTTGAATTTGTCTGCTTGGAACTTGCTTCTTTTACTCCCAATGCAAATCAAAATGAACTAGACGCTTAACTGCGTACGTGTGTACTCGGGCTTCTCTTTAAAAAATTAACTTGGATCACGCTGTTTACATAACCTTACACGACAATAATTATAGTAAACATACTTCGCATTGCGAGATCTCATGTCTTTTCTCGCTTTTATTGTCACCATTGAATAATTGTTTACATTTCCGGTTGACTAAATAGCTTTGTCTAAGATATCACAATCATCAAATGCCAAAATAACAACATTCTCTACATAGCCATCTACATACGACATGAAGTGCTGGACAAGAGCATATGCTGTTACAATAATTGAAACGATAAAAACAAAGCAAGATAAACCCAATGAAACCAATACTATAAAAGGAAAAAATTGAAAGAAAGAATATAGTTACCCAAAAGCTGCTTGAAGTACTCATTTCATTTTTCGTTTCTTCTTTTAGAGCGCAACTAAGCTTAAATATGGTGTCCATTGCATCTTCGAGAAGATTCTTGTGTTGATAAGGAAAACTCTGTTGCATGTCTGTAGTCCAGTTTTTCGCAATGCTTGAGTGCTCAACAGCGTCAGTTCCCGCAAGTATTGATGATTCTCTTAGCGTTTCAAACTCCATTATATAGATAGCTCACTATAAAATCTAGGCTTCTGATAAAGGTTTCACTCGTAAAGTTCTCTCGTATTAAAGTTCATGCACCACCCGCTCCGAAGTAGTCATCGACATGTTTCAGTGTGGGTGTACAATCGATTTCGCATTCTAGAAATCACACTAAATATTTCAACCTTTACAATCCTTGAGATTCCACCGAAAAGAGAGTCAAACGAGTAAAAACAACGTAAATCCGTATAGATCTTAACAAGTCATGCATGTATAACGGCCGGCAACCGCTACTAGCTACTCGAGTGATCAAAGCTCAAAGTTGCAGAACGACAGATGCGCGGATCGATAAAAGCGATCATATATTTCCAAGCACGCATAAAAATACAGAGAAGAAAACAACTTGCCTCCAAAGTTATGCAGATGTCCACGCAATCGAATTCAACCAAAAACTCGTTCCACGTGTCACCGACTCTATCACAAAATCAGACTTCGCAGCTCAAATTTACAATCATCGGCGGCGTACAAATGTTGTACAACTCAGCAAAGCCACTGGGAGCTGCGCTCAAAAAGCTAAGATTCTCGCTGTGACTGCAGAGTTTACTGTACTGACTGTAATCAACGCATTGCGAAAGATCTATTTTAATCGAGAATACAAAAGGGTTTGACAGATGTGACCTTTCACGGGAAAACGTACACTAACGACTTTCCGTTTTCGAACGGAATTCCGTTTGCAAGCCGTTCGAAAAAAATTTGCATCCGTTCGAACGGCTTGGTCATCCATTCGAAAAAATTTGCATCCGTTCGAACGGCTTTCTCACCCATTCGGTAGAAACATCCAGCCGTTCGAATGGCTTACTCACCCGTTCGGTAGAAACGTCCAGCCGTTCGAACGGCTTACTCACCCGTTCGGTAGAAACGTCCAGCCGTTCGAACGACTTTGTAACCCGTTTGATAAAAACATCCATCCGTTCGAACGACTTGGTCACCCGTTTGGTAAAAACACCCAACCGTTCGAACGACTTCAACACCCGTTCGCTGGAAACAGTCATCCGTTTAAACGACGTGTATAATCCGTCATACGAACTGGTTCATCCGTTCAGGAAGAAAAACATTGAGCTAGTATCTAGCTAGGCCTTACGAGCGGGATTATGCCATTCGTTCGTTGAAAGAAATTCACCCGTTCGCGCTGTTTTAAGAACCCAGAAACTTGCAGTAACTCGAGTTTTCCGTTTTTTTGAGTTTCCCGGCTGGCAAGTCTGATAAAATTGATGTTATCCAAGCTTGTTCGTGAATCGAATACAAGGACAAGCTGTCACAAGCATCAATATCTTTTTAAAACCACGTGTGAATCTCAAGCAGCCATTTTTTTCTCCCAGCATGCTCTGGTTGCTCTGGAATGCATTTCCAAGGCAACCGGAAACCGGAATCAACAAACTCTTTCGCTTTCGCTGAGAAAGCATCGGCGAAGAAAACATCGGCGAATATGTAAAATTATTTGCAACGCTAAAGAATCCGAGTAACTGCAGAATACCCCGCCACATCGATTCCGTTACTGAAAAGGGCTGGCTAGGGTAGGGCGGCTCATGGATTAAAGAACGAGGTATATTCATGTGTGGTGTGCTTGTTTCGGCTGAAGGATGCGTCATTTTTGGTATTTTGAAGCGTCACGGCAAATTGAGAGAAAAATAACGGTTTCGGTTTTATTGGAAACTATTGTCAGATGGTTGCTTGAAAGGCATTAACTTCAATTAACTGGTAAAATGTTTATAATAGGACCAGTTTGTTCGCGATTAGCTTTTATTTGTCGGTTTGAGCAATGTGTGGTGTTGACCTTACGAACAAATAAAAGGTCCCGAAGTGAAGAAATTGACACTAAAGAAGTTAAGTACACTATAAATATTTATTGCACTACAAGACTCTTTCTTATACAGACAGCGTCTTAATTAAATAAAGAGCTGGGTAAATACAAAAAAAATCCCTCAATATATTACAAGAAATTGATTACAATGAACGATTAAGTGAGTCTTTCGGCGTAAACTTGCGGATAGCACGACACTTAGAATTAATTTTGCTTTTAATAAATCTCCATGCTCTTTCTTTATCTTCGTTGACGCCAGCAGGAAACTTAGTGAAAACTAGCACTTTAAGAGAATTAGGTTTGGCACTGTCGAGACACTTCTTTCCATAAGTACCATCCGTATTGCTGTCCGCTAGTTCCTCATTCGTAAAGAAAGACAGCAGAAGTTTCAGCGCACAGAGGTGGCGTTCGCTTTCTTTACCCAGAGTCTGCTGCACTGTTCTTACTTTCGTGGGAGTGACACATGTTCCAATCAGTTCCTCACCGACTTCGTGTGCAGACGTTGCCACTGTGGAAGGTTGTACAGCCTCAGCTGGAAGGACATCGTCGCAAAGCCTGTTCAGTACTTCGGTGTCGATGGTGCTTAGGTCATCGATGTCTGCAGGGGGCCCAGTTTCGTCCAACGCTGGGATGTCATCGCCAAAGCCGTTGTCTCTGGCTGTGGCATCGAGCTGGAAAAACAAAAAAGAAAACAACGTTCTCTAATTAAGTTCAGTTTACTAATAGCAATGAAAGGAGTCACTTCAGTTGATTAGCACGACACTACACCCATATCGTTATGTTAATCTAGTTTTTTTTTCTGAAATATAACAGTCTACAATCAAACATTACAGTAGTTCTTGCGTCTTCTTGCGCAATACCCAGACGCTGTTTGAGCCCATCACATTAATAATTATAATTCCTCAAATCGTCAATAAAAGATCTAGCAACAGCCAGAAATCAGCGTAGCGACATGCAATCAAGCCGAAATCAAGTGGTTATCTTACTGAAAATTCCTTACCATAGAATAATGGTTTAGGGATTGATCTTCCAGTGATTCAAGGCATGCCTTCATGTCTGATAGTACAGCACCAAGGTTGTTCTCCAGGGCAGACGTCTTTTTCAGCAGTTTATGTTCCATCCCTGACATGGAAGTTTCAATTTTCTCCAGCATCTGCAAGTCGAGAGTAAAAAAGGAAATGTGGGTTTGCTGATAGTTTCAGGACATAAAGTGCTTTTAGCTAATTGTTACCTTGGAGAGTATGAAAAGCTTTTAAAAAAAATTTACTCAGATTATTACTTTTGTCATTGGCAACCCGTAAAAATTTCTATCCTAAAATAATTTACTTCACTAACATGTTTTTTTTTTCTAATTACAAATTAGGAAGTCAGGGAATCGTGTCTTTGCTTCGGGAGAGGAAAAACAACTTTTATAGCTAATACATTACCTTAACGAATTGGTCTTGCATTTGCATCTGGCAGGAGAGAATTTTTGTCGTAGCTGCTTCCACGACATCCAGCCTATTAACCGATTGATGACATTCCTCTGTCTTGGCAGCAAGCTGCTGGCGGAGCACAGTGACGTCTTGCAGGGTAGGACTTGCACTGACACTGGTCATGGTCGCAGGCGCTGGGGTCTGTGCTTCCTTGGTCCTTTTAGAGTCTCGGACTGAATTCCACTCATGCTGCCTCTGCTTCTGGCCAACCAGGAACTTATTGTATGGATGGTCACTTCGTTGCGTACTGGCTTCGGTCTGGGGACGCTGCACGTCGACAGGCTGTCAAACAAAATCAGATTATTAGACTTTTAGAAATACATTCAATGATCAGATCGTTCGGCTCTTAAAAATGGAGGAGTCCCTTCTTAAACAGACAACCACAGCTACGTATTCTTTAGAATAAAAAAAATGTGTTATACAACAAGGCGATACGACAAATTCTACATACTTTTACCTTCTTGAAGTTCGAACTAATTCTTTGTGGAAGCGTTCCCATGTAAGCGAAGAGCTAAGTGTCGCACATGCGCAAACTGCAAAAATTGCTCACGCGACTGGAATCTTATACCTGACTCACACCAACAAAACGTGTATTTAAGCCAGGTTTAAGAAAATGAAAATCAGCAGACAAGTGACAGACTAAATTGACATAGGGTTCAAGTATGCTCTAACTTGCGCTTTTATTGTGCCAAAAACATCAGTCGGCAACTTCCGCGAAAAAAAAAAATTAAACCGTGTTTAACTAAACAACATTTAAGCTTTGGTGTGAATGGGGTATTAGTTTGCAGGCGCGCGACACATAGCTCTGCAGCGATTGTTACACAAACTACCCATCTTCAATTTCATTTTTGCAAAGAATACTTCTTAAATTTCGAGATAATAAACAACAAAAGATCCCCGTTACCTTGTTCCGTGCAACCTTTTTCCTTGGTGGCTCTTCTGTGGCATCTAGATTTTGTACTCTCTCCTCCTCCGAAGCAGGAAAATTTTTCTCATACCACTGCATGTCTCTTTCAGCCAAAACATTTTCATCATCTATAATAGGGGCATGTAATTACAGAATTCAAATTAGAAATCATAATTGTATCACGATTGCAAAGTAAGAAAGGATCACCTTTCTAAAAAAAAATATAGATTTCACAACTTTAAATCTACACTTACCGCTTACAGCAAGGATCTCCACCAGTACTTTTTTCCCCTCCCAGTTAACACGGACAGACTGTCCTTCGATGAAATCGAGGTCTTTCTCGACGATGATTCGCGTTGGAGCAATTCCCGTTTTTTGTTCTGCCGGGAAAAGAAACAGTGCTTTTGAAGCACGTTTAGTTGTTTTCTTGCATAATTGTCTGAGAGACATCCTGTGACTATCGATAGACTAAGTTGAAGGCGAAGAACTGTCAAATGCAATCGCTAACCGCAGCAAATGTGATTACTTCTATTTAATAGCAGAGTTCCTTTTATACGTAACACTGAAGGTCGCGTGGATCGAAAATACATTGCTTTCATTGGATAAATGAAATGTCATTGTTTTTAATGGTCCACGGAGCTTGTGCGTTTTTGCATACTAAACAAATTTCACAAGTCATGAATTATAATATCAATAGAGCTGTCAAAGGTCGGTGTTTAAGTAGCCGCCAGGCGTCTCTGTAGTTGTTTCTCTGACATTAAGAGATATGAAGGCGAAAAAAGATTTTTTTAGCCTCGCTGTAGCGGGGCATTCTGCAGTTACTCCAAATAGAGATAATAGAGATAAGTTCACCAATTAAATTAACAAGTTGTGGCAAATAAAGCCGGAGATGTCTATTTTTTTTAAGGCTTGCCGGCACGCTTTGCTTCAAACGACAATAAACACCGGTTCGCCTGCGCGTGTCAAAAGAAAAAACTTTCCCAAGGAAAAAGAAGTGATTTAAGAAAACACGCAACATAACAAGTTTGATAAAGTACTTTTTCTTCAAATAGAGACAACTTCACCGTTTGAATCAACAAATTGTGGCAAATAAAACCGGAGATGTCTATTTTTTTTTTCAAGGATTGCCGGCACGCTTTGCTTTGTTTGTGCAGCTCCATGTTTCTCAAACAGATCTCCAAGAGATACAAAAAAACCTTTCACCTTTTCTTTCCTTTCAGACAGGCATTTTGACAAACAAAAGCCACTTCAAAGAAACAAGGAGTTTCGAGTATTTAAATTTTCCCGCTAAACTTCAGGCTGAACTCTTTGACGTCACGCATACATTACTGGCTCCAAGATGGCGGCGTTCAGTTGTCGAATTTTGGGCTACTTTAGAGAAAGATTTCTTAGGGATTTAGCGCTCGTTGGATGCTGAAATTTTGGTGAATAACATATTTTTGTATAAACGTTTTATTGGCGTAAAGAAAATAAATGGCCATTCTGGAGTGAACTTCTCCTTTAAGGCTTGCCGGCACGCTTTGCTTCAAAAGACAATAAACACCGATTCGCCTGCGCGTGTCAAAAGAAAAAAAACTTTCCCAAGGAAAAGAAGTGATTTAAGAAAAGGCGCAACCCAACAAGTTTTATTAAGTACTTTTTCTTCAAATAGAGATAACTTCACCGTTTGAATCAAGAAATTGTAGCAAATAAAACCGGAGGGTTTTTTTTTTCAGGGCTTGCCGGCATGCTTTGCTTCAAAAGAGAATAAACACCGATTCGGCAGCGCGTGTCAAAGAAAGACAAAACTTTCCCCAGAAGGATTTTAGTAAAACGCGCAACATTACAACAGTGATAACACTATGCACGCAATATTTAATTGAATATGACGAAAAAGCCTATTTACATTATATCAACTATAAGAAATACTTAAAAATTTATAGTAACCTAACCTGTACCTAATAACGAATGTACAAAACTTTGAGTAGCGAAACGATACCCAACCAAGCATTAACCTATTAGCAGTCAAACTAATTGCAAATTTTCATTTTTAAAAAACGAAACTTAGAGTAACGAACATTATGTTATTCTAGGCGAACCTTAAGTCTTTATTTACAACCTATCAATCGTCCAAAGCGACGAAACAGTACAGGGCGCCATCGCTACTAAATGACCCATTGTTTCATGGCGCTGGTGCTACAAGGTCTTCCGTTCAATGGTTTTGTGCTGCGAAATCTATCTTTCAGAGAATGATTCTTATTTATATCAAAGAACTGTGCTGTTGTTGTGTTTGGATTTGTGTGGAAAGGATAAGATATCTCGACATTGTTGCTCGGGATCGATTAAATTAAGCTTTCAGTTGATGTCAGACTCTGTTGTTGAAAGCAGCCGTTCCGTAAGTACTTCAAATAATTTATTTGCTTGCTCTGCAGATTGATGATGAGATACAGAGATGAGCATTAATTTTTGGAAGTTTGCGTCATTATGTTGTTACAATAAATAATAAACCGTTTAAACGTTTCCTATCTACCAGTTTCATCAATTAACCTAGCCGTTCGAACGATTTTGGAAACAAAATAATACGTAACCTATGTTCGCTGCGTTTCAATTTTACTTTCTTTGGCTTTTAGCGATGAAAATAATAGTAGAGTTAGTAGAGAAAGCAGGAGTTTCCACGATAGAGAGGTTTCCGTCAAAATTCAAGTGAGCTATTCAGCCGTTCATCGTGCCACGGCATTCGTTTGAAAAGGAACGCAATTATCAAGGTTATCACGTGTGGCGTTCATTCACAATTATTTTTATTCAACTGTTCGAAGGGTTTGTTTACCCGTTCGAATAATTTTTTTCGTCAGCCGTTCGAGCGGCTTGGCCACCCGTTCGAAATTCATCAGCCGTTCGAACGGTTTGCTTACCCGTTCGATACTTTTCATCAGCCGTTCGAACGGCTTGGCAACCCGTTCGAATTTTTTCATCAGCTGTTCGAACGGCTTGACAACCCGTTCGAAATTTTTCATCAGCCGTTCGAACGGCTTGGCAACCCGTTCGAAATTTTCATCAGCCGTTCGAACGGTTTCCTTACCCGTTTCAAACGGCTTGGTGACCCGTTTCTAACCCGTTTGATAGCCGTTCGTTTCACCCGTTTAATGGAAAGCCGTTAGTGTACGTTTTCCCGTGAAAGGTCACAGATGGTTGACAGACGTAACGCAACTCCTGTAGTTTTTAGGTCTTTTGGCATGACAATTTCGTGTTCCAGCTTGTAACAGTCTAGGGTGCGAATGTAGACGTTTGTATAGCGCAATCGCTTTTATCAAACTGTCCAAGTACAAAATTCAAGTACAAAATTAGCGTTTAATAAAATTTATTTTTAATTCTGTTCATTTTGTTTGACCTTTGTTGTCGTTTGTAGCATACAGTATTTGACACCCATAATGTTCACTTTGCTGGAGATTACAGGCCACTCATTTGTTGCGCAACGAACCACAAAGGACAACCAGTTGCCGTGTCTTTATTTTATTTACCAAATAGGTTGATATTATTGTGCCTGCTACTAATGGATCGGTGTAGAAGTTTTTACTAGAGTTATTTTCTCTAATCTGGACCCCGAACTCCAACGTTGTCAGGTGTGACGTATGATTTGTTTAAAGCAATGCACACTAAACCGCGTTGCGATTTGATAAATCCTCATTTATTAATAATTCATTTTCCGAGTTCAGTAGCTCATTGCCACTTCCAAAAAAACAGTTGTTGCACATAGTGCTTTTGATTGCTAACTATGACAAAAATAGTTTGCTACTAAAAAAGCAGTCAATGCAGCTTGAAGCACATTGGCGTGAGGCATTTCGGACTGCCCAGGAACCGAACAAAATATAAATATTAAGGGAGCTATGTGCAATTTTCAAAAAGTGGGAGTCTGGGTACAAGTGCGTATCTGGCGTTGCATTAAATGTAAAGAAACAACAAAGTACAAGTTGGTAGATACTTCCATTCTAAATCCATTTTTAACACTTTCATCCCTATGACGTCATCGGTCACGTGACCAGAAAGGACCACAATTTTAAATTCGCTTGAAAACTTTACTAGAATCTTTCTCTTAGGATATTTTTAGGCGAAGTTGTAGTTTTTTAAATAGTGCTTTTAAAAATGGCCATGATTACTTTTTCCTGAAAATGTACGGCAGTGAAAAGTACAATTAAAAAGTTTGTTGGCTTCCTGCTCAGTGACCGTTTGCGGTAGAAACAAAAGAAAATTTTGCTAAAGGAAGGAGTGTATGCTCTTTATGATGGCGTTGTCAGTTTCTTCTCATTTTAATTGCTTATGGCCAGGATGGATTTTATTTCTTTCAGACAAAAGGAGTGGAGCCTGGGGAGAAGTTTAGCAGCAGCCCCTCCCCCGCTCCGCTGCTAGGGTTGGATTCCCGGTGGTCCGTATTGCAGGCTCACGACAAGATAATGTTCAAAATGGCGACGAGTCATATAGTTTGAGTTATAAATATAGGGTAGTTTTGCCGATGTTTTTCCTTCTTGACGCGATCACAACGAGTTTCCAAACACGGGGTATTCTTCTTCTATTCGTATTCCCGATAACGAAGAATATGTAATGAGGAGAAACGGCGAGGGAAACGTTTCGCAAACATTTCTTACAGAAACTTACAGGGACCTGAGGTAAGCGTTTCTCATTGTACAGTGATTTTATTTTGAACACTGGTTTAAGCTTATGTATTCGACGTTTATCATGTGTGAGTA
The DNA here is from genome assembly GCA_963693305.1 of Meandrina meandrites. Taxonomy (NCBI): domain Eukaryota; kingdom Metazoa; phylum Cnidaria; class Anthozoa; order Scleractinia; family Meandrinidae; genus Meandrina; species Meandrina meandrites. The sequence goes on from OY855910.1 coordinate 21,164,349, forward strand.
TTATATAAAAGTGCTAACGATAAAATCGTGTAAACTGGGATTAAAGCCGAACTTTTGAGTGTCAGTCAGTTCGTCATGGCATGTAATTTGTATTTATGCTTGTCATCTGAATTTTAGGCTACTTCAAATTAATAAGAATCGCATCCTTTCATTATTTAGACGTGAGGAAATGTTTGTCAAAATATTGACTGAGTGGATTATAACAAGTTCTAGTAGTTGTTGATCTCTTAAGAGCAGCTCCGCCTAATTATCAACTAGACATGGAAATAGCGAAAAATGAATTTTCTTCAAACTCGGCCTGAATAAAGCCCTAGGGGCACTAGTTACAAAAATATTAGTTTAAGATCAATCGGTTAATTACTTTTTTTAACGAATTTTTTTCATCCCGAAGCCCGAAACCGGCCAAAATCGGACGAAAATGTGAGGCAAATTCAGAGGCTCCTACATTCGAAAATAAAGTTTGTCATTGAAAACTAATTATATCTTGTTTTTGTACTTCCTTTTCCGTGTATTTAGAGCTAATTAGATTGCAATTTGATTAGAAAGCAAATATTTCCCCAAATTTTGAAAGTTGATAACTCAAAACAGGCCAAAATTTAGCATATTTTCAACTGGCCTAAATGCCTTCTGGTACATAGCTTTTCCAAAAACGGCTTGCTCAGTCTGAAAGAGCATGATTTCATCTTCAATACAGTGAAATAAAATTTTTGGGTAAATAAAATTGTGAGCGCTGAGGTAGCAAAGTAAATGCCTCTCTTCCACTGAAAACACAACCTTTGACCTTGCCGAAACGAAACCGCTAATTACAAGAGATGACAAACATTTCGTTATTTTTCAAAGGTTTCTTGTTCTATCGGTCCAAGACAAGTATTATTTTGATAAATGCAATCTAACGGGATCTACGAAGTGCCTTTAAGTCACATTTTGACAAAATAAGTCAATTTGCTAATACGTTTACCGAGATTTGAACATTAACGAATTCTACAGAAATTTGCGAATTTGTGAAATATGTTAATCAAGACGATACCCACCTGAATATTCATATTTGTAGCAGAGCCATATCCCTGGAATTACGTTAAGAAGGAGCTGAATCAAGACTTTGCAACCTTTGCGAATACGAATGTCAAATATTTTTCACATGCCGTTTGTTCATCAGAGGAAAACAACTGTACAGTATCCCTGGCCAACCCCAAAATAAACACTTCCGTCAAATACGATTTGTAATAATTTTTTGAATAATAGGCTGTCATTCATGATAAACAATTAGAAACCAGAATTATACGTATTAAGATCTTTTTAAAGCGTTTTTCTTCAACTTACGTTGGAATGTTGGAATGCACTTAACTTCTTGACAGGTGTCATCACTTTTTCGATAATTGTACGTTTCAGTATCAAAACTTGCGAGAAGGTAAAATCTTGAAAGAATTGGCGTTTCTGGTTGTACTCTGCTTGCAATTTTGGATATTAGAGAAAAGACGAAGGTAAAGCAAAACCTTTAAACATATGCAGACTTCAGTCTGAGAGATCTGTTGTGTGCGCTTGTTGAGTGTTGTAATGGCTTCCTGTGGATATGCAAAACATGTTGGGGGTGATTGTGGTCCAAGTCCAGAACGACCAATGAACGATCAGTGTGTAACAATAGCAGAATGCTGTAAGGATATCAAAGGCCATCTCAGAACATCCAGTGTTTCAGATTCGTCGTTGAATTCGGAGGCAACACTTTTGCTGGCCCGGGCAGGTAAAGTGCAAAGCAAGTTAATGCGGTTTTTCCATCGCCATGCTATTCATTGTATGATTTTTTCATGCTTGCTGATTATAGGTATCTTTGATGAAGAAGAAAAGCATTCGAATCTCACGATTTGCCCAAGGCACCGCAACGCATTTAGTCTAAGGTGGTGAAGTAACCGAAAAACCTGTTCCTGTCCAAATTCATGGGCAGCACACAGAAAAGCCATTGTAAAGGGAGAGCAAAGGATAACACTTGAACAATCCTGTCGTCTTTACAAGGCCACCGCAGTCATAACCCCAATCGGTTCAAGTGTGTTTATCGAAGTTCTTGTGGGGATTTTTGCAATCGTCATTCTAACCACACCCTTTCTACCATCCACAAAATGTCCTTTGGGCTCGTCATGCGTTCCTCTCGATATCGAGAAAAAGAGAGTGCGTGACGAACCTAAAGGAAGGCTACGTAGAAAGCTTCGCTCTTAATACTTCAAGTTTTCAACGTTAAATCGCGCAAGTTTAAAAGTGTGCTACTCTCTAGGTTTTTTACTTTAAGTTGATAAATTTCTGTTGTTTGGTTTCAGCCACAACCAGTTTCAATGACACGTTTCAACAAGCGTTTTCGCCGAGGGAGTTTATAGATGTCAGCAAAGAGGGGCGTAAAACAAGCCCTCAGAAGTCTTCGGATGAACAGACTCTTCCGGAAGTGTCAGAGACGACAGACGTAGATACAGTTGTAGGTGTTTTCCAGTGTCCTAATGAAGGGTGTATCAAGGTTTACCAGAGATACTCAGCCCTTGAAAAGCACCTTTCATACGGAAAGTGTGACTTGCACCCAGAGAAAGCCACACTTCTTGACAAAGCGAAACAACTGTACCACGTTAAGTTGACAGAGGGAACTAGCGCAGGAGCAACAAGACATGATGAAAGTGTCGCTGCTCGGGGAAGCGCCGAAAATTCCAATCAGCTTGCGAGAGGGTGGGCGTTGAAGCAAACAAAAAAAGCTAGGTGCTTCAATGAAACTCAAAAGAAGTACCTTGATGAAAAGTTTCTCTGAGAAGTTCAGCTTCAGCATCCAATAAAATAAACTTCTGCGCCATGTATCATGCCAACAGGCTGAAACAGCTCAGTGTTGACATGTTTAAATATATTTGCGAGTACTTCGACATAAACAAGGATCAACGAGTAGTGCGACGGAAGGTGCCATATATTGCGCTTATAGGCAAACTAGTACAGTCGTGCTCCTGTCATGAGCAGCAGTAGCAATCATTTGAAGTAAAGAAAGCACCCAAGTGTCCCTAGCTACTACACATATCCATTCGATCCATACTTCTTCTGATCTTACAGACTATGCGGAAAAGCCCTTGTACTTTTATTAACAATAATCTTCAGAAGGTCAGAAATAAGCAGCTTCGCTAGTTTGTCAAAGGATTGTAAAAAAAAACAAACAAAAACAAACAAACAAACAAACAAAACAAGAAAGAACTATTTCGAGCCAATGAAAAATGCGCTGCTAGAAGATACTATATTTAACAATTAGACCCATAGCCCTTGCGGGCTATGAGTCAATAGCCCACGAGGCGAACCCTTGAGGGCGAAGGGTCTAATTGTTTTAGTATCATCGAAATAGTCGGACAGAAAAAGCAATCATAAAGTTAGCAAATGCAAGTTGAAGAAAGATTTATTTGGGAATAAAACAAAAGAAAGCGTCACGAATGTTGCTACTCGATGACTATTATTAATAGTCCTCTAGTAGCGTAGCCAATCAAAATGCAGGATTTGCATTAGTCCACTAGTTGGGTGATACTAATACTCCTTATGTTATCTTTCAATCATAAATGGTATATTACGGCACAGAAAAGTGGGTTACACTTGTTTTTCTCCGATGAACACTTTGAATTGGAGATCATTGTAAGGAAACGACGTACTCTGCTATATGATGTAGGTATTGTCTAGATCAACATCCTGCATGCATTCATTGACGTTCAATTATCCGCAAAATAACGTGACTTTATATTGTGTCAAACTGCAGTTTACAGTTACAGCTGCTTCAGACCGATATAACTAAAAAATGTTGAAAACGACAAAACATTTGCCTTCTCTTGTAGTTGTCCATCAAATTTCTAAAACGGCAAGCAGAGTGCAAAGAGAATCGCCAACACTTTCAAATTTTACTTTCTTGCAAATTGTTTCGATACTGAAACGTACATTTACCGGAAAACTGATGATACCTGGCAAGAAATGCGGGTACATTCCAACGTGAACTCACTTCAACTCTATATATATATTGTATAATAAATGAATGAATTAAGTCGACGATAAGCACCAAAAAACGGTTATAAAACGTAATTCTGGTTTCTAATTGTTTCTCATGAAATACAGCCTATAATCCAAAAAATTATTACAAATCGCATTTGACGGAAGTGTTTATTTTGGGGTTGCCAATGGAAACTGTACAGTTGTTTTCCTCTGATGAACAAACGGCACGTGAAAAATATTTGACATTCGTATTCGCAAAGGTTGTCTTGATTCAGCTCCTTCTTAACGTAATTCCAGGGATATGGCTCTGCTACAAATACGAATATTCAGGTGGGTATTGTCTTGATTAACATATTTTCACGAATTCGCAAATTTCAGTAGAATCGTTAACGTTTAAATCTCGGTAAACGTATTAGCAAATTGACCTATTTCGTCAAAATGTGACTTAGAGGCGCGTCGTAGATCCCGTTAGATTGCATTTATCAAAATAACACTTGTTTTGGACCGATAGAACAAGAAACCTTTGAAAAACAACGAAATGTTTGTCATCTCTTGTAATTAGCGGGTTTCGTTTCGGCAAGGTCAAAGGTTGTGTTTCAGTGGAAGAGATGCATTTACTTTGCTACCTCAGCGCTCACGATTTTATTTACCCAAAAATTTTATTTCACTGTTTTAAAGACGAAATCTTACTCTTTCAGACTGAGCAAGCCGTTTTTGGAAAAGCTATGTACCAGAAGGCATTTAGGCCAGTTGAAAATATGCTAAATTTTGGCCTGTTTTGAGTTATCAACTTTCAAAATTTGGTGAAATATTTGCTTTCTAATCAAATCGCAATCTAATTAGCTTTAAATATACGGAAAAGGAAGTACAAAAACGAGATATAATTAGTTTTCAATGACAAACTTTATTTTCGAATGCAGGAGCCTCTGAATTTGCCGCACATTTTCGTCCGATTTTGGCCAGTTTCGGGCTTCGGGAAGAAAAAATTCATTAAAAAATCAGTAATTAACCGATTGATCGTAAACTAATATTTTTGTAACTAGGGCTTTATTCAGGCCGAGTTTGAAGAAAATTCATTTTTCACTATTTCCATGTCTAGTTGATAATTAGGCAGAGCTGCTCTTAACTGTTATAATGTACTGTTTGGCAACAGGCAAAGTGTTTTCAAGGCTAACTGGAGTGCTATTTAGGCTAACTGGAATCTTATGTAGGTTAACTGGAATGGCTCGCATGTTTCATGACACATAAGTGCCATACAAGCCAGAAATTCCTAACCCAATAAATATATAGCCTAACCTCAAGCCACATAAGCTAACTATACTCAGGCTTACTGGAGTACTGTTTAGGCTAACCAGAGAGCTATTAAGGCTAACCAGTGTGCTATTCAGATTAACTGGAATGCCTCTCATGACTTGTTGGCTTGCACTTTGTCAAGACCCAAGTTTTTATTTCTTTTGGAAAGAAGCCATGTAGTAGCTGTAAATTTGATTTAAATAAACTCCATATTAGTTTTTGTTGACAACTTGCTCTACAAGAAAACCAAACAAAGATTTCTGTAATGTAGTGTTTTGAGATGAACAGATTACAAAAATTCAGCTTTAGGGTCCAAAACATTTAATAATCTGACATTTTTCTGCAATGATTACTGAAAGGAAGGGTGCAAAGAAAATTGATTTCTTCAAGTCTGGCTCAGGTAGACTGGGCAAGGTTAAACCATTATATGCTTATACAAAGACTGATGTTTCTCTGGAAACAACAACAAAGTAAAAAATCCATAAAATTAATATCATTTTCTATCTAGCAAGGGTAAAAAATTATTGGATCCAATAGCTCAACATGAAAGCAGTCAGTTTTTTTTCACACACTGAAAAAGGCCATTTAATTTTAATATACAGTTTGCATGTTGGAAAGATAGCAATTTCACCCAAATAAATAGTTTTTGTTTGTTTTGTTTCTATTTACAGGTGACTTGAAGACTTTGCAATGACATTCCTCTTAAGTCAACTCAAAAATACACATTTTGTTAATGTAATAAAATTGTCACAATTGATTCCCTCATGTTGCCAGTTTAAACCTGAATATACTTAGTGACCTTCATAGCTATTTATGTAATATGAACCCAGCCTCAAGAGTTCTCATAGGCATCCCAGAACCCAACAAGAAGTTGCTATAGCAACTTAAAACCGCACTTATATGCAAACAGATTAAATTTAACCGTGACTTTTGAGAAAGAAAGCTGTTTATTAGCCAAAAATATATATATTTTTGGCTAATAAACAGCTTTCGTTCTCAAAAGTCACGGTTAAATTTAATCTGTTTGCATTATGAGTAAAGGACTAGCAAAGTAGTCACGTTAGTCACACAATCCGAGGTTTACGTTATCCCCAGCTATCTTTAGCTTGGGGGTTTTTCTCTTCTAATGATGTAACCCCTGCACGTTCGGGCACACTCAATTGTTTACTTAAGCAAATATTTCATTTCCTTTCAAATATTTGAACTCACTTCAAGGAAATAGACAAAGAATTCACTTCGATTGCCTAAACCCACAAGAAATACTCACAGAAGAGGAAACAAATTAAATTAATGACCGTCGCTTCTGCCGACATAAACATGCAAATGAAACACAATGTTGTTTGTCACCTAACGAAAGTGAAACCTGCAACATCAGCGCATTCCATGGCTGACCTAATACCTTTTTCAGTGTATTCAACATTCGCTTTGAATCGAACGCTTCGGTAAAACCAAAAGAAAATATACTTTATACACAATAAAGAAAACAATATCTGCAACATTTTCCGTACATTCATGTTTCAACAGCTTTTGGCGAATAAACATCATAGGTTGCGTGATTCAGTCCCGATCACGATTTGGCCGAGTGGAGGTTTGCGTCTGGTCACCGACAAAAAAAATACAAAAAAAAAAATAACAAGAAGTTGCTATAGCAACTTAAAACCGCGCTTATATTTTTGGCTCATTAACAGCTTTCTTTCTCAAAAGTCGCGGTGAAATTTAATCTGTTTGCATTATGAGTAAAGGACTAGCAAAGTAGTCACGTTAGTCACACAATCCGAGGTTTAAGTTTTCCCCGGCTATCTTTAGCTAAGGGGTTTTCCCTTCTAATGACGTAACCCCTGCACGTTTGGGCACGCTCAATTGTTTACTTTAGCAAATATTTCATTTCCTTTCAAATCTTTGAACTCACTTCGATGGAACAGCCAAAGAATTCACTTCGATTGCCTAAACCCACAAGAAATACTCGCAGAAGAGGAAACAAATTAAATTAATGACCGTCGCTTCTGCCAACATAAACATGCAAATAAAACACAATTTTATTTGTCACGTAACGAAAGTGAAACCTGCAACATCAGCGCATTCCATGTATGATGTAATACCTTTTTTCAACGTATTCAACATTCGCTTTCAATCCAACGCTTCGATAAAACCAAAAGAAAATATACTTTATACACAATAAAGAAAACAATATCCGCAACATTTTCGGTACATTAATGTTTCAACAGCTTTTGGCGAATAAACATCATAGGTTGCGTGATTTCAAAGCCCCAATCACGATTTGGCCGAGTGGAGGTTTGGGTCTGGTCACCGACAAAAAAACGAAAAAAAAAATAATAAATCCCGTGTAAAGCAAGAACCGCGCTCGGCCCATGGCCGCGCGGTTAATAATAAATCCCGTGTAAAGCAAGAACCGCGCTCGGCCCATGGCCGTGCGGTTAATTAGGCAACATGTGAATCCTATCCTATATCTCTTCATGCCATAAGGCACATAAGGCTTTGACATTCTCCTTCCATCCCCGACGGTTTGCTGCGAGAGTTCTAACATTCGCCCATGACTGCCACCCAGCTGTTTTCCTTTCATTTTCAACCATTCTCCTCCATGTTGTTTTGGGTCGGCCCGGCCTTCTTTTCCCTTCTGGCCTCCATTCCAGAGCTGTCACGCAATGTTCCTCTTTGTCTTTCCTCATTATATGTCCAATCCAATTCCATCTTCTACGTCTGATTTCATCGCTCGTTCTGTTCATTCCTGTGTTCTCCTGGATTTGTTGGTCGGAAATGGTCTGAGGCCACCTTATTCTTAAAATCCTCTTCATGCACTTGTATTGGAAACCGTCCAGCTTCTTTGCTTCTGTTTTTGTAAGTTTCCAAGCTTCACAGCCATACATCAAAACTGACCTAACAATTGTTTTAAACAATTGTACCTTCGTCTTTCTGCCAATCTCACTGTTGTCCCATATTCTTCGCATCCTATAAAAAGCCTGTCTAGCTTTACTCAGCCTATGCTGTATGTCCTATGCTGTAACAACATGTGAATACTGGCGCTTTATTACATGTAAGTTTTAAAACCATTCTGGGGCTTGTGACAAAAATGTTTTGTTCCAATAAAAATAATGAAATTACAGACAATTTACATAATTATTATCACAGACCATAAAGTTTTTTTGCAGCACAGGCTTAAGTGTCTTCAATAGTTTAATGGCAGTGTTATTAAAATGTGTGGTTCCAAATAATATCCATACCTCCCCCAAGGATGGTTCTTTGCTTTGGACCCTCCTACCCCCTGGAATTTCCAGTATAGCTTCACATTTTCTTTTAAAAACTTGGGTTATTGAGATCACCTCCCCTCCCCCCTCCCCCTTCGGAATTTCCAATGACCATCTCCTTGGCGTGGGTATGGATATTTTCTGGAACTGCACAATGTAGGCATTTGCTTATAAAAGTAAGCTGCAAATTGGTTCACATTAATCTATTTAGTAACCTTTTCACATTCACCTGTTTTCTGTGGGATATATAATTATATATTGTTTTTACCGGTTTCACTTGTAATAATAATAATAATAATAATAATAATGACAATAATAATAACAACAACAGCAATAATAAAAGATTGATGTAGCACCATATCCTTGGCTCATGGTGCTTAACAATAAAATAGCATCAAAAAGGGAAATTACATTAAAAATTGATAACAAATTTACATTAGTGATAAAAACTTCAATCTAATCTGATTTAATCTAATCTAATCATTAGCTTAAAACCTGGATTAAAAATGTTGTCATTGTTCTAAAATATATATAATATTATAAAAAAAAAACGATAAACTAGTTATGAATAAAAAGCCTCTTTAAAAAGTTAGTTTTGTAGAAGCTAACCCTACATTGTCGTTGTGTTTTAAGTGAGTAAGTAAGTAAATGCATAATTCGGAAAGCTGACATAATGCCAACGGGATGAGGACACAACAATCGATGGTCTATTGATGTGTCTGAAGTACTGGTATTTTTCTGTCAGGCATTTACCATTGGGCCCTATATGAGTTTGTGAACTTGCAATCAATATTTCTTCACATCGATTACATGCAAGACATTGAAGTTCAAGTTTATTGTAACAATAAACTGAGTTAATGAGACCTGAGCGAGAGCACTCTAGACAGCTACACACATTTGGCCCAATAACTCTTTATTCAAAGTTACTTGTAATTCTATTGTCTTGCATACCTAGGAGTCTCATTATTCAAGTCAGGTCGACAACAAGGAGTCCCTATGCCTTACAATACATCCTTTAAATTCTTAGCAAGCTAGTCCAAACTAGATTTATATCTCTAAATAATGACCTTACAATGGTTCCAATCAGCTTTCCCGGGTGTCTACCTCGTGTCCCTTACCTCTTGTTTGAACACATGCCACACTTTCATTCATTGCCGCTTTGTGCCGATCCTCACAAGTTCTTTTTTTTGAGGTTTTGTGCCAAAGCCCTATCAAAGCCCACATATTCGTATAGTCTGCATTTTTATGGCTAACCGAGAAAGACCTACCATTCAGAAGTCAGCCAGGACCCGCAAAGGTCTGGCAGCAGCTGCTCAGATGACTGAACAGACCAACTTTGGGTCGATGGCCACCGAAGTCCTTTCGCCTCCTGTTGGCTTAACATAATCTTACACAGACGGGTAATCGCCAACAACTCATCACCCATCTCAAAGCCCAACAAGAGGTCCCAAACCCTCTAGGCGGTTCAGAAAATTCAACAAACACTATGGCGACAGCTCATAATTAAGTCCCTGTTGGCTCAACGTAATCTTACACAGACGGGTAATGGCCAACAACTCATCACCTGTCTCAAAGCCCAACAAGAGGTCCCAAACCCTCTAGGCAGTTCAGAAAATTCAACAAACACTATGGCGACGGCTGATAATTAAGTCCCTGTTGGCTCAATGTAATCTTACACAGACGGGTAATCACCAACAACTCATCGCCCATCTCGAAGCCCAACAAGAGGTCCCAAACCCTCTGGGTGGTTCACAAAATTCAGCAAACACTACAGGGACAACTGATAATTAAGTCCCACAAGTCGAAGTGGCCCAATTAATCTCATCCAACATTGATGCAAACTCGCTGGTCAGCAAGATGGCGGCCGTCAGCATACCCCTCGCGTGACACCTCCCTCATCAAGAGATTGACCCAATCCTCCGCTGCTCAATTCAACTCAACAACAGGGCCCCGCCACTTCACAATGGGCCTTCCCAACTCTGCCACGAGCCAGAACATCCTTGGACTCATCCGATCCAGTCACCGTCGCTGCTCCACCCAGATTTCCATCAACCGTCACTGGCAAGCCACCTTACAAAGACCACAACGATAGCCGTCATGAACGATGAGTACATGGACTTTGCTACTCTCCTTCCTATCTCTTCCCTCCTAGATGACACCCTGAACTCCCAACTCAAACTTAAAGTTGGGGACCAAGGAGTCATTATTCCCCTTCCCTCTGCATCCAAATGCCCCAAAATTACTACCATCGACAAATGGCTCGATGCCTTCGCCATTTTCTCCTCAGTGCTGGTCTCTGTTGACCCCTCGTGCGCCACCACACTAATTGCCGACCAGCAGTTAATAAAGGATCCAGCAAGGAAATTCCCAGGTATGGCCTGGTATGGCTACGATGTTGAGTTTCGGTGTCGTGCTGCCCACAACCGCTCACTCAACTGGGGGGAACAGGATGTTCAATTATACCTGGATACCTTTGCAGGCCTCCCAAAATCTGGTTGCAGATCCTGTGGCAGTACCGATCATCATGCTGAGTCCTACCCTCTATCTCCCAACATGTCCAGGGATGCCCCCACCCAGTCAGATCTGTGCTACAATTTCAACAATGGCCGACCCTGTGCCTGCACCCCATCCCCCGTCAATCACAGATCCAACCAACCTTGAGTAGCCATCTCTGAGTACCTCTCTCAGCTCTCTCCCCCCACCGCCACTAATATTCCCAAGCTGGTATCCTATCTCCATGACCACCCCAATCAACCATTTGTCCACTACCTCCTATCCGGTTTTTCCCACAGCTTTAAAATTGGTGATACTGGTCCCAGGCCCCACAACAGTTTCCCAATTTGCCCTCTGCTAAGGAAAACCCTTCGTTCATTGACAAAAATATGTTGAAAGAAGTCTCACTTCGTCGCACTGCCGGCCCTTTCTTTTCCCGTCCTTTCCCTGACTTTCAAGTTTACCCAATTGGGGCTATCCCTAAGAAACACTCCTTGGACTGGCAGACAATCTTCCACCTTTCCTACCCGAAACACCGCCCCACTAGTGTGAATACCCACATCCCACCTGAGGACTATTCTCTCCAGTACATTAAGGTAGATAATGCAATTGCCATTCTCCAGGATCTCGTTAAGAACTGCATCATGTCCAAACTGGACATCAATGCCGCCTTTCAGATTATCCTTGTCCACCTTTCAGACTGGGACCTCCTGGGGGTGAAATGACAGGGCCTTTATTTCTTTGATATGGTTCTCCCCTTCAGCTTGCGCGGTGTCCCCTTCCTCTGCGACCAGTTCTCTTCTGCCCTTCCACATTCTCAACAATTTTTTCATTGCATCGCAGACACACTGTGCGATAGACCTTTGTAAAATCCCACACCTGTTCACTGAGCTAGATATTCCTATCTCCCCATGGAAAACGTTTACCCCTTCCACCTTCCTAGAATTCATGGACATCCTCCTAGACTCTCATACTATGGAGGTCTGCCTCCTTCTAGACAAACTCACCCGGAATAATGTGCCCTTCACCAGTGGTCCCTGAAAAAATCAGCCGCCCTCCAGGAACTTCAATCCCTAACAGGCACCCTCCAATTTACATGCAGGGTTATTGCCCCTAGTCGCCCTTTCCTCCAGCGCATCATCCAACTAACCAAAGGTATCCAGCTTCCCCACTGGCACATAAAACTCAACGGTGGTTTTCATAAGGACATTAACATGTGGATAGAATTCCTTGAACACTGGAATTGGGTAAGCAATTTTCTCAACCCCCACATCTCTTCCTCCCCTGAACTCCAACTTTTCATTGATGCCTCCGGGACCTTAGGTTATGGAGGTTTCCTAAATGGGCTATAGTTCCAGGGCCCCGGGCAACCTGAACACACCTTAAGGTGATTCCACTGAAAAAGAAGGAGTATTTAAAATTTTCTAAGACTTGGTCCAGTTCATAACTATGTTATGAGCGTTGCAAAAATGCAATAAAAAATGGGGGTCACCGTGCTCGTTTTTGTGCAACATGGATGGCAATTATAGTAAACATATGACCCATGAGGTTCATACTAGGAACCCTCATAATCCGAAAAGGGAACTATCATTTCTAGAAAAAATCATTTCTTGCGTTAAAATATCGAAGCAGTTCAACGAAATAGACTTTAATCTTACATAATAAACTATTTTAATTAAGCTGGATTTAAGATTATGAAAGAAATTAAAGATTTTGCTGCGCGCGTGCGTAAGCAGCACTACCTCAAAACATACTTTTTAAAGCATTCAAATAAAAATATCTCAAAGTAAAGTATTTAACTTTTCTTTAAATTGCGATATATTATAGTCAACCGGATGTCTTTTAAATTTGTGCATTAAAAAATGGGGGTCACCGTGCTGTGCCACGACTATTTTTTAAGCGATGACGTCATCGTTTAAAGTGTTCGTGCAAGTTCTTGTCGCTTTTATTTAGCAAGTGACGAATTAAATCGTCGAAGTCGAATGTGCATCACTTGTAAAGATCTATACAAATTTATGTTGTTTTTCATTTTGTTTTGCATTGGTTGTAAAAGAAGCAAGCTCCAAGCAGACAAATTCAAGTTTGCGTGTTTTCGTGCTAGCGTGTGTACACTCTTTTCTCTGTACAGCGTGTACGATTGACGTTCAATTTCCGGAATGTGTTTTGATAATGCCATGAGTATGATAAGTTTGATATTGCATTCTTTGATTGCTGTGAAGATTAACGTCGCATAAAATTTATTTTGAAATCGGCTGCGTTGACCTTTGTCGCGTGACACTGATAATCTTCTGTCAGCTGGCGATTACACAAACTTCGCTTTCAAGTCTGATTTTGTGGTGAACTCAATGGCACGTGGAACGACTTTTTGGTGGAATTCAATTGCGTGTATATCTGGATAACTTTGGGGGCAAGTTGTTTTCTTCTATGTATTTTTCTATTCGTGTTTGAAAACATCCGCGCCTCGTCTTTTATTTTAATATGCTTTTAAAATATGACTTTGCCTGTCTTCTGCGACCGCTATTTTGGTTGCTTTTACTGCTTATGCACCATTAGTTCAAATATTGTTATAATATTTATTCAATATCATCACCTGTGGAAAAAATTATTGTGACTGTTGTCTTTATTTTGAACAGGAGACTTTGACAGGCTTTAAATGGATGGGCAACCTTGCATGTGATCTTATTGCTCAAGGAAGAACAGTCCTCTTTTCATTTGAAGAAGCAATAGGTAAGAAATACGGGCTTATTGTGCATCAGTTTGTATGTTGATATCATATTCCAGTACAAGCACTCAAGGTAATCAAAGGCTCCTGTGAGCAACTTGTGAATGCAGAAGACATTCTACTGGCTTAGTGGTTAGTGTGCTGGACTCCAGATCAAGCAGTCTGGGTCTGAGTCCTGGCCAGAGTCACTGTGTTGTGTTCTTGGACAAGACTAGATCATAGTGCCTACGTCCTCTAGGTGTATAACTGGGTACTGGCAAACTGAATGCTGGGATAACCCTGGAGTAGACTAGCATCCCATCCAGGGAGGAGTAGAAATACTCCTAGTTGCCTAATGATACAGAAACCGGGATAAGCTCTGGTAGTATAAGCCTCTTGGCTGGGAACAGACTTTACCTTCGAAAACATGTGAACTCTGAAGTTCAAAAGTTAACTTATGATTGTGTTCTTTGCTGCCATCAATTATAATTATAATTATTGCAACAGGCAACAAACCTTGAAAAAAACAAGGAAACAAAATTAATCAACTCTTTTTCATGTATTCTATCAAGTAGATCATTTTTAACTGAGTGTAGCCATGGAGTTGTAATAATTTTTTATAATGATTATTATACGTTGTGTTCACTAGTACTCTTTCCATTACGACTTCAATGCAGACAAAGTGTTTTTAATTCATTATGTATTCAGTTTTCAGTTCACACATGCACAACATAGTGATAGAATTACCCAGGGGACACTTGGCACTACATGTACTTAGTATCTTAGCAACTAAATGCAGGTTCGAAAATCAAGTGTCCAGTTTAATGTTTGCTAAAAACCTGTTTTGACTCCGATTGAATACATGGCAGCCTCAAGATTGATCTTGCCGCTTTGCTGCTTACACGTGAATGTGCTGCTCGAAGACAAATTGCCACACTTTGTAGACAAAACATCAAAAACTTTAACTGTTTTGAAAGTAGGCTTATCGTTACAATGAACATTTAATACAGACTGGCCATTAACATCTTCGCGCAAAGCTATCGGACCTGTCGTGCAGTCATGATTTACAGTCATGATTTACAGTAAAAGCTTTTTGTTAACTTGGTGAACGTTTATTACGCTCAAGTGAAAGTTTCACAGAAGATGGAAGAATCTATGGCAATATTTGCAGGGAATGTTTCATCTTTCAGTTCACATTCAACAAAAACCTGACAGAGTTGTGATGTAATATGCAAATGTCAGCTTCTTCCAACTGTCTATTTAACATTTGAGCGTGACAGCGTGTCTGTCTATCTTTGCGCTTCGCTTAAAATAATGCAAAGTCACGAAAAGGCTCAAATTAAAAGTTTGTTTCTACCGTAATTTGCTGGACGTTAATTATGATTAACTAAAAGTTTCACAGAAGATGAAGAAATCAATGACAACATTTGCAGGGAATGTGTGATCTTTTGGTTCACATTCAACTATAACAAAATGCTGACAGAGTTGTGATTATGCAAATGCCGGCTTCCTCCAAGCCAGGTCCAAGCCAGTTGTTTGTTTCAACTAGAATCTTTGACTCCTGTGGTCTTTGCAGATAACAATTAAAGCTGTCTTTCGATGTGCATTTTCATGAAATATTTAACATGAATGCATCAGACAAATTCGAACATTGGAGCATTCACTCTTCACACGTATTTGCATTTTCTATCGGCAACCTGTTCGGTGTTACATTAGCGGCGGCTATAATGTAAACAGCGGCAAAGCCATTTCCTCCTTCGCCATTCAGCATTTTAGTTCCTTTGACCGGCATTTTCTTTTTTGAGATTTTTGGCTGCAAAAGGTTTTAGCCTCTTATCATTCTTCAATTATATGAAGAATTTGTGAGAAACAGATTTGTTAAACAACAGGCAGACAAGGCCCTGTGTTTGAGATGGTGTGACGTAAGCGTCACTGTAAGCGCTATTTGATTTCATACATTCACTGTAATTTGTAATGACTGACCTCGGCTTGATCCAACTGATCGCGAGAAATACTCCATAAAATACTGGATTTTGCATCTTTTACTCCCAAATTGTGATCTACTGTAAGCCAGATAAATAAAGTTCACTTATCTTTTTTCTTTTGGGAGGTATTTTGCGATTTTATGGGTTTTTTTGGACGTTAATTCCTTGCTAGCCGTCACCAACCCCAAACAAAAGTAAGAGAAAGAGACAAGGCAGGCAACTTTGATGGCCCACCGAGACCGACAGCCTCCAAAATTTGTCCATTTTCTCCCACTTCCACGCGTCGCTCGCCATCCAGCCTCGACCAAATAAAAGGAGGATAATTTTCAAAGGTCTGTGCCAAAAATCGTTCCAATCGCTTGGTTTTAACGTGCTAAAAGCCGCCACTGCGAAATCGCCATCGTCAAAGGATATGGGCCAAACCGGTCGATCATAACGCCAATATCAAATTCAAATTAATCAAAATCAACGGTCACATTACGCAAGCTAGCGACAAAATCAACCTTTGCCACCACAGGCATCCCAAACTCACGACTCGAGAAATTGATTCAATTAATGATTTATGTAAGCATACGAATGATTTATGTAAGCGTATCGAGTGGGACGTGACTACTTGAAGTGCGCGGTGTTGTGTTACAATTTAGACCGTTGGAGATTTGAGCGCTCTATAAGACTTTGTATGGAGTTTAAAATAACGTGGAATAAAAGCGCTCGACGAAATAAAATCTTACCTTTTTTTCAATAAAATAAAGAAACTGTACTCACCTTTCTTGGTTTCTGTTATCCTTTTGGGCTGTTTCATCGTTTTTGGGGGTTTTTGAGGTTTTTGTCATAACCTTCATAAGACGAAGTCAAGGCTGGACAGAGCCATTACGAACGAGCCGTGCTGCGAGGCCGTTTTCTCGCCAAAATTAGAATCCGCGGCTTGATTTTCCCCTTTGATGTTAAGAAGAAAAGTTCATTTTTATCCTCGTCTGGTTGGCTTGGAAAAAACTTCATCCTTTCTGCTCCAATTCGAATGATTTATGCCTCACTACTGGAGCTTTCAGCTTTCCTGCGCACCTTGACCCCGTCTTTTAGACTACGACACAGTCTTACTCTCTCCCCACGGCCCCACGGGAGCCTTTTGACGCTTCTTTGTAATGTAAGACTTTTAACAGAAAATTTTGACTGTGCACCCGTCCGGTCAGTTGCAGTTGTCATGCTGGAGCGGTCGCAAAATTTGATTTCAAACTGTGCCGTAGTGTAAAAGTTGGGGTCAAGGTGGGCAGGAAAGCTGAAAGCTCCAGTAGTGAGGCATCAATCGTTCGAATTGGAGCAGAAAGGATGAAGTTTTTTCCAAGCCGACCAGACGAGGATAAAAATAAACTTTTCTTCTTTACGTCAGAGGGGAAAATCAAGCCGCGGATTCAAATTTTGGCGAGAAAACGGCCTCACAGCACGGCTCGTTCGTAATGGCTCTGTCCAGCCTTGACTTCGTCTTATGAAGGTTACGACAAAAACCTCCAAAACCCCCCAAAACGATGAAACAGCCCAAAAGGATAACAGAAACCAAGAAAGGTGAGTACATCTTCTTTATTTTATTGAAAAAAAGGTAAAATTTTATTTCGTCGAGCGCTTTTATTCCACGTTATTTTAAACTCCATACAAAGTCTTATAGAGCACTCAAATCTCCAACGGTCTAAATTGTAACACAACACCACGCACTTCAAGTAGTCACGTCCCACTCGATACGCTTACATAAATCATTCGTACGCATACATAAATCATTAATTCAATCGATTTCTCGAGTCGTGAGTTTGGGATGCCTGTGTTGCCACATCCCCCAGCACACGGCGTGTCCAACGAAAACCCCTCTCCCATATAGTAACTGGGAATGATTTTGGCCAGGGTTGTTACAGAATCTTTGAAAACATTGTACTTTCGTACCATCCTAGTTAAGCAATATACAAGATGAATTATTATTGAACGGATGCGCCGTGCGCTGGGGGATGTGGCAAAGGTTGATTTTGTCACTAGCTTGTGTAATCTGACCATTGGCTTTGATTAATTCGAATTTGATTTTGGTGTTATGATCGACCGTTTTGGCCCAATTCTTTGACGATGGCGATTACGCAGTGAATTTCGAACTTGAAAATTCGCGGCGGCTTTTAAGCACGTTAAAACCGAGCGATTGGAACGATTTTTGGCACAGACCTTTGAAAATTATCCACCTTTTATTTGGTCGAGGCTGGATGGTGAGCGACGCGTGGAAGTGGGAGAAAATGGACAAATTTTGGAGGCTGTCAGTCTCGGCGGGCCATTGAAGTTGCCTGCCTTGTCTCTTTCTCTTACTTTTGTTTTGGGGCCATTGGGGTCAGTGACGGCTAGCGAGGAATTAACGTCCAAAAAAAAACCATAAAATCGCAAAATACCTCCCAAAAGAAAAAAAGATGTGAACTTTATTTATCTGGCTTACAGTAGATCACAATTTGGGAGTAAAAGATGCAAAATCCAGTATTTTATGGAGCATTTCTCGCGATCAGTTGGATCAAGCCGAGGTCAGTCGTTACAAATTACAGTGAATGTATGAGATCAAATAGCGCGTACCGTGATGCTTACGTCACATGGTCTCAAACACAGAGCCTTGTCTACCTGTGGTTAAACATAATCGCGATGATTGTTTACACAGAGGCGCTGGCATAGATTCACCGTCAGATAAGAAAACTTCAGTGCCAGAAAGATTTCGCTACCATATGAACCGATAAGAGGCTAGATTTCATCTTCTTGCATATTTCTGTTAGTTTTTGCAGGTACACACCAAAAACGTGAGGTTTTAACTTCTTTCAACCGCTTGCTTGTTCTTTTGGCACAAGAAATAACTTCTTTCGCCTCTTCTAATGCATTCGATATGCGTGCATTAAAATGGCTTCCGACTGTTCTTTCAAGGACATGTATGCACTGAATGTAACGTCAGAAACATACCACTGGAAATATTTTCAATGTTTGGAACGCAAAAACCGGTTTTGAAAATACATGTAGGTCCCCAGTTGAGACTCCCAATGGGACATGACGTACCGGTAAAAAGCGTTGAACGTTACTAAGATACAAGACTCATAAATATGCACAAACCGCACTTGAGTGGGGTTTGCTGAATTACACACTTTTTCCGTGTTGAAGTCGTCATGTATTCCTTTATTCTCATTGGTTGAGAGCATACAGCTAATTCATGCTGAAACCCAATTTTGATGTCATATCTACAGACAATGGGATTATACATGCCAAACTGACACCATTTCTTTATTCAGTAACAGAATGTTAACGTTTTTTTCATATGTCTTGAAACATTTCATACATGTACATCATTATCATGTTTTTGTTTTAGCGTTCTCAACATACAGTATTGTGCAAAAGTAATGCAAAGGAACTTTGACAAATTTCATTCAGAGCGATATTTTGGTGATATTTCCCTGCATTTTTGTGACGCCTACTGTTTTGAGTTGCGCTGAATTGCCATTCAGTGTTCGAAGCGAAATTTTTTTGCGCTTTGAAAAACCTTTCGAAAGAGATGCTCTTCATTTGATCTGTGTAGTATGTAGTACATCAACGTGTTTAATCGTAAACACAGTAGACATGCCAAATCAGCCATGCGAAAAATGAGACGGCTCACAAATATGCAAATGTTCAATTTGCATGCAATTTGTCACACAGTCCCAGATTGAACAATTCTTAAGTCTTCTTTCCATATGTGTGATTTTTTTGGTTGAAAGAATATTGTAAACGATTTTCTTTTCAAGCCTTTTCACCATGAGACATCATTTTTACATTTTCATCCGTAAGAATGCCTTTAGCATGGGTATTAAAATATAATATTGTTCATACTGTAAGCATCCTCACATCAATAGTCTTACCTTGTGTAAAATCTTGAAACAGGACATGCTATATTTATCATTGTGTCAAATATCTTATTGAAATCTAAATAGGTGACTGTTTAATAGAGGTAAAATAAAAAAATATATATATATAGTTTGGAAGTCTATAAAATTGTGGCTGACAAAACATAGCTGAAACCATGTACATGCACTCCTGTGAGTACTTTTATTTCCACTTGGCAGACCTCCAAGATCTTGGCCCTATTATATAACTCATAAGGAGGGATTCACAGAATTCAGTTTACACTTACAGATGTGAAATTTAGCTCTCAGTATCAGATGGTTTAAAATAATAGAATCCTCTCCCATATTAAAAGCTCCAAAAAAGATGTGCATTATTATAAAGGGTTGAAGCCTAATCTTACATTCACCAAGCCAATAACAGGAAGCTTCCGCGCAGAAAATCTTTGTCACGTCGCAGCAAAAAAAATAATTGCTCAAAGGATTCATTCTCTTGTTTAAAAAAGGTATATGAAGGCAAGTCCTTCATTTTCAACCTAAACAACTTTTCATTTGTAAATACTATATTATTTAATACTTTACATTGGAATCCTCTAATTTTAGTTTCAATTGTGATCGTAAAAGGTAAGGAGTATATTTTCTTCCAGTCAAATGGAAACTGTGGAAACTTTTCCTTAAACTCTTTTAATTTTGAGCAGTTGGAGAAACTTGCTTTTTACTTTTAAATGCATTGTAAAGTCATTTGGAAAAAAAACTTTCGTAGAAGATCTGAGAAACATTGAAGAAGTCTTGAAGAAACTGTTAGAAATTAATGAAGCATTTCGCCATTTTGAGAAAGCGTATTACAAGTACATGGCGATGCCATCAGGTGATCTTGAGTAAAGGGGAAAGTAAAGGGTGCTCTTTCCAGGAACATTGCCAGAGAAGTTGCAGTTCAAACTGAACATTAAGTGATGAATGGAGGACGTAAATGTTCATACAGCAAGGACCAATCCAGTGAACCAATCAAAACTCGAAGCAAATACCTGTAGCCGGCACAAAGCGCGGGAAAACATGCACAAACAAGTCGCGATTAAAGTTGGTTTTACTTCTGATTGAGAGAGTGGCGCGAGTTTTTTAAGCCAATCACTGAGTGTAGTAATGCAAAACCAAAGCAAATGCAAATTATTTTCTGCACTGAAGTGAACACTGCTCTAATAGGCATGGACTGTTGACAAAGTAATTCCCCAAGCCACAGCATTCTGACCTATCAAAACATTAAGAAATGGCCTCATTTACAAGACATCAAACTGCCTAGCATGGATGAGACTAACATTAAGCTGATCATAGGATGCAATTTCCCAGAGGCTTTTTGGGTACTTGAAAAAAGGCGTGGCAACAAAGGTGACCTGCACACTATTCATTGACCACTGGGTTAGATGCTAATAGGCTCCATGGAGAGAATGGACTACAAGAAAAACCATCACTGTGTCAACTTTACAAGGATAGTAGATACTGAGAAGGAAGATGTCCTTATACAACAACTTGAAAGATTCTGGAAGATTGACAATGTTGGTTGGATCCATGGTTGCAAAGTTTCCATGTCAGGGCTGTGGAGAGTACAGCCAATACTATGAAATGAAAATCTAGTGAATTTTTTCATGGTAAAATTAAAAGGTTTCTCATTGGTTTTTCACAGGATTTTTTATGGCCAAAGTTAATGGGGTTTTCATGGAAAAATGCCTTGAATAAGCCATGCAAATCCCTCCCCCCCCCCCCCCCCTCTCCAAAAAAAAAAAATCCAGAGCCCATGAAAACACTTAAGTCCACAAAATACCCATGAAAATACCATGAAATCATACAAGGAGGCCGCCATGAATTTTAATGGCCTTTTCATGATGTTAAAAATCCCGTGAATTAAAAGCACGTTTTCATTGTGTTGTAGTTGATGGATTTTTCATGGGTTCACTGAATTCATGGCCCATGAAACATCCATGGTCCCTGAATTTGCAAATATTAATGGGTCATGAAAAATTTGTTCACCTTTTGATGGTATTTTCATTACCCATGAAACTTGCCCATCACTTATTTTCATGGGGCAGATAAAAACTTGCATACCATGTAAATTACAGTAAAAGTTCAAGATTGAATTCAATACAAAATTACACATATTTAGAACAGTTTGAGTTTATTTCGTATCAGGCTAACACTTTCCTGATGTATACAGTTTCATAAAAATAATTGTCAGTGCATTAACAAACATTACACCTGTACACCTAAGCTGATGCCTTTCATTGGCATATAAATTAGTCACTTAAAACTTGTGGCTAATGGTTTTATGAGAGTTTAGAAACATGTGTACCAGCATGATGGCTTTTATCTATCAGCACATTTGTTGTGTCTTACAGTAGCTTTGAGTTGGCGCCTCCCATTGTGACATTTGCATGGGAGTTTTAATGTCTTTCAAAATCCGTCATCACAATAAGTAAATTATTTATAAGCATAATGAGTTTGATTTTACCTTCTTCAAATGTTGTAAAACATTAGCGTTGAATAGAGTTTATTATGAAATCTGCCTAGTTTTCTTTGAACTTTGTAGCGCACAGCATGACACCGATAATCTTCTGTTTGCTAGCGATTAGAGAAACTTCACTTTGAACTTTGAATTAGTATGAACTATAGCGAGTAGCAGGAGGGGAGGCAGGAGCTGATAAACTGCAGCAAACTTTGCACTAATACTCCGTAAAAACTAAAATCTTAAACTAAGATAATTAGCATCTCATGTAAGATAACCACCATCTAAAGATTAAGTTTGTTTTTAGCATTAGCACAAAGTTCACCACCATTTATCAGCTCCTGCCTCCCCTCCAGCCATATATCTTGCAATAGTTTTACCTATTCCAAAACTCAACTTGAAATGCTTGAATTACATATGAAAAAAATTCATTTCTCTTTAAACTGACTCTTTATACATGCATATGCCCTTAAGATAAAAGTGTGAAGGAGAGAGAAGCAATTCACCAAATGTTATGCCAAAAGACCAAACAACTGTCAATCCCATTGTTGATCGAAGTAGATCTTCAGCAATATTAAATCTGTCTAACCACAAGCCTGCAGGATGCCAGACCAAGCTTTTGGGAGCCATTGCTTAGATATTAGACTGTCTGCAACACAGGCTAGACTGCGTTGCGGTTTTGTAAATCCTTGTTTTATAAATTCATTTTCTGAGTTCAGTGGCTCTTAGCCGCTTCAATAAAAAACAGTAGTGGCACATAGGGCCTTTGATTTATACTTAGTAACAAAATGTGAATCTGAAGAAAAAAGAAAACTAAGTAGATAGCGTGTTGAGTCGGCCTGTATTAATCAGACCAATTTTATCAAGACTATCATATGAGAGAAGAATTGTTCAAAAACTTGGAAGAAGTTCAAATTAGTTTCCATTCTCCTAGCAGGAAAGAGGGGTACCCCACCCATCCCCCCTTTGGAACTAGAAAGTCAATGGTCAGCAGTGATACCATTTTTACATGTATTGAGACATGGGCCTTCCCGATTGGTTAACAATGTGGACACTTCTGATCGGTTCCCGATGATTCTTGTGATGCTTTGCATCCAGGCTATAAAAACAAAAGTCAGGTCCAACTTTCTAAATCTAAGCAAAACCAACATGAAAAGATGCTAACCCTGTTCCTCTGTTCTCTCTGGGTCGGGTCTTTTAAAAACCGAATGGATAAGCTAGCAATAAACAAAATATCAAATGGACTTATCGGAAGGTTAAATCTCTTGGTGCATGGTTTTCGACCATTGAAGAAGAAGCTGCCACGCTAAATTACCAGGAAAAAAAGGAAAAAATCTCTAAAATCCTAAGTTGTTGGCAGTTAAGAAGATTAATATTGATAGGTAAAATAACTGTCATAAAGAGTTTAGCTGCATCTCAGCTTGTCTATGTCTTGTTGCCTTTACCGTCCTCGCAACCGTATCTAAAAAGAAATTCATCAAATTTTGTATAATTTTCTTTGGGATGGAAAAGGGGATAAAATTAAAAGGAGTGTGATGTTAAATGAATACAAAGGCGGTGGATTAAAATGTTAGATATCCTTCAATTGTGCTTTGAAAACCAAATGGGTACAGAAGTACCTCGATGACAGCAACCATGCAAAATGGAAACTTTTTTTGACTATTTTATTAAGAAACATGACGGCAAATTACTTCTGACTGGTAACTTAAGCCAAGCTGATGTAGCTGGTTTAAATATTCAAGACACTTTTACTAAAGAGGTAATCGAAATTTGGTCAAACCTAAATTTTGAAGAAAACCCAACAAACAGTGGAAATTTGCCGATTTGGTACAATTCCCTTATAAGGATTGCAAACCAACCCATCTTCTACCGAATTTGGTCCCGTGCGGGAGTTAATCAAGTGAAAGACATTTTAGATCATAAATCTGAGTTTTTAAAGTATAACGATTTTAAATCTCGCTATAAAGTTAAGACCACCTTTCTAACGTACTACGGTGTTGTGTCCCCCCTGACAAAATTGAAAAAGCCTCTTCAGGATCAAGTTACGATGAATTCCACAAATCAGCCAACTTGTGGTCAAAAGCTAACATCGTCTTCAAACATTTGTAAAGAAGCTTACCAATTAATCATTAAAAGAATCACTTCAACACCTGCTAAAAGCCAGAGAAAATGGATAACGGACTGTGAAAATTACCAAAGCTCGATAGAATGGGATAAATCGTATATTCTACCCTTTTTTTGCACCAAAGAAACTAAACTTCAAACCTTCCAATTCAAACTCATACACAGAAGAATTGCTACGAACAACTTCCTTTATAAAATAGGTGTTTCTCTAACGGACTCCTGTACCTTCTGTGAACGAGACACAGAAAACCTGATCCACCTCTATGATCTAGATCTTCTGAGAATGTGAGTTTGTTCAAAAGTTTTGGCAAAACGTACAATACTGGTTGATACAGCATCAGGTTAAGCCGGAAGACTTCTCCTTGACCCTACCTGCCTGCCTGGGATTAGTCGATGATACTGAGGATACACTTTTACATCATGCACTTTTAATTGGCAGATATCACATCTACTCCTCCAAAGTAAAGAAAACCCTGCCAAATTTACATTTATTTTCGCAAACGTTCTTAAAGTGCCAAGAAATTGAAAAATGTTTTGCCTATAAGACGAAGTCTGTTAAGAAATACAACTCAAAATGGCACCGTTTCAAATGAACTGTGACTT
The DNA here is from genome assembly GCA_963693305.1 of Meandrina meandrites. Classification (NCBI taxonomy): domain Eukaryota; kingdom Metazoa; phylum Cnidaria; class Anthozoa; order Scleractinia; family Meandrinidae; genus Meandrina; species Meandrina meandrites. The sequence goes on from OY855910.1 coordinate 21,189,158, forward strand.
TAATGTACTTGTTTTAATATAATCCTCTATCGCTACTTAATCTTCGTTTTAACTGCACTCTTCTTCCAAGACCTCTACATTAGGATTGCGGCCTCTCTCTTCTTTTCTCTCTTTTTTTTGTTTTTTTCCTTAGCCTTTTCAATTTCTATTTCATTGTTCTTTTTTTTTCATCCTTACTTTTATTTTACTCGTGTATTTAATGTGCATGTCTCTGTAATTAGTAATACAAGTAGTATAAGTACAGTATTGTAAGTAGTTTAATTAAGGTAATGTACGTTGTGTAAGTGCCGCATTGTAAATAGTGTAAATTGATCTATTGTAAGTAGTTTTTGATCAATGCATTTTACATAGTGTAAGTGCCGTATACTATTGTAAGTAGTTAACTTAATGCATTGTAAGTAGTGTAATTAGTGTACTGTAAATATGTGTCGTATTGTTAACAGCTCAATTAAAAAAAATGCTTACTCTTGTGCAACTTGTAGCCCTTACAAAACACACATCAATGAACATGAACTGTTTCCAAAACATACTTTGCCCCTTAGTGAATCCCTCTGCTCTAGGCATACTCATTTATTTAAAAAAAGAAATGGTGGACACCAGGACCCGAGGCAAAAATGTCCTGCAGTGTAAACATTTGTGGTTAAGGACATTCGGGCAAAAATCTTCTAACATTGGCTATATGTTCATCATGTCAGAAATGTACAACTCAGAGACTCAAAGGGCAGTGCAGAATGCGAAGTGGCTGATTAATTTAAAGTACGGTGTTTTATGTATTTTGTTTGTTTACCTAATTTGGAGAAGGAATATTAGCGATATAAAAAGTGAACAACGACGTTTCGATGACTCCATGTCATCATTATCAAGTTAAATTAAAATACAAAGTTAAAGCTTTATATAGTGATCGAAGAGTGAATGAAAATATTTAGGGTGTGAAAATCTATTTACATAGTCAATTTAAGTAAACAGTTTGGCACGGACGGAGTCTGATTGTGTGTTGAGTTTTGGCTTTATATTCCTGATGAAGAGCATTTCGTAAAGTAAACAATCCAGCTTCGTGCAGCATTTCTTTAAAACAGTGAACTGTTTTTGTACACTGTAGTCTTGCAGCTTGAATTGTGGTCTTCTTTTAAGTGTTGACCAATCGCAGAATATTTATGCTCAGCGATGCGTTGAAAAAGATGTCGGGATGTGAACCCGACATAATCTACATCACACAGATTACATTCGAATTTGTAAACAACGCAATGTTGATTTATAAGGGGAGGCTTGGCTTCTACCACTTTGATGTCGTCCATAATCTTTCTGCTTGTAAACACTGGCTGCAGGTCACTTCCGATTTTCTTGTTGAGGTCGTTAAGATTACGGCGTAAAGCGTCAGCCGATCTCTGGTCTTTAAACGGCAAAACAATTCTGATGGGCTTGTCTTGCTGAGCTTCTTCCGGTGGTCTTGCTTGATCTCGTGTGCGGATAAAGTTTTTGATGGTTGATTCAATTAGGTGCGGAGGATACTTTAATTTAAGAAACATTGATCTTAAGGTGTTGCATTCATTGGCAAAAACATCTGGAGAAGATGAGAGACGATGAGCACGAATTAACATTGTTTTCAGGAGTGAATTTTGTACTTCAGTTGAAACATGACACTTTTGTTTTTCTGCAAAACACTGTAACGTGATACTTTTGTTTTTCACTTTCATAATGTCACATGATACTTTTTTTCTTTCAAACATATTTTTTCACTATGTTGTTTTTTCTCGTTATTTTAACTATTGAATTATTGTTGGGACCAAGAAAGCAGAAAACTTAGTCCCTTCGACTTGTCCCGTGAATTCAAACTTCAGTTGGTTAAAATTCAGTTTTCTACGCCTGGAAATCCCAAACCGCTTCCGGTTTTCTGAGCCGTCACACTTTTGGCCAATCAGCGTAATCCATAATAGGTTGTCTCATTTTTCCACTTGACTGAGTTTTAACAGGATGAACGATGTATCAATTCAAATGTCACGAAAGTTGTTTCTCGAAAAGTAATAGACGGATCAAATAAAAAAACATCTCTTTCGGAAGGGCTTTCAAAGCGTAGCACAGCTGAAATATTTGTTCTATGGTTGTAAGGAACGATGTATCAATTCAAATGTCACGAAAGTTGTTTCTCGAAAAGTAATAGACGGATCAAATAAAAAAACATCTCTTTCGGAAGGGCTTTCAAAGCGTAGCACAGCTGAAATATTTGTTCTATGGTTGTAAGGAAATTTGCGCCAAAAATCCCTGTACAAGTACAGAGCTCTGCAATGAGAAGCTGTTGTTGATTTTTTGTTTTCAATACAAACACGGCGAGTTCCGGGAGAGTTCGATGGCAATTGCTTTGCTTTCAATAATAAAACCAGTTATAACACTGATGTTATAAATTAATAAACAGAAAGTTGTTTTTGGTTTCTGAAGAACATTAAAGTAAAGAATTATTTCACCCAAAGCACTGCGACGCCAAAACGTCTTGTTTAATAAATTGCGGTTTTAACTTGGCACCACAGAGTCTTTAACAATCCCACTGCAGGGAAAGGCATGTGATGTCCATGAGAGTTCACGACTGTAACCTAGACTTATCTTCTGCGCATGCGTTTACCGCAAAGTTCCTCTTGGAAAAATAGTACCACATGGACAGCGTTTGGCTTTCAGAAACAAATATATAGTCTTTGTGTCCTTCAAATAAAAGTAACGTAGAGACACTCCGCGTTTTACCTAGTGCATACAGTCAGGTACTACCCACCCCTTTCCCCTTTCTTAAGAATAATTAATTAGTTAATTAATTGATATTAATTTCTTAATCAGCTATCAAAGTTTACACCATAGTGCCTTGGGGCATTAGGGCTTTAGGACCTTGGTGGTTTAGTGGACGGCAGCCCACAAAACCATCACAATAGTGCATTCTGCACTAAAAGTGGGGGGGGGGGGGGGGGGGGGGGTCACCGAATTCGTTTTGGGATAGGATGCCAAAAAGATCACCTTAAAATCTTAAGAAATGGTCTTCATTTCTGACAATAGTAACAGTGTATGTTTCTTCACAAAATTTGCGTATAAATCCCTGAAATGTAATTTTCTTGTCTATATATTAAGGGGAGCTATTAAGCAAATTGACTCAACTGGTGATGTTCCTTAAGAACATCTAATCATTTAGCGGTGACATTTGCACTCGCCTGGAAGTTGAACGATGATACAGCGTGGTGAGAAAAATTAGAAATTTTAAAACTTCCCACATTGACTTTTTGTTCATTTTTTTACCATCTTTCGAGAATTGCAAAACAAAGCTGCCAATAAAAAACATAGGCACGCTAAGTGTGCAGGAGTTATTTTTTCAATTGATTGGGTGGCTTGGGGTAGAACTGGGTGTTCGTCCTGCTGGGATGGTTTATTTCATGGGTTGAGCTATTTGTGCATGGTGCATGTGCACGGTCCATCGTGCCGACTAAGAGCTACTTTTGGAAAAATAACTCAAAAACAATTTAAAAAGAAATTGTGCAAATGTTCTAAACATTAGGCCGCTTCCCTTGTAAATATGACTATGGTGTGCAACCGATTGATCGAACCATACTGTTGAAGACAAAAAATACGTCAGTAATTTCTTCAAAAATAAACAGAAAAAAATATCTGGTATTCACTTTTAAGGTTACCTTGATGTTTAACTATCCATCCCCTTTCATTCCAATCCAAAAGAAAACCGCTAAGTACATCAGAACATGGATTGAAAACTGTTGACAACATTTACCGTAAACATGATCACAAAATCGCAAACACGCTCACTAAGAAAGCCAAATTGACCCAGAAATTACAAACGAATAGCCAGATGGAACAAGAACAAAGTATTCTCGGGTTTCTGAAATGGCTACATTATTTTCATCATCAATATAAAACAGAAACCTTTCTGCAAGCAATGACGAGTTTCTTTCGACAAACGCGAGAAACAAACAACTCTAGTCACCAGTGCATTTCGGCCAAACCACGTGACAATTTTACTTGGACTGGTACAATATAATTTCGCATCTGGAAGCAGAAATGTGCCCTAACTTGTGAGCATAATATCATCAGTACCGATATTCCCACGGCTGTGCTAAAAATAGCTGTCGATGAAGTTGTGTTACACGCTTGACTGCACACAAAAAACGCTAGTTTTCTTTTCAGCCGTTGTTTTTTACGTGACGAGCCCAAACAACGGCTACAAAGGAGACTACCAAAAAGCTGGCTGTCTTTTTTTTTCTTTTGCCTATGAGTAAACGTAACTGCAACCGCTTTGTGTTTTTTCGAAGCCTTGCACTCGGGGAATATTAAATACACTAAAAAGATATTGCGTCAGCCACGGAATGCACTGACGCTGAAGCTTTCACTTTCGCTACGTGACAAACAAGATTATGTTTACTTTGCATGTTTATTTCGCCAGAAGCGACGGTCGTTAATTTGTTTGCAATTTTGCGACTATTTCTTGTTGGTTTCGCCAGTTGAAGTGAATCTTTTGGCTGTTTCATCGAAGCGAGTTCAGAGATCTGAAGAAAATAAATTAGGCCGACGTAAACACTTGCAAGCATTACGTCATTGGTACGGAAATAACCGCATTGCACCACCGTACTACTAAAGATAGCCATCAACAATCGGATGCGAAGCTTGAAATGCGAGACTTGCACAACGACTACTATACCTTCCTACAGCCCTCACTCGCGGCACAAGTGATGATTTTCTCTTTCCGTGCCATCCAACTACGTTGTCAAAACACCTGAGGGGAAATTTAATATTTAATGAGCGGACAAAACGTGCCCTTGTAACATCATCACGTTATGAGCTTTTCAAACGATCGTACAATAAATAACTCATGACCGCCCATGCGAAGTCCTGCTATTCCTAATAAGCAGGAAACGTTGAACCTTTTCCGACCACATTCCAACCTCACCTCACGAAAATACCTATTATTTGGCAACTGTCGAACCCAAATAAACCCACATGCCTCAACCTATTACAAATACGTTATTCTTTGGGGGAAAAACCTTGAGAAATTTATGGTCTCTCGTGTTATTACTTAGCCAAAGCTCCTACTAATGCTATACTTTTAACCGAGAGAAAACAGTTTAAACACCGCGCCGTTAGAATCTCAAAGATTTCTCGTTTAATTTCTTTAACACTCGCCCTTACAAACAACCCACAGTGCATCAGTTTGTTCTCATTTGGGGACCAAAACAAAACGTTGAGCAAACACACAACACTGATATTAAAAATGGAAGTCACAACATTTAATTTATTCTCAATACACATATTTATTCTACTCAAAAACATCATAAATTTTAAATAAAGTGGTCAACAAATACTATACCCATTTTCTGTCGTCAACTGAACTAGTTGATTCCGTAAACCTTCAGCACCATGAAATTTCCAAACACTTTTCAGTTTCAGAACCCACACACAATGTTCTCACCCAAAGCTACATAAAAATCAAGAACTGGAATAGAGACTTCAGACCAACACAGCCCAATAAGGTCGAATCTGTAGCAAAACAAAGATGGCCGTACCTTGAACCCAAAACAAATATTCATAAAAAACGATCCATATATACAAGCCGCAATTTGATTGGTCCTTGATAGAATCCCAAATCTGATTGGTGTGAAATATATACATGAATGATCCACCCAACATCCATCCATCCACCCACTTAATAGCCAAATATGTCTTCACGCCGACTAAGAGTTATTTTTTTGAAAAAAAATAACTAAAAAATGGGGGTCACCAACCTTTTGAGAGAGTTAACTACAAGCGAACTTAACGCAACTGCTACCAGCCCCATATTTGTTTGAAACGTTTTGCCAGCATGCACTGTCAATGCATGACCTGGTGTGATGTTGCGACATGAATTGCATGCACTGCAAGGATGTGCAGAAACAATTAGCGTGAATGTCCTTAAATTAAATACCTTTTGACACTATTTCTGGTTTATTGTTTTCACTTCTGGTCCCTGAAGTAAATAAACAAGGCTTGTTTCCAGTTCCCTGTCAATCAGTCAGATGAATTAGCCAGTCAGAAGCCAAGTCGTCAAAAGGGGTGGAGTTTTTATTGATGACGTCATCTGATGAGCACCTGTAACATGGTTCTATATGGACTGATAAGACTACTTTCAGTATAACATTTTGCCCTAGTAATATTATTTCTCTCATGTCTTACTCATTGGGACAATAAGTGACTATCATGGTAATTGAGATATAGTTATGTTTATCTGCCGGTCTTATGTTGTCTATTTTGTTAGGATTTATGTTTGGTACCAATGTCCTGGATAAAGATGGTATCAGTGCGGCAGTGGTCATGGCAGAGATGGCTTCCTATCTTAATCGTCATGGACTTACTTTAACAGAGCAACTTCGCAACATGTACAAGAGGTTTGGAGAAGTACATAACTTTTATATTTACATATACATTTGGTAAAAGTAGAGTCTTAGGTGGGCCACAGGGCCAGCAACTGCCTACAGTTCATCAGCATGAAGCAACTAGGGATATTTCTACACTCCCCTGGATGGGATGTTACTGCATTTAACTTGCAAGTACCCATTTATACAGTTCAGTGTAGAGAGGCACTGTGAGGGTACAAGGCCTCGCCCAAGAACACAACACAATGTGGCCAGAGCTCAAAGTTAGACTTCTCAATTCCTGACTGGCCCAGACTAGCTTTATAAGTACAGTATTTTATACATACCACCTTTATTGAGCTTGATTTTGTTGAAAAGTTTTGAAATAATCTAGGTGAATGCTTGTAATAGCAAAGCGCCCGAGGTCTAAACATAGAACGCAAATGATTATACATACACCCCCAACGAGGCTCACAGTCAGTTTCCATTTCAAAAAAAGTGTTTAAGGAACACCGGCTGTTTTAGAAAGTGTTGTGGGAAAATCGTCTGCCATTCCTGTTTGTTTGACTGAGTCTTGACTGAGTCATGGCATGGTATACAGTGGTACAGTGAAATTTGTTCAAGTTCCCCTCATTTACTAGGCTTTAACTAACTTTAACATTAACCTGTTTCCTCTCGCTAACTGAACGAGCTTTTAACTCTGGCATAGTTAATAAGTCAACAGAAATCAATTATTTGAAATCCAGTGGGTTTATGTTTGACAGTTACATTGTAATATCATTAGTTTATTGATATAGTTTATGTTGCCCTATTTTCTCAATTAAGCGCTGGACCCTGATTAAATGCCAGCTTTGTATAAACACCGGGTCAAAACAGTTGTTTTTTTTTTTAATTTTTAATTTTAGGTTTGTTCGAGGCCACCGCGTGTATTTGCTTTGGAACCAACAAATTGATTTTTGCCATATTAAATACATGTAGTACTTCTGGATCCACAAGGCCAGTTTTAAAATAAATGCGGGGGGCGTTTAATTGAGAAAATACCATAGTTAGGTTTGGTAATTATTTATTGATTATTACATGTACAGTTGTATGCAAAGCAGCTCTATAATAATGAGGCTTCAACATTAAAAAGGAGGAGGAGGACCTCTAAAATATTTGATAAAGTCGTGCAATAGATTGAGCTTACTCAACAGAATTAGTTACCAGTGACGTGCATTTTACAACAAGAAAAGCTGTGCTTATGCAGCACTTTGCAAGACTTTAACTGTGTAGCTGCATTCCCTGTGTTTTTTTTTGTTTGATTTTGAATGAAATTTGCTGTTTGTTTGCTATAGGTATGGTGTCCATGTCTCCAACAACTCTTACTATTTGTGTCATTCGCCACTTACAATAAAGAAAATTTTTGACCGCATAAGGACTCTTGACAATGGTCAGGTGAGTGAAACACACATGTATGATGATGGTTCTATATCGTCCTCTTTTCCGCAAATCACAGCTCTAATTGCCATTATTATTTGTGGCAGAGGCTGTACACTGAACTTGTAATATCTGTTTATAAACAGCATTGTTTGTGACAATAAAAAGAGCATGACTTTGTGACCCAATGACGATGTGATACAGAGTATTTTTTTAATTTAAGGAATGTTGCATAAGGTATAAACTGGGTCATGGATGAAAGGGCAATATCCTTCAGACCAACAAAAATGTAAAACAAGAAAAAAGTCAATGAGGATTCCCAAATATTTGGTGGTGTTTTAATGAACCATTTGATAAAACATGTTATGCTACTGTATCAAATAATCTCATTGAGCGCTTAAGAATCCTTAGGAAGTAGCGAAAATTCTTGAAAAATAAATGAGAGTAAAACAATCACCAAAATAAACATGTCTCTCTTATTTTTAACTGAGTGGTTTGAGTGACTGTGCTTTACTTATCAAACACAACAGAAAAAAGATCTTCTTATAAAACTTAAAACTATTGACAGGCAGTGCAGAAGAGCAATATTATGTGAAATAAGTAACTTAAGTTAAACTGAACATGCTGGCAGCAAAACTACCTCAACTGTACTGCGTGTTTGGGAAACCTGCAGGAAGTGGGAAGGGTACTATGTCAGTAGCGACTATGTGATATTGAGGAGTGGAAGTAAAGGAATCCATTTCTTTGACTTTGCATCCCTCTCCTGCCAATACATGATTTACCTGTGTTTGTGTAACTGAGGTTTGGTCTCAAACGTTTCTTAGTCACTACAGATATAATGTAACATTTTCATGTGATCTTCAGTGTACAAACAAAACAATAGTACTAAGCACAAAATCCTGTTAATAGTCTTTCGAGGTCCATTCAGGTAGACACATGATTTATAGAGTAGGAATTGCAAATTTTTGTCATCAATCTCCAAATAAATGGGAAAAGACTGAAGAGTGACTTCAGATATTAAAATCAGTACAATTCTAACAAGTAATGCACCTTGAATGCATGGGCTTCTTCAGTAAACCAGTGACATTCATCTTGATTACTGTACTTACAGCAATTTATTCTCCCAAGTTGCATTCTAACCTTAAGTCCTGACAGAACACAGAATTAATTCATTTATCAGGAAATAATGTAACTTCAGCTGTAACTTCCAACAAAATTGAAAATTGTGAGATGAAATTGCTGAACTCAGCATGAGAGACTCCAGAAATGGTCCAGTCAAAACAGCTTAAATCAATGGGTGCATGCTGAGAAAGGGTTGGCAAAAGTTGAGTACACGTGAAACTAACTTACCCCCCCCCCCACCCTGCTACCCCCTCCCCCCCCAAAAAAAAATAAAAAAATGCTCACATCACAAGAATCTTCTGCATTGCAGTCGTAGAATGCACACACCTGAATCATAATATTGTATTCTTATACTGTTGGAAATTGTCTGTCTGCTCATGCTAGTGATACTGTTTGGAATTTTCCAGTATCCTAATACATGTGGTCCTTATAAACTGTCTGGGATCAGAGACTTGACTGCTGGCTATGATAGTACCAAGCCTGATAACAAGCCGGTGAGTACCAGCCATGCCTCTCTTCCGTGTGGCTTTCCAGCATAATGAGATCACTCACGCACAATCAACCACAAATATTCTGATATTGTGGTGGTTTTGTAGTGGTTAGACGTTGCTTTCTTATGTATTCTATTGCAGCTACACTAATAATGCTGAAGGATAACTTTTTGTACACATTTGTGTAGGTTTTACCAATGAACAAATGGAAGCCCCTGTGAATGTCAGAATTCATTGCCATGGCAATGGCTGAAGAGGTCAAAATATTAATATAGCCAATATGTGACTTTTTAATAATTTATTTCTCAGGCAATTCAATGGACAACACTAACTTTGGCAAATTTTAAAAAATTCAGTCAATAGGTTTCAAAGACACCTAAAATTTATGAAACTAGACACTCTAGGATGTTCACTCAAGCTTAGTATCGAGCCTTCTGTCCTTGCATACGGCGATTTTGCCCACATTATGAGTGGCAATCAAAACTGAGCTGTCTTGTCGAAATGAAACGATAATAGCGTTTTTCTTCGCAGCCAACAAAAATAAAGACAATACTAAAGTTGGTTTGGCCTCTTCTAATAGTTAACTTGAGAATTCCACATTTAATTTGATGAGGGACAGCATATTTTGTTCAAAATAAGACAACTATTATTGTACCTGGAGATACTCAACGAACTACAGGCGAGTTGTCATGCCGGACCTCGGCAACCCATTTTTTGGTGCCAAATTAGAAGCTCGACATTATTTAGTCTGGGCCAACCACAAACAGTGGGTGCGTTTTTATGTGAAATGAGCATTAATAGGGCATCAGTTTTCGCAAAACTGTCTTCACAAAGCACAGCATTCTGAAAATTGAGTTGTTTCCAAAGGGCAAGCACATGATAACACAAGCTGTCGCACTCTCATCCCCAGTTTCCACTGTCCAGGCAAGGAATGCCTGGGAACATGACCCCCTCTTTGGCAACCCGGCAAAACGCTTGCATTTATGATTTGGGACTATGGAAACCAGAGTAAAAACTAAGGTATCTCTGGACCCTATTGACAGAACACTTAAAAATTTCCAGAATTTCATATGAAAAAAAAATTGCCTAGAAGTTTTTCCAAAACATATTGGCTTGAAACGGTAAAAAGGTAAAAAGTTGTTGTTGGGAAACGTATCACAATTTTTTACTTAGTTTGGGAAAAATCAGGTCTGGCTTAAACTGAAATAACACCACTTTGGCGTCATGAGGAAAAAAATAATTGCCCTGTGCAAGCTGATTGTTTATCAATAGACCTGCACTTATAACTCGTATGGGGCTTGCAAGAGAAATATGATGAGCCGCACTAACGCATTTATGCCTGTACTGGTACTAATCATGTGCATTATTTCATTGGTCCACAATACATTTTTCGGTAGCTAGAAGCGAACTTAGCACAAGTTTTACAGCCAATAAAATCATGGTTAAACTGACCAATCAGCTTCAACAGAGAAGACTGATAGGATCGTCGACTGACAACAACTTTTCACCTGACTCTGAAGATGACTTCTGCACAGGTTGTCGAAACATCAGTCACCAACAACAGTTCTTTTCAGAACTACTCTCAGCCAGACGATTACACTATACACTTTTTACTGATACTCCTGGGTTCAAACCATTTACTAAGAAAATGGAAAGCTTCCATTTCTAGACTGTCTGTAAGCCATGACAACAACGAACCACAAACAACAGTGTACAGAAAACTGACACATACCAACAGATTACTGGACCAATCATCCTGCAACCTGACTTCCCACAAAGCTGCAACTATTAAGACTTTGACAAGACAAGCACAGCTAGTTTGTGACATGCCAGAAAGTTTATCTGACAAAAACAAATACCTAGACCTTGTTTTCTACAAGAACAACTACAATGCAGTTCTGAGACTATGGAGCGAATCCTGTGACCCTACAATATCCATGTAGCTCACAAGTTTAACTACGTTACGATGTTTTACTGACCAACATTTAAGACAGAGGCAAAGCTAACAAAAGGCAGGGAGCAGTTTATAAGATCAAATGCTGAAACTACCTGACCTCCTACATCAGAGAGACTGGTGGAAACCTCAACAAGAGACTGACTGAACACAAACGAGTGACCAGCAATGATGATGTCAACAATCACATTTCTGAACTTCATCAACTTACTAATCACAAAATTGAGTGGGACATCTGCTGAATGTTTAACCTGCAGTTGTACGAACTATTGTAGATTCAATGACTGACTCTTGAAAGCTACACAAAGTTAGAATGAATGCTTATCAACAGATGTCAGCAACTACTGGCACACACACATATAAAATACTGGTTCTGGCGCAAATTTATATAATGATATCTAACAAAGCTTTTTTCTCAATAAACTCGGCTCCCATGCATGCTCGCCTCGTTTATTGAGAAAAAAGCTTTGTTAGATATCATTATATAAATTTGCGCCAGAACGCAGTATTTTATATGTGTGTGGTATGAGAGAAAATAACGCAAGCAAGGAAGTAACAAGAGCATGACCCCAAAGCGAGCGGATGTGTCACACAAAAAAATTATTTTCTATTGAAGAAATGTCTGCACTGTCTATATACAAAAGTGCGCCAGAATTATTTTCTATTTGAACAATTATCTGCACTAGTATATACGCCGAGATGGGAAGAGGAAGAAACAATGGTCCTGTAGAACAAAGCACTAAAAAACCTAAATTAAGAAAAAACATAAAGGTGCGGCAATTTGCAAGTATTTAAGCCACACTGCAAACAAGAAAAATTTTCACCATTTTTATTATCAGAAGGCTTACTTGCAGAAATGAAACAAATGAGCCCGCAAAATTTAATGAATATTCTTTTGCCTAATAATGTAAACAGGGACATTAGTTCGCAATTTAGAAAGCAACGCAACCCTGTTATATCGGCCGAAAATACGGTTAGTGGATCAAATAACTGCCAACTTACCGAGGCAATACAAATATTACCGCCAGAATTAAAGGAAAAATCTACAAGGAGTTTCTTACCATTAAGCTCAGACAGCGATCCGATCTTGGCTGGGACGAAGTGAATGAAGCCATTGCCGAAGCCCCGTTTTGCCAACACAATGAACAAATTGTAAAGGTCTTGTTTTGCTATAAATGTCGTGATTGTCTGCGGAATGGTCTATGTAATATGTGCAGCAAAAATGGAGTCAAACACTTTCTCGGCTATCCTATTTATGATGAAGATGACTATGACGAGATCTTCAAGAAATCTTACAATTCTAGTTGGTGCGGAACCGTAGCGTGATATTTCTGAGAAGAAGACCGGAAACCAATATTGATATTTCCCAGCCCCCTATATTGAGCGAAGTTTCTCGAATGACTCAAGCGAGACTGTTTAATTTTTTTCTTCTAGCATTGCCTCTACGACTTGATGTGTTATCTGTCTAACCTCATTCTGCCAAACGGGTGTAGAAAGTTCTTTTATAACATACATAAAAGCATGAAATAGTAAAATCATTTTGCGTGTCTTCCCGTGTAATTATGTTTTTAGAAAGTTCTTGAACTTTGCGTGCTTACATAATTTTACTAACGTCTAAATATTAAGCTGACAGGTCTTAATTTGTTTTTAAGATCTTTTATCTTAAATAAGAAGACCATCATGAAAGAACAATAGATTAATTGGTTTCTTTTGTTCTGAAAAATTTTTTTGGGCTATGCTGAATTTTAGCCCAAAAGTATGTGAAAAACAAAAGATTTTCGTGGGTAGTAAAACCACAGAATGAGAATTGATTGACAGCGCACGTGCGGGTATTGTTTTGATTTCAAAGCATTGACGTAACGGCCGCGCTTAATAACCACACAGCATGCAATATTTAGTATTTTGTTTAAATATGAAACATGTCTGCGCTTCTTAAATGGATTCAGACACCACAAGCTGACAGCATTGCCAAATTAGCAGAAAAAAAAGCTTGGAAGACTTTTCTTGCAAAATACCCGAATGCTGATAAATCTAAGTTTGAGCCACAAACTGATTTCGCCAAAGACCACACAGCAACCTCAGAAATTTATTTCAAAGCAGGGCCAGGCCATTTGATAAACGTTTTTCGTTCAGACAGCAAATATTGGAGCCCGGAATTTGATCGAAATGAAAAGTGCGCTGGGTGTTGGCCAATCATCAGAAGGTTTTCCACAACAGCTTTCACCAAGTGGTTTAAAAGGTGACTCTTTGCCGATTCCTGCTGTTGGCTTTCACGATGCCGCCCCGAGTTTGAAAAAAATATTTAATGACCAACTGAATATTTACATAACACCGGACCAGTATTTCACAACAAAGTTCAGAGAGATATTTCAAAAAACCAAACTCACCCACCATTCAGGGAAAGAGTCCAAAACATGGCTAGCCGGCCCAAATATTAAATATTGGCCACAGCAGCTGAATTTTGCTGTCTAGTGCGCGACAACGGGCTGTGGTATCAGTCGTGAAATTTTCGATGACAACTCGTCGTTTTACAAGAGGCGCAAATCACGGCCTGGGAAGCGTTTACATCTATGCCTCATACATTGGACCAGCTAAAGAAGAGGGAGACATTTACCCTGGTGGCGAAAAAAAATTTTCTGACGAAGGCGGTAAAGGCAAAGATGGTAACTTGATTTATTATATCGAGCCGGATGACGCTGCCTACGGACAGGCAGACTGGTTTTGTCCCAATGTAGCAGAAGGTCTGACCCAGGCGGGTTTGGCGCGAATAAACCAGTCGATAGAGGCGTTTGTTTACTGTGTTTTGGGTTCACAGGTAAATGTTAGAAGCAGCATACTTGGATCAGGAGGGCGCGCAAAGGAAGCGCAAAGTGAGTTCCTTGTGCTAGTGGAAGACTCAATAAGGCAACCGGATCTGGCAAAGTCTGTTCAAAGGTACCAACTTGCAGTCGACGAGGCAAAGGTGAGGCTTAACCTTGCTGTGTGTCTGGGGGCCTGGCTGATGCCTGCGCGGATGGTAATAAATTCGGGAAGTGTAATTGGTTACAACAACCAGCTCAAACAAGCTATGCCATGCATGAAGCTCGGGGTTAACGACGAAGTGAACACTAGCACAAAAAAAGCAGCGCTAAAGCTAATGGCAGGAGGGCCATCAAAGATAAACCCACCAAACAGCCACCCCTCAGACCCGATACACAAGGAAGCAACGCAAGAAAAGGGGCCCGCACCTGAAGAGAAAACACCTGATGAGTCAGTACCAAATGCAAATAGCACTGAAACACACGAAAATAACAAAGCAGCTATTGCTGTTGCTGCCGTCGGGGCTGCGGCTTTCATTTACTTTATGAGCTAACGCCGCTTCTTGATGTATTTTTCGACAAGAAGGGCAACCACAGCCAAAATCAGCAGCCAGGTGTGCTCAGCAAGAAAACCGATAGCTTGACCGGTGGCTTTGAAAAGAAAGCTCACAATTGAGCCAATAAGACCTGGCAGAGCTGATGCAATCTTTGAGCCAATATCTTTCAGACCTTTTCCCAACGCTTTACCGGTGGCTCTCAAAGCGTTTGTAATAGCCCCAATGACTGCACCAATTGTGACCCCGGCAGCAAGAACGATAGCTGTAACAGTCACCCCATATTTTTTGAATATCTCCTTTACCCTCTCACGAAGTGGAAGCGCTCTTTCTCTTTCATCAATCTGCGTTCTTAAACGAGCAAGCTCCTCTTGTCTTTCCGCTACTCTTCCTTCGGCAGCTTGTTTATCAGAAGGTGAGGCGTCTTCATTGTCGATAACTGCCTGATCTTCCTCGTTTTGGCGCTGCAGTTCGGCTTCTTGTTCTTTCAGCTCATCTAACGTTCTTGTGTCGTTGAACCTTTCTTGAACGGTGTTTCTTTCTCTCTCTTTGGCGGCTATTTTTGCTCTAAGTTGGTCGACGTTGGTTTGTTCTTTGGCTTTGGTTTTTGCTTGTTTCTCGAGAGCCGCCACCTCTTTTTTTGCGTTTTCAAAATCATTTTGAAGATTTTTTTTCAGTTGCTGCAGTCTCCGCAGTTCTGATTCACTTTCAATTGTTGTGCCATGTTCTTGAGTGTGCGCATCAATCTGAGCTTGATTTCGTTCTATTCTGTTTCTCAAATTTTGCACTTCTTGGGCGGCTTTTTCTCTTTCAGAGGCTAGTTTTTCGGCCTCTTTTAGTTGTTTTTCAGTTTCTCTTAACCTTTGGCGATCATTTCTTATTTCTTCATTGTCTCTTTCAACAACTTCTCGTGCCATTGGTCCAAGTTCTCTTCTGATTTCCTTTGGAAGATTTGGATTTAGCTGTTGTTCACCTGTACTCCTTTTTGTGGTGAAAAGATCATATAATTTTTTACCAGCTCCGGCCATTTTTACTTGTAATCTGCCCTTTAGACTGTAAGAGGCTTCAAGACTTGTTGATGAGCTTTCTGGAAACACCCCTTTTAGTACCCCCCACACCCTTTCTTTTGCTGATTGTGAACTTCCTAACAAAGGTGTTTCTTCGTAGGTGGTGTCTGGAAGTCCGCTCTGTTCGTGCTGCATAGTTTGCATTTCATCTTGTTCACCACCATGGTAGGGGGTGGATGCAGAGCCTGGATAAAATGGCCGGGTTGTGTTGACCTCTTGTTCATCATCATCATCATCGTCATCGTTGTCAAGTCTGTGGTCAAGATCTGGTTGGTCCATACCAAATTCGCCACCTTCTGCCATCGCGTGATTTTATATTAACAATTGAAATTTTAATTGAACATTTTTATAATTCTTTGAAATAATGGACGGTGTACAGGAAAACCTTCGGCCAACACGCATTGAGAAAACTCTTGGCACGCTAAAAGCGGAGCGCGCGGTAAAACGAATAACTTTCGAGCGCACAGAAGCCAATCCGCAGGAAACGCTTTATGTTTTGGTGCCCAAGCTGAATGAAAGCGAGGTCATTGTTCCAGGCTCACTTGCTCTGCGCTTCAACATCGATTTGAGCGGAGGCCATGCCAACAACTTTCTTGTTGACAATGTTGGTCGGGCGCTAGTTGACAAACTTGTTGTGAAGTACTCTGGCACAATCCTGCAGGACACAGTTGGTTACGACATTTACAAGATATTCGAGGATCTCTTCCTATCGCAGGAGGAGCGCGACAACATGCTGCAAGATGGAATCCAGAGTGTGGGCCTCAACAAAATTCGCTCAAACGCGGGTGACAAGCAGACCTCAGGCGTCGATACAGAAAACAAACTGAACAAGATTTACGGAACCAAGTACAGGATCCGCCTTGACCACCACATTTTGAACGACCACGGGACCTTTTATCCGCAGGCTCTATTCAACGATCTAGTGTTCAAACTGACACTTGCGCCAGCCTCTCAGGTTGTCAGAGGCTCCGATCCAACAAAACTGAAATATAAGCTGACAAACATCCAGCTGGAGTACGAGATGATAATAAGCAAAACACTGGCAGATGAAGCCCTCAGCGCGTACTCAAGTGGAAAAGAATTTGCATATGACCACATTCAGCGTGACGAAGTGGTTATGTTTGCCAAAGGCACAGACACAAGGCTGAATCTCAGAGTTAACCCGCAGAGAAGGTCCCTCAAAGGCATCTTGCTACTTTTTGTCGAGCTGTATATTGCTGGCGCAAGGCATGCAGAAACTTACTTGAACCCAGACCTGACGAAAGTCAGTGTCACAGTAAACGGCTCGCCCAACAGGCTGTACAACAACGGCCTTGAAGGAATTGATGTCTGGGAGGAGGTCAAACGCTTCTTTCTCAAAGCTGAAAACAAAACACAGCACATGAATGCAACAAAGTTTTATACAGAAAACAAGTTCGGGCTTATGATCGATCTGCGTTCCATGGCTGACCACTCTATGCACGGAAGCGGCACGCGACTTGTAAACACAAAGGATGGGGTACAGCTGGAGCTTGAGAGGAATGCAAGCGGCTCTGGCAATGTGAACTGCCACATTTACGTAATCAGCGACGCGCAGATGAATATATTAGGAAGGCAATTAGAATCTGTGCAGTACTAATAGAAATGGATCCGAGCAAGATACCCTCCAACGCTCTAATTGTGGGGCCGATGAATTCAGGCAAATCGAAATATGTGGTTGACCAGATCTACGGCCCTTTCCGCGGCAAGTTCGACTACATTGTGCTTATATGCCCAACATTCGCGCACAACAAGACCTACCACCGAATTGGTGAAAATGATCCAAGAATGTGTGTGATAACATGCGAGCAGCATGAGGTGGAATTTTTTTTAAAGGTCGTCAGTTTGCTTTTTGAGGGCACCAACACGCTCATAATACTCGATGACTGCGCAGCCTCCAAAGATGTGAAAGGGCGCACAGGCCAGCTGGTGAATCTTGGCTTTTCCGCTCGACATATCGGCATCAGCGTTTGGGTGCTGACCCAGAAGATAACCAGCATCACACCTTCTTTCCGGGAGAACGTGGCGGCTATCGTTCTATTTTACACTCCCTCGGCCAAAACCACAAAGGCGATCTTTGATGATTACGCCGGCAAACTCTCCAACAATGAGTACAAATCTCTGATTTCAAAGCTGAAAGAGCAGAAGTTCTCTTATCTCGTGTTCTCGCTTCGCTACCCCTACGGTATTCATTTTGAATTAAAAAAATAAAAGTTGTATATAGTGACAATGGGTGAACAAGAGTTGTGCACAGAACTTATGAATTTAAACCTGGACCTACTGGAAGCCGAGCCGTCGAGTGGGCCAGCTGGTAGTATTGTGCCAGACTTAACAAGTTTAACCATCCCCTGACCTGACATTCCTGCTCTTCGTGAGCAGCTGAACGTGCTTGTATCTACAGGCAAAGCCAAAGAGGCCATCGGAGTGCAGTTAACACATGAACAGGTAAAGCGCCTGAGCGACAAAGATGTTGAGAAATACATCAAAAGGTACGAGACCCACGTGGGCTCCAAGACAACAGAAAGTGTGATCGACAGCTGCATTTTTCTTGTAACCAAAGCAGTCGGAATGGCCGTTGACATCAAAGACATCGACGCTTATCAAAAAGAACTCAGAAACGACTACATCATCAGCCAAGAGCTCTCCAATCTGGCTGGCAACCTTGCTTTTAAGTTCGGCCGTTTTCTTGCTCTCGCCAACGCGGCGCTGATCACAACAAAACATATTGATTTTAACTCACATTTGGATAGAAAGTATGAAAAAAAATTAGAAGAAATTCCTCAGCATAACTCACCAACTGCTGAACACTTGCAGACAAATTCTGAGTAATTGCATAATAATTTTATTTGCTTAACATATATGCTTCGTTTCAAAATGTCAACCGAACAATCCGAGAGTGCAAATTCACAAGGCGAGACCCAGACGGCACATTCGCAGGTCGATATCACACAGCAAGCAACAACTCCAACTCCAACTTCAACCCCGCAGCGTGCAAAAAATCCCAAGCATGTGGCTGCTGGCAAATTGGTTGCTGAAAGAACACGGCGTGCCCGCGAACAACAGAAAAAAGCAGCGGCTGAGGCTGCTATTATAATCGCAAACAACAAGTAAAAGGCCCCCGCCCCGGCCCATGAGCCAGCCCCGCCTATAGAAGATGAAACACCAAAGAGTACCGGAGAAAAAAATAGCAGTCTAAGCACCACCCAATGGCTTGCTGTTGCCAGCATAGTCGTTTCACTGATCGGGATTTATTACAAACGCGAAGAGCTCAAGGCCGCATTCAGCAAAAAGGCACCTGAGCCCGCACGTGCTGAGCCACAACCTGTTCGCGCAACACAGCCCAGGGATGTAAAACATTTGGATTGAATATTTACGAATTAATATTATACGTGCCTCCTTATACCATGAAAAAAGTTGACGTTCCCCAAGTTCTTATCTCAACTGCGGCCATTTTTGGTATCGGACTGATATGGTACAACTTCAACGTGAAGGTTTTTAATACAGTCCGCGATCTTTTAAATGCTACATTATCAGAAGAGACAAATTAATTTTGATTTAAACTTTTGTATGTTTCCATTTCTATACTTACAAAAATAATGTCAGACAACAAGCTTGTTAAAACCATCATGGATGCTGCTACTATCACTGGTTTGGCCGCCGGCATCGGCTGGGTCGCAAAAAAGGTTGTGAAAGAGAATTTTACTTCTGACCCCAGCAGCAGTGCGATGAACTACGTGAAGTTCACCGCCGTCATGGCGGGGAGCATTGCGCTCAAACAGTACCTCGAGGACCAAAAATCCTTCCCACCAGCGTCTGAAATTAATGATTTGAAAAAAACTCTGCTCTGATATATAAAACCATGGCAAGTATCGCGATTATGGCTGGTGGGGCTGTGTTGAATGCTGCGGCTTTTATTGGTGGCAATTATCTTGTGAGGGCACTTGGCGGAGGTGACAAAGCTGCACTTGACGAAAAAGTACGACATGATAAAGCTCTCGAGGCGTATCAAGCGGCTTACGCCAAATACACGCGTGACCGGACCAAACTTCTCGACTGGATTGCGACTAACACGCAAATAAAGGAGGAGGCCAAGCAGAACTTCACAAACACTGACTACGCCTTCAAACTGTACAACCAGGCGCACCCTGACAAACAAATGATACCCCCCAAAGAGCCCAAGTTCTCAGATTTCTATCAACCAAGCCAGCAGCAGAAAAATGGTGAACTCATGTTCGTGGGTGCCGGGGCTCTTGCTCTTGGCTACGCTGCCTTCCGGTTCCTTTAAACTTTTTTACTCCTTACTTATATTACACGATGGATGCCAAACTCGCAAAAATATACTATAGCCCCGGAGGCTACTGGAAAGGTATTGCAGCGATCAAAAAATTATCCGAAGCCGCTAAGGTACCAGAAGAAACCACAAAAAAGTGGCTGTTCAAGCAAGCACTCTGGCAGATCTTCCTCCCCACACCGAAGCGAATTCCTCGGCCGAAATTCGACGTGCCTACACCCAACGCGGTCCACCAGGCGGATCTTCTTTTTCTGCCGCATGACAAACTGCCCCACGGGCGCAAAGTTTTCAAATACGCACTCACCGTTGTCGACGTGGCCAGCCGCTACAAAGAGGCTGAACCCTTGACCTCTAAAAACTCTGATGAAGTTGCCCTGGCTTTTAAGAGAATTTACAAGCGCGCGCCTCTGAAATGGCCTGAACTGCTGCAGGTTGACCCTGGGCGCGAATTCATGGGCGCTGTTACAAAAGAAATGGAAAATCACAAAACGTACATTCGGCGCGGGCGAGTTGACATTCACCGTGACCAGGCCATTGTTGAACGTTTCAACCGCACCCTGGCTGAGCGCTTGTTCGGGCACCAGTACGCCGTTGAAATGCGCATGCCTGAGGGCCAGCGGTCCACAGCGTGGGTAAAAAGGCTTCCTGTAGTTGTGGCCGCTCTGAACAACGAGGTCACAAGCCTTATCGGCCAGAAACCCGCCGTTGCCATCAAAGAAAAAAATGTTTATGCAAAGCCATCGACACCTTATTTGAGGCCTGTTGGAGAAAGGGAAAAAAAGCTCCCCTCTCTTGTGAATGTTAGGTATTTGTACCAACCTGGCGAGCTTGAAGGTGGTGTGAAAAGAGCCACTGATCCAATCTGGTCTTTGAAAGTTTACAACATTGAACGATCCTTTACCAAACCGAATCAGCCCGTTCTCTACTATTTGCATGACGGGCCCAAGCGCAGCTTTGTGCGTGAAGAACTGCTACCTGTGCCTCCAAACACCACTCTTCCTCCGGCTGTGAACTAAATGTGAAACATCTCTGTTAAAGCTTCTTCTATTTCTTTGATTTCAGTATTTGTTAATTCTATTTCTTCCATTTCTGCAGTAGCGAATAAAGCTTCTATTTCTTCCATACCGGTATTTGCACTGGTGTACCCGTAAGCCTTTGTATTTACCCCGTCGTCAGCTAACCAGCGCTTTGAATCAAACGGGGACAGCGAAATTTTGTTGACATGCATGCCGTAAATCTCATGCCCCTCGCTTCGAAGAATGTTCATTCCGTGCCACATCTGCTGCGTGCTAAAGAGCGTTGTCTTGTACTGCTCGTGCTTTATCTGTTTCTTTATAACGCTCTTTTTTACGCCCTTTGCCTTTCTGATGTTTTTTTCATCTGCCTTTATTGCTAATTTTTTTGCCCCCCTGCATCCACATTCTGTTATTTCTGTTCCGGTGAATTTCTCTTTTATTTTTTCCAAAAGCTTTTTCTCTTCGGTGTTTATCTTCAACACTTTCTTTCCCTCGCATTCACACTCTGCTATTGTGGTTTCGGGGTATGCGCCGTTTATTTTTTCTATAAGCTTTTTGCTTTCACCTTCTGTCATGATAGAGTACATTTTCGACCTCAGACAAACAACCTCTGATATGGGGATTCCGGCGCACTCGTCTTTCATTTTTCCGAGGACCTTTTTGTTCACGGTTGAATGGTGCGGGTGATACTTCGGGTAGTCTGATGTGTCATAATGATACTCGTTCGCTTTTATGTCTTTGTAGACGTCCTCTGTTTGTATTTCGAGTAGGAGGCTGTCCGTGTCTGTGTACAGTAGATCGCAGTTTTTTCCATACTGCTTTTTCAGTTGGTTGTAGTAAAAGTCGTACATCAGGATCTTGCTGTTGTCAAGTATTGTCATTCCCGTGTAGACCGGCTTGTTGAGCAGAAGCCGGCTTTTGCGCATGTCGATTCCAACCAGGTCATTTGTAAATATTACATGCCTTGAGTACAAAGGGCTGGCGACCAATTTCCTTATTTTGTCTTTCTCATTGCTGCGCACTATTTTTATATCAACACGGTTAGGCAGGTTCTCCATGGTTTTGCCAAAAACTGAGTTGTTCATTAGCTTGTAAAAGTTCTTTTCAAAGTCGTTCTTTGCTTGCTTTCTGAATTCTGTATTCATCCGGATGTACGGCTCCATCCAGCATTCTTGTTCGAACTCCAACACCCTTTTTACTCGCTTCAGTTTCATGCCCTGCTTCAGATAAAACTGCAAGTTTTTGAAATGCACTACGTAGTCTTTTTTGTCCTCAAGTGTCAGCAGCAGCTTCTTGCTGTCTGTGGGTTTCAGCTCCAGGTCTTTTATCAACCTCTTTTGTTAGTCCGACATACATTCCTTTTTCACGACCTTTTTCTCAGGAGCCAGCGGGTAGCTGTTATGCTCTTCATGCAGCTCCGCGGGATACTCCAAATCAACCTCCAGGATCCATCCTGTCTTTGCGTTCTCCTTTTTGTTCAGGATTTCCTCTTCAGTCGGCATCACGCGTTTCCATTTGAATCCGCTTTTGGGGAGAGGCTTGCTCATTGCCCAGCCGTACAAGTTGTTTGCGTCCAGATACATTATGTAACTGTTCAGTTTGCTTTCGTCGTAGTCCGGTACCAAAGGGTTGTTTGCCTTTGCGTATCTTTTACTTACCATCGAGATTCCTCCCCTTATCCCCCTTTCCACAAAGATATGCTTTTCAAGGTCTGTAAACAATTCAAGCTCGACACCCGTCTTTTTCAAGAGCGCGTCCCATGAGAGGCCTGGTGATGTGAAATAGCGTGCCGGATCTAACCCGTACTGCTCCAGACACAGTTTACGGAAGTTTTCGAATACATCTGCCAACAGGGCGACATCCCTTTTCACGTAAAGGTCGTGGTAGTCTCCCAATGTTTTACAATCAAAAGTCTCCCAGACTGTCTGCGCGTGAGCGTACTCATCTTCTGTTATGTGCTCGTCGTTGAGCTTGCTGTAAAACATCTGCTTGTCCGGAAGACTTGTTTCGCTAAATCTCTCCCATGAGTCCATGTACTCGTAAGGGTAAATCCCTTTTTTGTAAAGCAGGTCACTGCCGTTCGCGATTGTTGATGTTATTTTTAGTTCACTTTTTGGTGTTGCTTTTACCAACGAGTCCAGGCTTCCTTGCAAAAAGTTCAAGCTGTCAATGAAACGCAGACCTCCAACCGAAAAGGTAATGTACTTCTCCATGTTGTTTGCGACGCATTTCACCTCTTTCTGCAAATTTGACATCGCTTGCATTAAATGGTGTGCGTCGTATCCCCTAAGGTTGTGAAACACAATTGGTATTTGATCCGTTTTGGATTTTATTCGCATTTTAAGGTTACATGCGTTATGCGCGGCTCCGCGGTACCTACCCGTTATGTGGCAATGGTCTTTTACTGCGTCTCTGAAGTTTTTCTGTAGTAAAGGTTTTTCACATAAATTACAATTTTCCTGTGATTCTGCTTCCAACTGGTCCATTTCGTTTGTTAATCTTTTTAGCACCCATTGTTGTTCTTTCTGTGCTTTGTAAAAACATTTTCTGTGATATTGGCCAATATAATAACTTTCTGCAGTGTCTTCAAAAACAGGCAAAGAGTCTAAGTATTCGTCTTTTATCAAACTTTTGTTACAAATATAGCAATCAGTTGCACTTTTGAATTTTTCCCAATCTTGGGCCGTCATTACAATCGGCTTTGGTGTAGACAGACTCTCTCTGATTTTCGTTTCTTCCTGCAGTATTCCGTTAAGAAACTCTTTTACCGCATTTTCGCCCCGTAAACTTTTGACCCTGTAACTTCGCCGTCGCTTCTCACAACAATGTACGAATACCCGCACGCTTCATGCCATTCGGTCTTTTCTGTGTAGCTTTTGTTCTTGCTATCCGGCCCGCGCTCACAGCCGGGTATCTTTTTTACCAGTGCCTCAAAGTCTGCATATATCACATAGGGCGCCTTCATCTGTTTATGGTAATTTTGGAAAGCGAGGATGTTTTTTCCCTCTTCCGGCATCTCAATCCTTGTTGGCCCTTCCGTTCACACCGTTGCAGTATTTTTTGTGGTCCTCGAGCAAGTGCGCTCTTGTGAAACGTGTTAAGCACATCATGCAGTAGAAAGTTTTATTGTTTATTGCCTTATCGAACAGCAAAGCGCTTTCTTTTTTTACGTAACAATAATGCTGAGTTTCCCCTGACTCAATCAACATCAGGTTTATTCTCGGCACAACCGGCTCTTTTCTGCTTATTCTGTGCACAATCACGGTGTTGTTTTCCCAGCCAAATACGTTTATTGCCAGGTTTCCGTTTTGCGCCTCAAGCTTGTCTATTTGTTTTACCGGTGTTGGAAAGTCAATTCCTTTGTAGTTTATGCCATCTTTAACCGGATATTTGCTTGGTCTTTGCGGGTCCTTTCCATCTTTTGGAGGAAATAAAGCAGCTCTTAGAGCCCACTTCAGGCATTGGTTGTCTCTGTTTTTCACGTTTATTATTGCCTTCTTTTTTGCCAGATTGGCTGGAAGTGGCAAATAGGTTCCTCCGCGCAGTAGCTGATAGCGCGCGATATTCACGTATGCAGTCTCTATCCTTTCAACTTCCCATCCTGATCCTTCCAATGACCAGTTTTCTATTTCCCCCCCTTATTCTTTCCATGAATTCTTCATATTTTTGTTCTATCAGTTCTTTGTCATCCCTGTTAAAAACGTGCGGTTGGTCCTCTTTAAAATAGTGCGTCATTTCTTGCGTTTTGCCGTCTCTTTCTATTTCAAACTGTACTTGTAGCCCGAAGCTAGCCTTTACACTGCCCAACTTAAGGGTTTCCTGTTCAATCAAATTAGTGTACTTTTCTTTATTTTCTCGTGCAAATACCAGAATGTCTTTATTGTTTGGATTTGTTTTGGATACATCCATTTTCCAAACACGAAACCATTCCTGAAAATAACTTTGGCTTATTTTAAACCCGTCACGTAAAGGAACACGTTCAGGTTGTAATCGATGAGGAAGATTTCTATTTTGCTCCCTCGTTATTGGACTGTAAAAATTTTCTAAAACATTAGACGAAAATCTTGCGGCTGCCATCACGGCGTATATACTAGTGCAGATAATTGTTCAAATAGAAAATAATTCTGGCGCACTTTTGTATATAGACAGTGCAGACATTTCTTCAATAGAAAATAATTTTTTTGTGTGACACATCCGCTCACTTTGGGGTCATGCTCTTGTTACTTCCTTGCTTGCGTTATTTTCTCTCATACCACACACATATAAAATACTGCATTCTGGCATCTATCTAACAAAGCTTTTTTCTCAATAAACGAGGCGAGCATGCATGGGAGCCGAGTTTATTGAGAAAAAAGCTTTGTTAGATATCATTATATAAATTTGCGCCAGAACCAGTATTTTATATGTGTGTGGCACCTTACAAATGAATGACTCACGACATAAACAAAACCAACGAACAGTCCACAAACAGAACGACTTAATTTGACTGACAATAGATGGATTGAAACTGACCAATTACTGTTGACAAACTTGACAGGAGTCTTACAGCTAATAACATCACAGCTTAACTGACCAATCAGCTTCAATGGACCAAACTTATAACATCATCGAA
>OY855910.1:21219861-21342361 GCA_963693305.1 Meandrina meandrites
CTAGCATCCAAATTCCTGAGGAAGGCACCGCAAAAGAGAATCTGTACTTCCTTGTTTAAGGTCAGGCCGATGCTTTACCTTCCAATTGGGCAGTCTCTGATCTTTGTAAGGCAACAGCAAACAATAACTGTCTTAAAGTGCTGTTATTTGTTTCTTACTTGGAGAGGTACTGTCTTGAGTACGTAATGACATGCTCCTAATAATCTTCCTGTGAAAGGATAGCTCTGACTTACTTCCATCCATGTCCAAGATGTATTGCTTGTTAGGATCTGTCATCATTGTAGACAAGGATGGATTTAATTTTTAATTTTTACCACGATGTAACTTTTGATGTGTGAGTCCTTGTTTCCCTGCAAGGAGAGTTTCCATTAGGCAATGAAATGCAGCCATGCACAGTGCATAACATAAGCTGAAAAGTATCTTTGTGAATAGCCATTGCCCTCTTCATGCAGAAAATGCAGGTCTTCCTCCTCAAATTTGATCTAGCAGTATCCGCTCTCCAGACTAAGGTAGAGAACCAACTCGAGAAGAAGAACAACCTTGAGAGAATAGCATGGAGCTTTCGGTAACCAACACAAGACCTTTCCTTTTCCGAACAAGAACAATGGGGGAACACCAGGGGCTCATTGACTCCTTGTACCTGTATTCTGTGATAGCCCAAGTTGCCTCCTACATCAAATAGTGTTGTTCTTTGTAGCTCTCCCGGTGACACGACATGCAAGTTCACCTCTTGGAATGTACTCTAAACGGTACTAGTCTGCTAAACTTTTCGCAAGTTGTAGCAACCCCTCCTGAAACATTAGCCTTGATTTCTCCCAAAGTCTCTGCAACACTGGCATTAATTAGCATTTTCCCAGAAATGATCTTTTGAGTCCGTAGCAGCGTAATAACCCTTCAACTGCTTGTTGCATGCACTTCTTCCAACTTCATCTCTTCCAATCTTTTTTTTTTTTGGCCAGAAGTCATCTCCATTTAGCAAGCTAAACTGTAAAAATCGTCACATCTCAAAGAGTTTAATCTCCAGAGGCTATAGTTTCATTTTAATGGCTGAAAGTTTGGTAAAGATCAAAATCATGTCACCAATGCTAGATCCAACAACCCAGTTATTTAATAACCATTGAATAAGGTGTATATATTTGCCCATATGTGTCAAGTGGCCATTTGCAGGAGGTTTGAAAACAATAAGATAATTTCGAACCATCGCCCCTGAAAGTGGTCGTGGTCGCGGTCGCATGCGAAAGTTGTAGCTTACAAGAGCCTTTGAGTATAGGTGACCGACTGTAAGTGGTCACTTACAGAAGGTAGTCATCTACGTGAGATTGCTGACATAGAGGTTTTAACGTATCATTCGTTCATATATCTCAAGTACAATGAAGAATAAAGAACTCTTTGCAGCATCAGTTGAAC
Organism: Meandrina meandrites; assembly: GCA_963693305.1. Classification (NCBI taxonomy): domain Eukaryota; kingdom Metazoa; phylum Cnidaria; class Anthozoa; order Scleractinia; family Meandrinidae; genus Meandrina; species Meandrina meandrites. The sequence continues at coordinate 21,221,269 of OY855910.1, forward strand.
AACATAAACACAACTATAGAACCTACATTTTGAAATTCATTTTATGACAAGGCCTTCATCTTTTTTTCGGTGTTTGAGAAGTCAAGATAAAGCACTCACCCTCTTCGCCTCGTGGCATGTTTTTAGACAGGTGACAAAACAGTGTTGTAGGCCGTTTTGTGCATTCCTTCAAAACATTCTAAATGTAAGATTCCTGTGTAAGATTTGGTATTCTAGGAATTCGATTTGACCATCAAGCTTCAAAACTGAAATTGCTAGCACAAGGGTCTTAAATACAGTGAAGTCTAGCCAAACATCTAAAAACTCTAACGATCACAAAGAGCGGATTAAGAACTAACATTTTCCGAGAATAATTGAATAAAAATCAAGTTTAACTAACTCAACAGCGTTTGACATTGGAGATGATGGTATCATATATTGGATGTTGCATGTCAAATCATGATACAAGGCCACTTTTCTCAAACAACAACAACAGGAAGTCATAAAATAAAATATGATACAACTCAACAGGATGTTTATTCAGAAGACATGCTAGACTCTTCACAGTCCCCTATTTTTCCTCCGGTAGGGGTGCTGGCAGTTAATAGCATTAATAGCAACCCCCAGTACCCCTTCCCATGGGTATTTTGTACTCTCCCCAGTTTTCGCTGACGTAAAGATACCAAGATGGCAACTCCTGGAACTCAATGATCAACCTCTACGACTTCACAGCGGAATAGGGGACTGCGAACAGTCTAACATCTTGCCAGATGAATGTGTTAACTCACCCATTCCACCCTCCCCCAACCACCCACCCACCCATCAACACGCACACATCTCCAAAATTGCAGTTTCTATCCATCAAATAAATTCCAAGCGATATAACTTGGTGGCGGATGAATGCATTGATATAGCCCAGCTGAGTAGGGAGGGATAGTTCCCTTCTAAATTTTAATGTTGCAGTGAATTTCTTTGATTTACCAGACATACTGTCCTTTTTTTTCAGTGTGGACATTCCAGCTGCTAATGCAACTCTTCAAAGCATTGTTAACAGAATTATCCATGAGTATTTACAGCCTGATGTAAACAATCTTACTCCCAAACAAGACTAACAGCTTCTGCTTTTCCTTGCTTTTGAAGAAGACATAAAACAGCAAATATGCATTGGTGGTGATTTCAGCTTCTGCAGTGTCCTGCTGATTTCAGTTGGTGTGCTAATAGTTCTTTTTTTCATTATTGACTGACGTTCTTAATAAAGCATTTTTGATATGAACCACCAAAGTTCACTCTTATCTGGTGATTTAATATATGATTTATATCTGAAAATATATTGCTGTTATTATATAAATAGATACAAACATCTAAACTGAATATGTAAGTGTCGTAAATATCAACAAATGCTAATTCTGTAGCTGTTTTATTGACGTCACCCCTTGAATCACTTAGTGTGTTTAGCTTGTGCATTTGGGCAGGTGCTGTCTATCTTTTTTACAGGTTTTACAGAGCTTTAGGCTTAATATGAAATATATCCTTAGTGCTGAAGTAATTGCTATATCACAAGCCAAGAGCACTTCTGATTATTTGTGTAAGAATCTTTAAAAATCTCAGACTAATTTAAAAACAAATAAGAGAATGATAAGCATTGGATAATATATCTTTTATTACAGAAAAATTATTGTCTTAATTTGGGCTTTATTACATGTAAGTGCATGCACGTGACCTGCGTAAACTTTTATGTTTTTACTCAACTGGTAGCTAGTATTTTGACAAACAAACTTCCTTACAGGCTAAAACGTACGCCCTAATGTATTCTGTACCCCAGGGCAGGAGAGGTCAACAAATAGGCGGCTGCTCCATGTTGCAGGGTGGACCTGGTTCTAGTCCACTAGTATCGTGTGTTGGAGGAAAATATGAAAGAATTGACTTGAAGAAAAGCTCAAATTTACTGCTTTATAACTTTTAATGTAGGTTAAAAAAAGCAGCGATCAGATTAGTTGTATTTAAACAGGGTAATCATAAAGGGTTGTCTGTGGTAGAGTAAGAAGAGTAAGGTCTTATGTGAATATTAAAGTTTTGGACTCGTCTGTAGGCAAAGAAATTTTAGTGACGGTCAGTGTGATTGCTTCCCATCCAAAACTGTTTTGGCTGGAAAGCAATTCACTGATTTAATGCAATGATTTCCAAAAGCTAGTTATTGTCCTCCTTATTAATTAATAGAATGTTGCAATGTGACAAATCTGAGTTTTGAAGACCCATAGTTTGGCATATATTATGCATTGTGTTCGATATGATTAATTGCCACAATATATTTTGTATTTCTGTGTTATAATTTGTTTTGCCACAAAGACAAGGTGATGCTCGAACACTGGACAGAAATTATTATACTCTTGCTTCCTAAGGGCCTGATTACATGAGTTGGGCTCGCTCGGTGTGCCAAGATCCCAGCCCATTTGTTAAACACAACAAAAATTACATGACAAATCTAAAACTGGCTTTTGCATCATGGAAGGCCTGCTCCAACCAACACGTTTTTAGTGCAGAATGCACTATTCTGATGGTTTTGTGGGCTGCCGTCCGCTAAGACGCTATGGTGTAAACTTTGATAGCTGATTAAGTAATTAATATCAATAAATTAATTAACTAATTAATTATTCTTATGAAAGGGGTAAGGGGTGGGTAGTACCTGACTGTATGCACTAGGTAAAATGCGGAGTGTCTCTACGTTACTTTTATATGAAGAACGCAAAGACTATATATTTGTTTGTGAAAGCCCAACGCTGTCCATGTGGTACTATTTTTCCAAGAAAGAGGAACTTTGCGGTAAACGCATGTGCAGAAGATAAGTGTACAGGGTTCGCACAGTCTTTAAAAGTCCTTGGATTTTAGGGGGAGTCCTTGAAAAGTCCTTGAATTCCATTTTTCCTGGAAAAGTCCTTGAATTTCTGTGTAAGTCCTTGAAAAGTCCTTGAATTTTCTTCAACTTTAAAAGTAGTGGCATTGAAACCAATTTGCTGTGCATAGACTTTGATATTCTTTTCCTGTGTAAAGCAACTTCAAACACTGTAAAACACGGTTGTAAAAGCAGCTAATAATGAGACAAGACAAGTGAACTGAAAAATGTAGAGAAGGAGATGAAGCAAACACTTGAAGCCTTAGAAACCTGGACTGGGAATGTTTCATTTATATATCATCTGTGAAAATACGTTCCTGGTAGGTGATCCTTGAAAATTCAATTTGGTCCTTGATAAGTCCTTGAAAAGTCCTGGAAAAATGGTTGCGATTTTTTGTACGAACCCTGGTGTAGGTTACAGTCTTGAACTCTCACGGACATCACATGCCTTTCCCTGTGGTGCGATTGTTGTAGACTCCGTGGTGCCAAGTTAAAACGGCAATTAATTAAATTAGACGTTATGGCGTCGCAGTGCTTTGGGTGAAATAATTCTTTACTTTTATATTCTTCAGAAACCAAACCTTTCCATTTATTAATTTATAATATCAGTGTTGTAACTGGTTTTATTATTGAAAGCAAAACAATTGCCATCGAATTCTCCGGGAACTCGCAGTGTTCGTATTGAAAAAAAAAAAAACAACAGCTTCTCATTGCAGAGCTCTAGTAAATATCAGGCACAGTGTCTTCGTAATTAAATATGCAAAAACTTGTGCAGGGATTTTTGGCGCAAATTTCCTAATAACCATGGAACAAATATTTCAGCTGTGCTACGCTTTGAAAGCCCTTCCGAAAGAGATGTTTTTTGATTTGAGTCGAGAAACGACTTTCGTGACAGTTGAATTGAAACATCGTTCATCGTGTTAAAACTCAGTCAAGCGAAAAAACGAGACATTTCCACGTAGATGGGCCTATGACCAGAGGAGCTTATAAACGGGGTGGGGGGGGGGGGGGGGGGGCTTATAAACGGAATTTTACGGTATACTTAAGCTGCTTGCTTGTAGTTAGCTTTTACTACGGATTGCTTGCGATTAGTTTTCACTCGTGATCTCGCTAACTTGTCGAAGACGAATAGTGCCGCAAACTGACACTAGTTCACCTGACAGTATATAATATGATAAAACAAGATGAAATTCAATTTGAAATGTGATTCCAAATAATGAAAATACTACCCACATAGTTACCAATGATCAAGGGTACTGCACTCATTTCAAATTCCATAAACTATATAAATCAAAGATCTCTTCGAGATTCGACTATTTTGCATGGAGTATGCGAAGGGGAAAAGATGATAATATTGAAAGCGATTTGCGATGCATTAACCCACTGACTCCCAGTCCCAAAGGCTTTTATTAGCCCACACCAAAAATTCCCGGCTCTTTTACGGCATTTAACACAAACGTGCGAGTGGAAAAAATAAACCATATGCATATTAAATTCAGACAAATAATTCGTTTCTACACACGCTGAAAGACCAATTTATGATTCAAAACGCTTATCAACGTTGATAAATTGATCCCAAACCAAACTTGAAGACGATGGAAAAAAATTCTTCACCTCAGCGCGTCATTTTAACAACTTGCAAAAACACGAACTCCTTGTACAAGATATAACACTACTTCAAAACGCTCTTGTGAAAGGTAGGTTTTTATTCTGTACAACTGTCACTGACATTTTAAGACGGAATCCGCCAGGACTTCGAGTAGTTATTGGACAAAATTATGTACCAAAATTATTTAAACCTTATTGCAAGCTTTTGTATTACTGCTTCAAATATCTTATCAAAAGAAATCTTTTCTAACAACACCAAACATCGAAAACCGATTTCGAAGTTCCGCTGAATTCCACTAAATCGCTTAAAAGACGTAAGCTTTTGCCTATAGCTTGTGAACTTTGAATTTCATTTTCTCAGGCTCTGATAAGAAATTGTTGTACTAAAATTATTTACACCTTATTGCAAACTTTTGTGTTACTGCTTCAAATATCTTATCAAAAGAAATCTTTTCTAACAACACCAAACACCGAAAACAAATTTCGAATTTCCCACTGAATTCCATTGAATCGCTTAAAGACGATTTTACAAAATGGCTGCACGTGAGAATTTGCCTATACCTTGTGAACTTTGAAATTCATTTTCTAAGACTGATAAGAAGTTGTTGTCGGTGTTATCAGGGATTATTACGTACATCTTTACCTTTTATTTAGGGTAGAAAATAACGCAATAGGATTTAAATTATTCTGGTACTCGATTTTTGTCCAACTTAAATAAATATTACTCGACGTCCTGGTGGATTCCGTCTTAACAACTTAAAGTGGTATTATCTTGCAGAAAAGCTGCAATTGGGGATAAAAAAAATTATTGCGAATCATGAACGTGGTGCCGTGAGATAGCGCAAAACCGCTTGCAAAAGTACTGAATTCCTTCCACAAAATTAGCAATCATATTGCTTTTTATGCTTTCCATCACTATAACTAATAATAAAAATACTTGCATTTTCAAGACTTCGGTGACGGTTTTTCACGATACGGACCTCCCAGCCAGCAAATAACATGTGTGTATTTTCTGAAGTGCTGCCGGTAGTAAATCTTTACATATAAACAAAACGACGGTAACTCGTCCGTAAGAAATGCATATAATAATAATAATTACGGTATTTATATAGCGCATTTCCATACAGGATATGCTCAATGCGCTTTACAACACTTTGCGGGGGACTTAGACAGACTGCAATTAAGCAGTTTACAATGAATGAGGATTTTTTGCAGCTGCCCCCAATGTAATTTCAGAACAAGACCAGCCACAACACCGGGAACTCCATGCCCTACTCTTTGCGATAAGTGTGTGGGTTCTTTAACGTCCCCTGCTGACCTAGGCTCGATTTTCAGCCGTTCTGGGAGTCCGGTGTGTTATCCTCCTCCCAACGGGGGCAAGGAACGCGGGCTCACAAAACGGCTGGAAATCGAGCCTACTGCTGACCATAACCGTGAAGATGCAGGAGACGGGACCTACGGTTTATTGTCCTTATCCGAGAAGACTAGAATGTCTAACCATTTGCAGATGTCATTACAAAGGCAGCACATTCTCCTCAGTTATTTTAAGACCCTGAGTGTTGGTCCGGTCTGGGCTCGAACCTGAGACCTCCCGCACAGAAGTTCGGCGCTCTACCAACTGAGCAAACCGATCGGCGGTATCAGATGTCACCATGTGCTTTTCAAATCAATTCGCTTCAAAAGCCTAAAATTCCAAACGTAAGCTGGACAAATGAAAGAAACTTGAAAGAAGGTTTGTTTTAGATTAATTCTCATTTCAAGATGTAGCTACTAATGTATTCAAATGCTTCAAAATTCTGCACATTTTTGAAGCCGTGAGATCCTGCATTATTCACGCAAAAGCGTAAGTTTAATTTTCGCCTGACGGCTTTTTGCAGTCAATTTTTCACTCGTTGGCTTTACCGATGCTTATAAAAATTCCATTCAAGTTCGAAGCAATATTATACATTACCATTTTCCTTTTCTGAAGTCTCGAGAAGCTGCATGATTAAGTCCGTGAATTGTAGTCAAAAACATGCATGTCACAAGGTCTTCTTATCCGCGTAATGAGAGATGCATTTCTCACCAGAACGGTTCCAGCATATTGTACTCGATGATTTTCCATTTTAAATCCACTTAAAAATTGATCTGTGTTTTTTCATTTCATTTTAAACTTTGAAAAGGAATTCTCCATGCTCAGAATACACGAAAAAAAGATCCTGGCAGTTTGTAAATACGTGCCGCGACGCGCCAATCTTCTTGTACATTTGGTTACCGAGAAAGATTGCGTGACGAGCTAAAAATACTTCTTTCAATGAAGACGACAAACAATAGACTTGTAACAATAGAAAATAGCATTGGCCAATATCCTTTGACAATGAAGATTCGCAGCAGCTTTTAAGCATGTTAAAACTAAGCAATTCAATCGATGAATAGCACAGATCTTTGAAAAATACCTACCTGTAGTTTGCAAAAGGCTAGACAGGCTAAATGACGAGCGACGCGTGAAAATAACATTTCAGGATCGAGAAGTGCTGACGCATTCCTATCCAGTGACGTTTTTATCGCCCACAGCAAAAAGTATTCCCTTGACAAATTAAAACAGTCCCTTGAGAGTTCACAAAATGTGGGTCAGAGAGTGCCACGAACCCTCATCAGTCTATTTCGCTTGTACCAAGCAAAATAGTTGAAAAACAGCAAATTTGATGACCCTTGCAAAAAATAGATAAATAAATGCCACGCAATGCATGCAGAAGCGATGAAGTTTCACAAGGGGTCTTAAATAATTTTCAGGACATTTGTCAAAAAATTAAGGTAAATAAAAGTAGCTGACAACTTCTATGCTGAGTGACTGTTCAACAAAAGTTGCGTTATCTTGGCGTGACATCCGATATACGATATACAATGCAAGGTCAAACGCCGTCTTGAAATTGCTTACACCTTTTGTTTTAAAAGAATGGAAAAATTTCTGTTTACTAAATCTTATGAAGAACACAAAGACTATCGGAGGACCCTTTGGTCTCCATGTGGTACCATTCTTCCTTGAGCAGGAAACTTTGCGTTTAACCCATACGGAGAAGATAAATCTATTAATATGTGCTTGAACTTACGACCGTCGCTTGCTTTTCTCTGCGGTACGATTCTTATAGACTCCATCGTGCCAAGTTAAAACCGCAAATTAATTAAATAAGACTTGTAGGCATCACAGTGCGTCATGTAAAATATTCTTGATATGTCACATTTCACAAACTGAGAAAAAGACATTGCTTCGACTCATCGACAACATCAGTGACATAACTGGTAATGTTATTGAAAGCAACCACCATTGATGACGCTGTGTACGCAAAAAAGCCTTTTCATCGCATAGCTGGGGTTAATATTACAATTAAATATGCAAAAATTTGAACCGGGATTTTTGGCACAAATAATTCTTAACAACCACTTAAAGTGCCTATGAAGTAAAAATAATTACTGCTTATTTTTAAGGTTTTGAAAATAAAGACGAATGGCGTTTTCCTTTTTGAAATATCTTCTTTCGTTTTCGAGTTATTTAGGTTTTTGTATTATGCAAATGAGGAAAGTGATTAAAGCGGTGTTCTTCAAACTTGGCACCATCAATGTTCATCATAAATGGCACAAGATGGCACCCGTCGCGTCATTGCCATGGCAACAGTTTTGCCGCAAAGACTTATTGCTATTAACACTGACATTCCCAGTTTATTCTTAACCAAAGGTGATGCACTCCCAACAAGCTAACGAAGAAAGTTAAGCTAAGATGGGTACCACGCCAGACCCACTGTTCATTTTTAAAGTTCTGCAAATGGAGATATTTGGGTTTATAACAGAAGGAGACTGGATCCAAGACTGTTGCCATGGCAACAGCACAACGGGTGCCATCTTTTGCCTTTTATGATGAGCATTGATGGTGCCAAGTTTGAAGAACACCGCTTTAATACTCCAAGAGATATGTTTGATTCAGTGATTTATCTTTTTGTGGAACGATTAATGACGTCATCACTTTCCTCATTTGCATAATACAACTTAATATCTCCATAACGAAAGAAGATATTTCAAAAAGGAAAATGCCATTCGTCTTTATTTCGAAAAGCCTTAAAAATAAGCAGTAATTATTTTTTACTTCATATGCACTTTAACAAATATTGGTGTACTGCGCTTTGTAAACCCTTCCTAAAGAGATGTTTTTTGATTTGATTCGCTAATTCCTTTTTGAAAAATGACTTCCGTGACGGAGTGTTTTAATATGGTGTTCCGTGTTAAAATAAACGGCATGCAATGCATGCAGAAGCGATGACGCTTCACAACGGGTCTTTAAGAATTTTCAGGAAATTTGACAGAAAATTTCAAAAATAGTAAATAAAAGTAGCTGACAACTTCTGTGTTGAATGATTGTTCGACAAAAGTTGCGTTATCTTGCAGGGAGACATCTGATACTGACGACATACTATACAAGGTCAAACCCTGTCTTGAGACTGTTGAACCCTTTTGTTTATTTAAAGATTTCTGTTTACTAAATCTAATAAAACGCATCAAATATAATTTGTCTCTTCCGTTTATACTTAGAATCGGTCCTTTCTAACTCCCCGGGAGTATTTTGCTTTGAGTTCTATGCGGTGATTTCTTATTGTTTTCTACTGATGTTTATTCCTGAAGTTAGATCTCAAACCATGCACCTAGTTCCTAGTGCTCTTCGGTTCAATTCTGGGAGTAATCGCACATCACACCGTAACACCAAAAATTCCATCGCTTTTCCGCTTTCCAACATCAACCGGTGGCGTCATAAGATGACGTCATCGCTTAATCAGTCGAGCGGAAACATAGGCACGCAATGCGTGCAAGAGTTATTTTTTTGAGAAACGTTTTCAGACTGTTGGATATTTGATTTTGAGTAGTGGGAGAGAATTACTAGCGCATGTGAAAGAGTGTACGTCAGAACTCTTTCAACAAAGATTTGTTCGTTCAAAAGGCAAATTTTCATACAATTAAAAACAAAAACTCATTCAATTATTAAATTAATACCCGTTATTTAAAGAAAAAAATCAACGAGATTCATTAAATATGTGAAACATTAACGCTTATGATCAAGATGCCAAAACGACTAATTAAATTAATTGCAGCTTTCAGTGGGCGCCACGGAGTCTCCAACAATAATTGGAAAGTTTCCATGTCACAAACTCTAAAAAATTCCTAGGCAAACATGTATAGACCTGTATAGTTTGTGATCTTTTTTGTGAAAACTTCATCAATGCAAAAGGTTGACACCTGGCAACCCAGAAGAAGCAACAATGTAATTTTTACTGTATTCGAAACCGTAACAAACACGTAATTTTGTGAGTGTTAACAAAGCGCCATATTAAAACAATTATTTACTCAGAAGCGTACTTTTGTTTGTTTGCAACATGAGACGTTTGTGTTTATGAAAAACACTGTAACATGATACTTCTGTTTTTGTCGTAAACGTATGTAACATGATACTTTTGTTTTCTCATGTAACAAGTAACAAGTAACAAACGAATCAAAACTAAAACCATCTCTTTGGAAGGTTTTCAAAGTCCATTACAGCTGGAGGATTTGCTCCCAATTTGTTAGGAAATTTGCGCCAAATTTTTGCATATTTAATTATGGAACTGAAAAATAAGAACTAATTTAATTAGGAAAAATTTTTGCATATTTAATTATGAAACTGAAAAATAAGAACTAATTTAATTATCAAATTGTCACGGAACGGCAGCTTCTGTTGCCACTATTGATCGCAGTTGATTTGATTTTAACAGCAAAACCATTTTAGATGTAAACATGTTGTAATTCTTAATAAGTGAGACCCCTAAAAAGACTGATTAAATTAATTTGCGACTTTATTGCTCGCCACAAAGTTTCCAGCAACATTAGGGAAGTTTCCTTGGGTTCTTTTCTTTTTAGTGCAGAATGCACTATTGTGATGGTTGGGGGGGCTGTCGTCCGCTAACACTAAGCCGCTCAGGCCCTAAAGCACTAAGATGTAAACTTTGATAGCTGATTAAGTAATTAATATCAATTATATTAATTAATTAATTAACTCATTAATTATTCTTATGCAGGGGTTGAGGGGTGGGGAGTACCCAACTGTATGCACTATGTAAAACATGGAATGTGTCTCATATCTCCTACCCCCCCCCCCCCCCCCTCTTCCAGAAAAATTAGTGATCCGTCCCTAAGAGTAACAAACAAAAAATGAAACATCACACTTTTAATTTATCGACCCCTTTACATTCTGCACCATCCGCTAAGGCCATAACGCGCCAAGGTGTAAACTTTGATAGCTAATTAAGTCATTGATATCAATTAATTAGCTCATTAATCATTCTTATGAAGGGGATAAGAGGTGGGGAGTACTTGACGTGTATGCACCAGGTAAAACGTGGAGTGTCTCCATGTTACTTTTATATGAAGAACACAAAGACTATATATTTGTTTCTGAAAGCCACACGCTGTCCATGTGGTACTATTTTTCCTAGAGCAGGGAACTTTGCGGTAAACGCATGCGCAAAAAATATGTCTAGATTACAGTCTTGAACTCTGACCATGCCTTTCCCTGCGGCACAATTGTTGAAGACTCCGTGGTGCCAAGTTATCACCGCAGTCAATTTAATTAGACTTTATGACGTCGCAGTGCTTTGGGTGAAATAATTCTTTATTCTTCATAAACCAAAAAAACCTTTCTGTTTATTTATTTATAACATCACAGGCTTACCAGACTGTGTTTGTGAGGTCACAGCACGCCCCATATAAATATTCAAATTTTCTCGCTAATCGCTATTGTAAATATTTAAGCTTCCTAAAATCGGCTTTTACTGCTGTCTATTTGCAATAAAATGAATTAGAAACGTTTTCGCAATGTTGAAGTTTGTTTTTACGCAGTTTTTTTGACGATTTGAAGCGTGCGAGAGCAGTTCTATGAGTTTAAGTTTTGACTCGTGTATAGAATACTAATATTTACACAAGTGTGTAAATATTAGTATTCTATACACGAGTCAATACACCTCACAAACACAGTCTGGTAAGCCTGTGAACCTGTTATGGATTGCGCTAATATTGGCCAAAAGTGTGACAGTTCAGATAACGGCTTGGGATTTCGAGGCATTAAAACGTGTGTGTAGAAAACCGAAGCTTGAATTCACAGGACAAGTCGAAGGGACCAAGTTTTCAGGTTTCTTTGCCCCAGTTAAAATAACGAGCAATAACAAAATAGCGGAAAAAATATGTTTGAAAGAAAAAAGTATCGTGACATACTTTCAAGTGAATAACAAAAGTATCACGTTACAGTGTTTTGCAGAAAAAGAAAAGTACAATGCTTCAAATGAAAAAAGTTGTGTTACGCGGTAGTAAGACCTAGCGAAGATAAGCGCGAGTGCCGTGAGTGTGGCGTTTTAACGTATTATTGACAGTGAAATTAGGTAAACAAACAAAATAAATACTTACTCACCATACTTTAAATTAATCAGCCACTTCATATTCTGCACTGTCCTTTGAGTCTCTGAATTCCTTTCAGTGCAGAATGTGGGCTACCGTCCGCTAAATCCCTAATACCCCAAGGTCATAACGCACTAAGCTGTAAACTTTGACAGCTGTCCTTGTGGTACTATTCCATTCTTCCAAGAACAGGGAACTTTGCGGTACACGCATGCGCAGAAGATAAGTCTAGGTCACAGTCTTGAACTCTCACGGACGTCACATGCTTTTCCTTGTGGTATTATTGTTGTGTGTACGATTGTTGTAGCCAAGCTAAAACAGCAGTTAATTAAATTAGACATAATGGCGTCGAGGTGCTTTGTGAGAAATAATTCTTTATTAACCGCGCGGCCATGGGCCGAGCGCGGTTCTTGCTCTGCACGGGATTTATTTTTTTTAACCGCGCGGCCATGGGCCGAGCGCGGTTCTTGTTTTACACGGGATTTATTAACCGCGCGGCCATGGGCCGAGCGCGGTTCTTGCTTTGCACGGGATTTATTATTTTTATTATTATTAACCGCGCGGCCATGGGCCGAGCGCGGTTCTTGTTTTACACGGTTTACACGGGATTTATTATTAACCGCGCGGCCATGGGCCGAGCGCGGTTCTTGCTTTACACGGGATTTATTATTTTTTTTCGTTTTTTTGTCGGTGACCAGACCCAAACCTCCCCTCCGCCAAATCACGATCGGGACTGAATCACGCAACCTGGGATGCTTATTCGCCAAGAGCTGTTGGAACAATGATGTACGGGAAATGTTACGGATAATGTTTTCTTTGTTGTGAATAATATATATTTTTCTTTGGGTTTTTTCGAAGCGTTGGATTCAAAGGGAATATTGAATTCACTAAAAAAGGTATGACATCAGCCATGGAATGCGCTGACGTTGCAGCTTTCACTTTCGCTACGTGACAAATAAGATTGTGTTTACTTGGCATGTTTATTTCGCCAGAAGAGACGGTCGTTGCAGTCAAAACAGGTCAAGCGTTTCTATCGAGGGTGAATAATGAATTTTTTATGGCAATTTGATTTCATTCTTCGCTTCAAAATTCCATTCATGAAGAAAATATTTCAATGTTCAAAAGGCGACTCAATTCAAATCACGAATGTTAAAAAGTTTGTTATCTTGCTTCACGCGACGGGCACGTGGGAATTTGGCCAAAATTTGCATAATTTCGACTGCAACAAGTCAACCGTCAATTGTCACGCACACTGTTTCTTCATCATTTTGTTTGCAGTTTATATCGGCAGAAGCGACGGTCATTAATTTATTTGCACTTCTGCGAGTATTTCTTGTGGGTTTTGGCAATTGAAAAAAATTCTTTAGCTGTTTCATCGAAGCAAGTTCAAAGATTTAAAGGGAAATAAAATATTTGCTTAAGTAAACAATTGAGCGTGCCCAAACGTGCAGGGGTTACGTCATTACAAGGGAAAAACCCCCAAGCTAAAGATAGCCGGGGATAACGTAAATCTCGGATTGTGATATTCACGTGACTACTTTGCTAGTCCTTTACTCGCAATGCAAACAGATTAAATTTAACCGTGACTTTTGAGAAAGAAAGCTGTTAATTAGGCAAAAATATAAGCGCGGTTTTAAGTTGCTATAGCAACTTCTTGTTAACCGCGCGGCCATAGGCCGAGCGCGGTTCTTGTTTTACACGGGATTTATTTTTTAACCGCGCGGCCATGGGCCGAGCGCGGTTCTTGTTTTACACGGGATTTATTATTAACCGCGCGGCCATGGGCCGAGCGCGGTTCTTGTTTTACACGGGATTTATTATTATTAACCGCGCGGCCATGGGCCGAGCGCGGTTCTTGCTTTACACGGGATTTTTTTTTTTTTTCGTTTTTTTGTCGGTGACCAGACCCAAACCTCCGCTCGGCCAAATCACGATCGGGACTGAATCACGCAACCTGGGATGCTTATTCGCCAAAAGCTGTTGGAACAATGATGTACGGGAAATGTTACGGATAATGTTTTCTTTGTTGTGAATAATATATATTTTTCTTTGGGTTTTTTCGAAGCGTTGGATTCAAAAGGAATATTGAATTCACTAAAAAAGGTATGACATCAGCCATGGAATGTGCTGACGTTGCAGCTTTCACTTTCGCTACGTGACAAATAAGATTGTGTTTACATGGCATGTTTATTTCGCCAGAAGAGACGGTCGTTGCAGTCAAAACAGCTCAAGCGTTTCTATCGAGGGTGAATAATGAATTTTTTATGGCAATTTGATTTCATTCTTCGCTTCAATATTCCATTCATGAAGAAAATATTTCAATGTTCAAAAGGCGGCTCAATTCAAATCACGAATGTTAAATAGTTTGTTATTTTGCTTCACGCGATGGGCACGTGGGAATTTGGCCAAAATTTGCATAATTTCGACTGCAACAAGTCACTGTTTCTTCATCATTTTGTTCGCATTGTGTGTTTTTTTGCAAGTTTATATCGGCAGAAGCGACGGTCATTAATTTATTTGCACTTCTGCGAGTATTTCTTGAAAGTTTAGGCAATTGAAAAGAAATTCTTTAGCTGTTTCATTGAAACAAGTTCAAAGATTTAAAGGGAAATAAAATATTTGCTTAAGTAAACAATTGAGCGTGCCCAAACGTGCAGGGGTTACGTCATTAGAAGGGAAAAAACCACAAAGCTAAAGATAAACGTAAACCTCGGGTTGTGTGACTAACGTGACTACTTTGCTTGTCCTTTACTCACAATGCAAACAGATTAAATTTAGCCGTGACCTTTGAGAAAGAAACCTGTTAATTAGCCAAAAATATAAGCGCGGTTTTAAGTTGCTATAGCAACTTCTTGTTTTTTTTTTTGTCGGTGACTAGACGCAAACCTCCACTCGGCCAAATCGTGATCGGGACTGAATCACGCAACCTGTGATGTTTATTCGCCAAAAGCTGTTGAAACATGAATGTACGGAAAATGTTGCGGATATTGTTTTCTTTATTGTGTCTAAAGTATATTTTCTTTTGGTTTTATCGAAGCGTTCGATTCAAAGCGAATGTTGAATACACTGAAAAAGGTATTATGTCAGCCATGGAATGCGCTGATGTTGCAGGTTCCACTTTCGTTTCGTGACAAATAACATTGTGTTTCATTTGCATGTTTATGTCGGAAGAAGCGACCGTCATTAATTTAATTTGTTTCCTCTTCTGCGAGTATTTCTTGTGGGTTTAGGCAATCGAAGTGAATACTTTGGCTATTTCATCGAAGTGAGTTCAAAGATTTGAAAGGAAATGAAATATTTGCTTAAGTAAACAATTGAGCGTGCCCGAACGTGCAGGGGTTACGTCATTAGAAGGGAAAAACCCCCAAACTAAAGATAGCCGGGGATAAACGTAAACCTCGGATTGTGTGACTCGCGTGACTACTTTGCTAGTCCTTTACTCGTAATGCAAACAGATTAAATTTAACTGTGACTTTTGAGAAAGAAAGCTGTTAATTAGCCAAAAATATAAGCGCGGTTTTAAGTTGCTATAGCAACTTCTTGTTATTTTTTTTTTTGTCGGTGACTAGACGCAAACCTCCACTCGGCCAAATCGTGATCGGGACTGAATCACGCAACCTGTGATGTTTATTCGCCAAAAGCTGTTGAAACATGAATGTACGGAAAATGTTGCGGATATTGTTTTCTTTATTGTGTATACAGCATATTTTCTTTTGGTTTTATTGAAGCGTTCGATTCAAAGCGAATGTTGAATACACTGAAAAAGGTATTACGTCAGCGATGGAATGCGCTGATGTTGCAGGTTTCACTTTCGTTACGTGACAAATAACATTGTGTTTCATTTTGATGTTTATGTTGGCAGAAGCGACGGTCATTAATTTAATTTGTTTCCTCTTCTGCGAGTATTTCTTGTGGGTTTAGGCAATTGAAGTGAATTCTTTGGCTATTTCCTTGAAGTGAGTTCAAATATTTGAAAGGAAATGAAATATTTGCTTACGTAAACAATTGAGCGTGCCCAAACGTGCAGGAGTTACGTCATTAGAAGAGAAAAATCCCCAAGCTTAAGATAGCCGGGCACAAGGTAAACCTCGGATTGTGTGACTAACGTGACTACTTTGCTAGTCCTTTACTCATAATACAAACGGATTAAATTTAACCGTGACTTTTGAGAAAGAAAGCTGTTAATTAGCCAAAAATATAAGTGCGGTTTTAAGTTGCTATAGCAACTTCTGGTTAGCCAAAAATTTAAGCGCGGTTTTAAGTTGCTATAGCAACTTGTTGTTATTTTTTTTTTGTCGGTGACCAGACGCAAACCTCCACTCGGCCAAATCGTGTTTGGGGCTTTGAAATCACGCAGCCTATGATGTTTATTCGCCAAAAGCTGTTGAAACATTAATGTACCGAAAATGTTGCGGATATTGTTTTCTTTATTGTGTATAAAGTATATTTTCTTTTGGTTTTATCGAAGCGTTGGATTCAAAGCGAATGTTGAATACACTGAAAAAAGGTATTACGTCAGCCATGGAATGTGCTGATGTTGCAGGTTTCACTTTCGTTACGTGACAAATAACATTGTGTTTCATTTGCATGTCTATGTCGGCAGAAGCGACGGTCATTAATTTAATTTGTTTCCTCTTCTGCGAGTATTTCTTGTGGGTTTAGGCATGGCAATCGAAGTGAATTCTTTGGCTATTTCCTTGAAGTGAGTTCAAATATTTGAAAGGAAATAAAATATTTGCTTAAGTAAACAATTGAGCGTGCCCGAACGTGCAGGGGCTACGTCATTAGAAGGGAAAAATCCCCAAGCTAAAGATAGCCGGGGAAAACGTAGACCTCGGATTGTGTGACTAACGTGACTACTTTGCTAATCCTCTATTCATAAGGCAAACATATTAAATTTAACCGTGACTTTTGAGAAAGAAAGCTGTTAATTAGCCAAAAATATAAGCGCGGTTTTAAGTTGCTATAGGAACTTCTTGTTTATTAACCGCGCGGCCATGGGCCGAGGGCGGTTCTTGCTTTACACGGGATTTATTATTATTATTTTTTAACCGCGCGGCCATGGGCCGAGCGCGGTTCTTGCTCTGCACGGGATTTAATTAACCGCGCGGCCATGGGCCGAGCGCGGTTCTTGATTTACACGGGATTTATTATTATTTTTTTTTTTTTTTTGTCGGTGACCAGACGCAAACCTCCACTCGGCCAAATCGTGATTGGGGCTTTGAAATTACGCAACCTATGATGTTTATTCGCCAAAAGCTGTTGAAACATGAATGTACGGAAAATGTTGCGGATATTGTTTTCTTTATTGTGTATAGAGTATATTTTCTTTTGGTTTTATCGAAGCGTTCGATTCAAAGTGAATGTTGAATACACTGAAAAAAGGTATTACGTCAGCCATGGAATGCGCTGATGTTGCAGGTTTCACTTTCGTTACGTGGCAAATAACATTGTGTTTTATTTGCATGTTTATGTCGGCAGAAGCGACGGTCATTAATTTAATTTGTTTCCTCTTCTGCAAGTATTTCTTGTGGGTTTAGGCAATCGAAGTGAATTCTTTGGCTATTTTCTTGAAGTGAGTTCAAATATTTGAAAGGAAATGAAATATTTGCTTAGGTAAACAATTGAGCGTGCCCGAACGTGCAGGGGCTACGTCATTAGAAGGGAAAAACCCCTGTTAATGCAAACAGATTAAATTTAACCGTGACTTTTGAGAAAGAAAGCTCTAAATTAGGCAAAAATATAAGCGCGGTTTTAAGTTGCTATAGCAACTTCTTGTTATTATTTTTTTGTATTTTTTTTGTCGGTGACCAGACCCAAACCTCTACTCGGCCAAATCGTGATCGGGACTGAATCACGCAACCTGTGATGTTTATTCGCCAAAAGCTGTTGAAACATGAATGTACCGAAAATGTTGCGGATATTGTTTTTTTTATTGTGTATAAAGTATATTTTCTTTTGGTTTTATCGAAGCGTTCGATTCGAAGCGAATGTTGAATACACTGAAAAAGGTATTACGTCAGCCATGGAATGCGCTGATGTTGGAGGTTTCACTTTCGTTACGTGACAAATAACATTGTGTTTTATTTGCATGTTTATGTCGGCAGAAGCGACGGTCATTAATTTAATTTGTTTCCTCTTCTGCGAGTATTTCTTGTGGGTTTAGGCAATCGAAGTGAATTCTTTGGTTATTTCCTTGAAGTGAGTTCAAATATTTGAAAGGAAATGAAATATTTGCTTAAGTAAACAATTGAGCGTGCCCGAACGTGCAGGGGTTACGTCATTAGAAGGGAAAAAACCCCCAAGCTAAAGATAGTCGGGGACACCGTAAACGTCGGATTGTGTGACTAACGTGACTACTTTGCTAGTCCTTTACTCATAATGCAAACATATTAAATTTAATGGTGACTTTTGAGGAAGAAAGCTGTTAATTAGCCAAAAATATAAGCGCGGTTTTAAGTTGTTATAGCAACTTCTTGTTTTTTTCGTTTTTTTGTCGGTGACCAGGCGCAATCCTCCACTCGGCCAAATCGTGATAGGGACTGAATCACGCAACCTGTGATGTTTATTCGCCAAAAGCTGTTGAAACATGAATGTACGGAAAATGTTGCGGATATTGTTTTCTTTATTGTGTATAAAGTATATTTTCTTTTGGTTTTATCGAAGCGTTCGATTCAAAGCCAATGTTGAATACACTGAAAAAGGTATTACGTCAGCCATGGAATGTGCTGATGTTGCAGGTTTCACTTTCGTTACGTGACCAATAACATTGTGTGCCATTTGCATGTTTATGTCGGCAGAAGCGACGGTCATTAATTTAATTTGTTTCCTCTTCTGCGAGTATTTCTTGTGGGTTTAGGCAATCGAAGTAAATTCTTTGGCTATTTCCTTGAAGTGAGTTCAAATATTTGAAAGGAAATGAAATATTTGCTAAAGTAAACAATTGAGCGTGCCCGAACGTGCAGGGGTTACGTCATTAGACGTCATTAGAAGGGAAAAAACCTCAAGCTAAAGATAGCCGGGGACAACGTAAACTTCGGATTGTGTGACTAACGTGACTACTTTCCCAGTCCTTTACTCATAATGCAAACAAATTAAATTTAACCGTGACTTTTGAGAAAGAAAACTGTTATTTAGCCAAAAATATAAGCGCGGTTTTAAGTTGCTATAGCAAGTTCTTGTTAACCGCGCGGCCATGGGCCGAGCGCGGCTCTTGCTCTGCACTGGATTTAATTTTTTTCGTTTTTTTGTCGGTGACCAGACCCAAACCTCCCCTCGGCCAAATCATGATCGGGACTGAATCACGCAACCTGGGATGCTTACTCGCCAAAAACTGTTGGAACAATGATGTACGGAAAATGTTACGGATAATGTTTTCTTTGTTGTGAATAAAATATTTTTTTGTTTCGTCTTATTGAAGCGTTGGATTCAAAGGGAATATTAAATTTCCTAAAAAAAGGTATTACGTCAGCCATGGAATGCGCTGACGTTGCAGCTTTCACATTCGCTACGTGACAAATAAGATTGTGTTTACTTGGCATGTTTATTTCGCCAGAAGCGACTGTCGTTGCAGTCAAAACAGCTCAAGTGTTTCTATCGAGGGTGAATAATGAATTTATTTATGGAAATTTGATTTCATTCTTCACTTCAATATTCATTTATGAAGAAAATATTTCAATGTTCAAAAGGCGGCTCAATTCAAGTCACGAATGTTAAATAGTTTGTTATCTTGCTTCACGCAACGGGCACATGGGAATTTGGCCAAAACTTGCAAAACTTCGACTGCAACAAGTCAACCGTCAATTGTCACGCACACTGTTTCTGCACACTGTTTGTTTGTTCGCATTGTGTGTTTTTTTGCAAGTTTATATCGGCAGAAGCGACGGTCATAAATTTATTTGCACTTCTTCGAGTATTTCTTGTGGGTTTAGGCACATTAGGTTTGAAGTAAGTTCAAACAATAATAAAGGAAATGAAATATTTGCTGAAGTAAACAATTGAGCGTGCCCGAACGTGCAGGGGCTACGTCATCAGAAGGGAAAAACCCCCAAGCTAAAGATAGCCGGGCACAACACGCGGAATGTGTGACTAACGTGACTACTTTGCTACTCCTTTACTCATAATACAAACGGATTAAATTTAACCGTGACTTTTGAGAAAGAAAGCTGTTAATTAGCTAAAAATATAAGCGCGGTTTTAAGGTTCTATAGCAACTTCTTGTTATTAACCGCGCGGCCATGGGCCGAGCGCGGTTCTTGCTTTACACGGGATTTATTATTTTTAACCGCGCGGCCATGGGCCGAGCGCGGTTCTTGCTCTGCACGGGATTTAATTTTTTTCGTTTTTTTGTCGGTGACCAGACCCAAACCTCCCCTCCGCCAAATCACGATCGGGACTGAATCACGCAACCTGGGATGCTTATTCGCCAAAAGCTGTTGGAACGATGATGTACGGGAAATGTTACGGATAATGTTTGCTTTGTTGTGAATAATATATATTTTTCTTTGGGTTTTTTTGAAGCGTTGGATTCAAAGGGAATATTGAATTCACTAAAAAAAGGCATGATATCAGCCATGGAATGCGCTGACGTTGCAGCTTTCACTTTCGCTACGTGACAAGTAAGATTGTGCTTTTGCAAGAAGCGACAGTCATTAATTTATTTGCAATTTTGCAAGTGTTTCTTGTGGGTTTAGGTAATTGAAGTAGATCCTTTGGCTGTTTCATCGAAGCGAGTTTAGAGATTTGAAGGAAAATTAAATATTTTACCTCCACTTCACAACAAATAAGCACACAGCTTAAGGACAAACAAGTTTATTTAGGAAGGCGGCCTGGCAAGAACCAACCCGAACCATGATACAGCAACTGCAAGAACTAATATAAACTACGTTACATCACACACTCAATAACTTGCTTCTTGATAGGAAAAAACCGTCACCGCTGACCACTAGCGTAGCGTCCTTGTGGATTCCTGCGAACCATCTCACGTCAATGAATATAGCAATGCATAACTATTTCTCGATCATTTTGCGTAAGTACGCGACCTTAACAAGCTTTACATCACTGACTACCAGTAGGGCAGGGGAGTCCACTACTTAGGACCAAAAAACCCCTAAGACAAAATCACTATGTGAGCCAGGCTAACAAACTAGCAAGGCAAACAAACTTCGTGTACAACTGCCATAAGTCTGAGGAGCCCACTACTTTGGACTAAAATCTCTAGAATGGAACGAACTTTCTGTGGACTAAAATCTCCTGAATATACAAATATATTGTGCCAGTTAGGCCAGCAAACTTGCAAGATAAACAAACTTCTTCTACAATAGCACTTTAGGCTAGGGAGCCCTCTGCTATTCATCAGTTCATTGAATACAAATATATTGTGCCAGTGAGGCTAAAAATCGCGAATTGCGACTGGGAGGTCCACAACTTTGGACCAAAACCCCAAAATACAACACGGTGCCAGTTAGGCTAAAGAACTGCGGAAGCTTCAAACTTCCTTACCAACAGCCGACAGGGCTACAGAATTCATACTGAAATACAATGATATACACTGTGCCACTAATAGAAAAACGAAAACTTTAACATCCCGGCTACAAAAGCCCGAGTAAAGAATATAAATACAAATCAGTTGGAACAAACAAACTAATGGAGCTGAGCAACCGCATACAATGAAAACGCGATTAGCACGGAGGCCAGAAAAAACCTGCCACAAAAAACCCCGTGGGCAAAAAAGAAGCAGGAAATCTGGGTAGGAACCATGGCTCAAGCTCTAACAATTGGTAGCCCATCCTACTGAGGCTTTACAAATACATTCAAGGCTAGCCGACAACAAGGCGAAGAATAATCTGAAAAACTAAAAATAAAAAATAAACGGAGCCCTGAACTGGGCTGGTTCAGAGGCCTAGATGACTATCACGTGCTAAACTCCCCTCTATATACCCCTGGTTAACTACCCATAATGCACCGGCCTGGGACCCAGGCCGTGTTGTGTCCCGTGCCGGCAAAATAGTTATTTCGGCCTTCTTCGCAAGCTCATTCGTCAGAAATAACATATTTTACCTCCACTTCACAACAAATAAGCACACAGCTTAAGGACAAACAAGTTTATTTAGGAAGGCGGCCTGGCAAGAACCAACCCGAACCACGATAGAGCGAAAAAGTATTGGGGACCCGACAAACGGCGTGAGAAATTAAAGACCAAGAAACTTGGAAACTGAAAGTCTTTGCTCGATGCCGTCATCCACATAGATATTTTTGGCTACAGCCGATTTCCAGCGACCATGGCGCTGAAAAACTCGGTCGTTTACACCGTTATTAGCAGCCGAGGTGGCCCCTCCCGAACGCAGGGAATGGAGACCAAACTTAGAGGGATCAACCCCAATGTTCTTTAAGTCCCGTCGGAAACCGTCCCGAATACTGCTGTAGCTGATTGGCTTATCGGGAGAGACTAACTTACAAGAGCTTTCCCCCCTGGAAATGGGCTTGAAAATGAGGTCACGAGAGTCAGGGGGAATTTGAAACTTATCTAAATACTTCCTGAGCAATTTAACTGGGCATGCAGGGCTGGATAACTCGGAAATGACAACTTCGTTCCCCTTACGGAGCTGGTCGTTTTTACTCTTGTGCACATGAATGACCATAAAGCCTTCTTTGAAGGAAATATCACTTCTCCTAACTCGGGATATGTCGTCAAACCTAAAAAAGCCGGTGAAGCACAAAACATACATCGTAACATTTCGCAAATCCACTGGGTTATCTAAATTGGCCTGGCTAACAATTTTAAGGATTAGATCGGAGGAAATAGGCTCTTTACGATTCACCGTTGCAGTGCCAAGGACTCTCTTGGATGCAGACCTGACAGCCTGAACTACAGAGTTGTCGGTCGGGGAAGGAAGACCAGCCATATCATGTGCCCATTTAATGCCGTAAAAGGCGGAGTCAATAACGCTGGGAGACTGGGACTGCTCGATAAGATGCTGTAAGTAAAGAGCTACGTGAAAAGGGTCGGCGGGAAAACCATTTTCGTTAAGCTTACAAACCGCGAACTCCTTCCACTTGCAATATGCACGGTGATACTGAGAGGAAGTGCTGCAGGCTTTGGAAGAAAGGACCGTGGTCTTCAGTCTGTCCGCCAGACCCTGGATAGCGCCATCTCCCAGTGCGAGCTGGTTTCGCCAGAAACCTGAGCAAAAAACATCTGAGGAGATAAAAAGAAAGCCGAGTGGAGCATAACATGGCACAAAAAAGGACATAAATAAAGTAATGCAAGAGGAGGACACAATGAAAATGAGACTTTATTCGTGGTGAAAGTAAAAGCGAAATACAGGCAAGAAGCCAACCTACATGGCAAATGAAAGTCAACTAGGGTGAAACAAAACAATATTGATCTGAGGAACAATTAAGGCGAAACCCCAGGGCATTCTGCAATTCCAATTAGGAACGCAAAACCTAAAAACAAGAGCTACATTGGCCGGGGGGCGACGTGCAATAGCCTCTTCGGGACAACGGGTGCCTGGTACGGCTAAAATCGATTCTAAGCGCCACAACGTCAAAATTTAACGATCTGGAGCCAAAAAGGGAATTACGCGCTTTCCCTTTTACGAACAGCCCCTGAAACTTGGGGAGATATACCCAGTTAATGACAAAGTCACTCCAGTGAACCCCATCCTTAGTACAGGTACCCCAGAAGAAGGACGACTTCCATATGGGAATAATTAAAGTTCCCCTGGCCTGGCACAGACCCAAATGCTTAATGACTCTAGCGGTGAGGCAAACTGGAGGGCACAACCAATTATTGTCAGTTCCCCAGTCCTGGCAAAATGCGTCGACTGCTTCGGATCCTGGTTGAGCAAACCTGGAATTAAATCTGGGAAGCTTGTCGTTGTAGTTGCAGGCAAACCTGTCGACGCTATGGGGACCCCACAGCTCGTCTAAGCCCTGAAAAATAACATCGTTCAGTGCATAATCATCGAAATCGACGTGTTTGCTAATGAGATCCGCTCTAACGTTAAGATCCCTAGGAATCCACTTAGGATCCAAAGTAATGCGATGCCGAAGGCAGGTGTCAAAAGCTTGAAGGGCGAGACGTTGAAGGTCGACCTTCCTACTGCCGTTGAGTAGAATGGACGAGACATTCTGGTTGTCGGAGTACCAGACGACATTAGAACCAGCAAGATGAATATGAAAGGCTTCTAAGGCGAGGCACACAGCCTTAAGTTCTCTCCAAGTAGAACTTTTAGCACTCTCATCGATGGACCAGTTCTGGTGAAACACCAGGTCAGTGTTCGATTGCAGTTGAACGAACGCGCCACAAGCGGCATTAGATGCATCAGAAAAACTTATCCTAGCCGGAAGAGACTTAGCCCCCCAATACACTTTGCCATTAAGGGAGTGGACATTGCGTCTCCAAAAAACAATCTCAGAAATCGCACCCTCGGTAAGCGAAACATGACAGTCCCAAGAAACAGCACTGTTGATCACCGAGAAAAGAAATCTCGTCATAATACGGGCGACTGGACCCACGCAGCTATAAAGAGAGATAATCTGGCCGGCAACGCGAGCTACGCACTTGACATGAACGGACGCGGGATGCTGAAGAGTGGACAAGGTCTCGAGATCGACAGAAAGCTTGGAAATACGCTCGTCAGTGGCCTTAACAGAACCGTCGATAGAGTTAAGAATGACTCCTAACCAGGTGATGATCTGCGTAGGCTCCCACTGAGACTTAACTTCGTTGGGAACAAAGCCAGACTTCAATAGGTCAGAATGCACGACTAAACTGTTAATTTTGGCGGAAACATGGTCAGCTCCACCACCTAGCCCGTCGTCGAGGAAAAGGGCAATTGGAATGCCCCTACTTCTCCAAGACTTCAGAAGCGGTTTAAACATTTTAGTAAATATGAAAGGGGCTGAGGACAATCCAAATGGAAGCACGCAAAACTGAAAATATCTGAAAGATCCAGTTCCGAAATCCCAGGCGAAGGTAAGAAACTTGCGATGCGCGGGAAAAATCTCAATGTGATGATATCCTGATTTCAAGTCAAATTTGAATAAATGAAAACCTTTGTCAAAGATCTGAACGGCGACGCTTAAGTCCTCACATTTAAACTTTTGTTTAAAAATGAAAGTATTCACGTGCCTAAGGTCCAAAATTAGCCTTTGTTTGCCAGAGCTGCGCGTGGAAACAGAAAGCGGGTTGACAATGTCAGGCACGCAAAAAATTTCTTCAATAAGGTTAGCATGGAGGAGTTCATTAATAGCTTTGGAAACGAAGGAACTGTTCGAAAGCGCCGAAGCATTGTTAGCCTTGACAAAAGGCGTCGGAAGTTCGAAGAAGGGAATTTTGTAACCTTGGCTGATGACATTAAGAATAAACTGTGAAGATTCTAAAGAACGCCAGAAATCGATGCACAATTTAAGCCTGCCCCGCACAGTTGCCTCACTAGAAAGATCGGATGCACAATGTGAATCATCGAATGTATTCAAAACAAGCGGATCAATCTCAGAGCAAGCAGAGTTACAATTGAAAGTACTGTCATCCTCCGCTTCCATAACTAAATCGTTGAAATCAAAAAAGGAAGGAACTACACCTTGTTTATCCTTATCTCGTAGTCATTTAGGAGCTGGCGAAGGCTGCTGTTTGGACATCGCTGGACAGGTAGCACGCTAATGCCCGGGCTTGCCACAAGCAAAACAGGTTCCCATATTGGGACGACGAACCGTATACATAGGGGACACGAGGGACTGAATCGCCTGAGCAGGTTGTGGCTGAGCGTTTGATGAAGAAGGAACAGGCGTTCGTGCAGGTTGAGGTCTCTTGGACGTGGCGAACGAAGCGATCTTTTTCTTCCTCAGGGAAGCCAGAGTCGATCGAGCACGGCGCTCAGCACTGAAAATTCGCTTCTCGTCATCGGAATTGTCCGCCAAATCGTGCTTCTTGTATTCCTCTACAGTGAGCCACCCAGAATCCGATTTGTCTGCGAGAAGAATATGCTTTTGGCGTTCGATGAGAAGTTTTTCACCTGCATCCAGATCGGCTTTAACCTTGTCGAGCTGTAACTTTTCGGCGGCAGACTTGGCGTCGTCTAGAGTTTCCGCTAGTTTGAGGTTGAATTTATACTGGTCCTCGTTTGATTTACGCTTGAACTTGCGAGGCTCGCTGAATTTGAGCTTCTTTATCTCTCTCATCTGTGAGTCCGCGGCATCCTCGTTGGCCCGTTTGATTTGGCCGACGGTGTCCTGCAGTAGGTCTTTAAAAGAATTCATTAACTGCTGGTTGTTGGCGGTGATAAGCTCGGAAACTTCGTCCTTAGAAATAGACATGGCGAATTCAACGGCGAAAGCGAGAGAAAACCGAGTGGACGAAATAAACGGAGCCCTGAACTGGGCTGGTTCAGAGGCCTAGATGACTATCACGTGCTAAACTCCCCCTTATATACCCCTGGTTAACTACCCATAATGCACCGGCCTGGGACCCAGGCCGTGTTGCGTCCCGTGCCGGCAAAATAGTTATTTCGGCCTTCTTCGCAAGCTCATTCGTCAGAAATAACATATTTGCAAAGGTAAACAATTGAGCGTGCCTGAACGTGCAGGGGTTACGTCATTGTTGGGGAAAAAACACCAAGCTAAAGATAGCCGGGGATAACGTAAACCTCGGAGTGTGTGACTCGCGTGACTACTTTGCTAGTCCTTCACTCATAGAACAAACAAATTGAAACATGAATGTAAGGAAAATGTTGCGGATATATTTTTTTATTGTGTGTAATATATATTATCTTTTCGTTTTATCGAAGCGTTGGATTCGAAGCGAATGTTGAATACACTAAAAAAACGGTATTACCTCAGCAACGGAATGCGCTGTCGTTGCAGCTTTTACTTTCGTGACGTGACAGAAAATTTGCTGCTTATTTTGCAAGCTTATTTCGCCAGAAGCGATGGTCATTGATAAGTTGGAAATTTTGCAAGTATTTCTCGTGGGTTAAGGCAATTGAAGTGAATGCTTTGACTGTTTCATCGAAGCGAGTTCAGAGATCTGAAGGAAAGAAATTGTGCCTAGGTAAGCACTTGCAAGGATTACGTCATTGGTAGGGAAATTACCGCCGTACACTGCCGTACTAAAGATAGCCGTGAACAATGCAAAGCCTGAAATGTGAGACTCGCGTGACTACCTTCTTACGGCCTAACCCACGGTATAAACCAATTATATTTAATCATGACTTTAACGTAAAGAAAATAGCTGTTATTAATAGCGTTCAAATAGCGGAATGTTTAATTCATGCCCATACATGTCCCAGGCGAAGTTCCAGATAAAGACCATTACGTCATCATAAATTTCACAACGGCTATGGGCGATGGTGCAATATATTGGATTGTGTGACTTACGTGACTACTTTGCTGGGCCTTTACTCTTAGTACAAAACAAATTTAATTTAACCGTGACTTTTCTGAGTAAGAAACCTGTTAATTAGCAAAAATGGAGTTAATTTAAAAAGCGCGGTTTTAAGATGCTTGCATCTTCTTGTTTTTCGTTTTTTTGTCGGTGACCAGACGCAAACCTCCACTCGGCCAAATCGTCATCGGGACTGAATCACGCAACCTGTGATGTTTATTCGCCAAAAGCTGTTGAAACATGAATGTACGGAAAATGTTGCGGATATTGTTTTCTTTATTGTGTATAAAGTATATTTTCTTTTGGTTTTATCGAAGCGTTCGATTCAAAGCGAATGTTGAATAAACTGAAAAAGGTATTACGTCAGCCATGGAATGCGCTGATGTTGCAGGTTTCACTTTCGATACGGGACAAATAACATTGTGTTTCATTTGCATGTTTATGTCGGCAGAAGCGACGGTCATTAATTTAATTTGTTTCCTCTTCTGCGAGTATTTCTTGTGGGTTTAGGCAATCGAAGTGAATTCTTTGGCTATTTCTTTGAAGTGAGTTCAAATGTTTTAAAGGAAATGAAATATTTGCTTAAGTAAACAATTGAGCGTGCCCGAACGTGCAGGGGTTACGTCATTAGAAGGGAAAACCCCCAAGCTAAAGATAGCCGGGGAAAACGTAACCCTCGGATTGTTTAACTAACGTGACTACTTTGCTTGTCCTTTACTCATAATGCAAACAGATTAAATTTAACCGTGACTTTTGAGAAAGAAAGCTGTTAATTAGCCAAAAATATAAGCGCAGTTTTAAGTTGCTATAGCAACTTCTTGTTTTTTTTTATGTCGGTGACCAGACGCAAACCTCCACTCGGCCAAATCGTGATCGGGACTGAATCACGCAACCTGTGATGTTTATTCGCCAAAAGCTGTTGAAACATTAATGTACCGAAAATGTTGCGGATATTGTTTTCTTTATTGTGTATAAAGTATCTTTTCTTTTGGTTTTATCGAAGCGTTCGATTCAAAGCGAATGTTGAATACACTGAAAAAGGTATTACGTCAACCATGGAATGCGCTGATGTTGCAGGTTTCACTTTCGTTACGTGACAAATAACATTGTGTTCCTTTGCATGTTTATGTCGGCAGAAGCGACGGTCATTAATTTAATTTGTTTAATCTTTTGCGAGTATTTCTTGTTGGTTTAGGCAATCGAAGTGAATTCTTTGGCTATTTCCTTGAAGTGAGTTCAAATATTTGAAAGGAAATAAAATATTTGCTTAAGTAAACAATTGAGCGTGCCCGAACGTGCAGGGGTTACGTCATTAGAAGGGAAAAACCCCCAAGCTAACTGAAGCTATCCGGGGACAACGTAACCCTCGGATTGTGTGACTAACGTGACTACTTTGCTAGTCCTTTACTCATAATGCAAACAGATTAAATTTAACCGTGGCTTTTGAGAAAGAAAGCTGTTAATTAGCCAAAAATATAAGCGCGGTTTTAAGTTGCTATAGCAACTTCTTGTTATTTTTTTTTTTGTCGGTGACCAGACGCAAACCTCCACTCGGCCAAATCGTGTTTGGGGCTTTGAAATCACGCAACCTATGATGTTTATTCGCCAAAAGCTGTTGAAACATTAATGTACCGAAAATGTTGCAGATATTGTTTTCTTTATTGTGTATAAAGTATATTTTCTTTTGGTTTTATCGAAGCGTTGGATTCAAAGCGAATGTTGAATACACTGAAAAAAGGTATTACGTCAGCCATTGAATGTGCTGATGTTGCAGGTTTCACTTTCGTTACGTGACAAATAACATTGTGTTCTATTTGCATGTTTTTGTCGGCAGAAGCGACGGTCATTAATTTAATTTGTTTCCTCTTCTGCGAGTATTTCTTGTGGGTTTAGGCAATCGAAGTGAATTCTTTGGCTATTTCATCGAAGTGAGTTCAAATATTTGAAAGGAAATGAAATATTTGCTTAAGTAAACAATTGAGCGTGTCCGAATGTGCAGGGGTTACGTCATTAGAAGGGAAAACCCCCAAGGTAAGCACTTGCAAGGATTACATCATTGGTAGGGAAATTAGCGCCGTACACGGCCCTTCTAAATATAGCCGTGAACATTGCAATGCTTGAAATGTTAGAATCGTGTGATTACCTTCCTGCGGGCTCTCACTCACGGCACAAACCAATTACATTTAATCGTGACTTTTACCTAAAGAAAATAACAGTTATTACTAGCATCCAAGTAGTGGAATGCTAGTTTTCTTTTTGTTTAATTCATGCCCATTCATGTCTTCAGCGAAGTTCCAGATTAAGACCATTACGTCATCATAAATTTCACAACGGCTATGAACGATGGTGCAACATTGGATTGTGTGACTCGTGTGACTACTTTGGTATTCCTTTACTCATAGTGCAAACAGATTAAATTTCGCCCTGACTTTTGAGGAAGAAAGCTGTGCATTAGCAAAAAAATATAAGCGCGGTTTTAAGTTGCTATAGCAACTTCTTGTTTGTTTTTGTCGGTGACCAGACGCAAACCTCCACTCGGTCAAATCGTGATTGGGGCTTTGAAATCACGCAACCTATGATGTTTATTCGCCAAAAGCTGTTGAAACATGAATGTACCGAAAATGTTGCGGATATTGTTTTCTTTATTGTGTATAAAGTATATTTTCTTTTGGTTTTATCGAAGCGTTCGATTCAAAGTGAATGTTGAATACACTGAAAAAAGGTATTACGTCAGCCATGGAATGCGCTGATGTTGCAGGTTTCACTTTCGTTACGTGGCAAATAACATTGTGTTTTATTTGCATGTTTATGTCGGCAGAAGCGACGGTCATTAATTTAATTTGTTTCCTCTTCTGCGAGTATTTCTTGTGGGTTTAGGCAATCGAAATGAATTCTTTGGCTATTTCCTTGAAGTGAGTTCAAATATTTGAAAGGAAATGAATTATTTGCTTAGGTAAACAATTGAGCGTGCCCGAACGTGCAGGGGCTACGTCATTAGAAGGGAAAAACCCCTAAGCTAAAGATAGCCGGGCACAACGTAAACGTGTGACTAACGTGACTACTTTGCTAGTCCTTTACTCATAATGCAAACAAATTAAATTTAACCGTGACTTTTGAGAAACAAAGCTCTAAATTAGGCAAAAATATAAGCGCGGTTTTAAGTTGCTATAGCAACTTCTTGTTTGTTTTTTTTTTTCGTTTTTTTGTCGGTGACCAGACCCAAACCTCCACTCGGCCAAATCGTGATTGGGGCTTTGAAATCACGCAACCTATGATATTTATTCGCCAAAAGCTGTTGAAACATTAATGTACCGAAAATGTTGCGGATATTGTTTTCTTTATTGTGTATACAGTATATTTTCTTTTGGTTTTATCGAAGCGTTGGATTGAAAGCGAATGTTGAATACGCTGAAAAAGGGTATTACATCAGCCATGGAATGCGCTGATGTTGCAGGTTTCACTTTCGTTACGTGACAAATAAAATTGTGTTTTATTTGCATGTTTATGTTGGCAGAAGCGACGGTCATTAATTTAATTTGTTTCCTCTTCTGCGAGTATTTCTTGTGGGTTTAGGCAATCGAAGTGAATTCTTTGGCTGTTTCATCGAAGTGAGTTCAAAGATTTGAAAGGAAATGAAATATTTGCTGAAGTAAACAATTGAGCGTGCCCGAACGTGCAGGGGTTACGTCATTAGAAGGGAAAAACCCCTAAGCTAAAGATAGCCGGGGACAACTTAAACCTCGGATTGTGTGACTAACGTGACTACTTTGCTAGTCCTTTACTCATAATGCAAACAGATTAAATTTAACCGTGACTTTTGAGAAAGAAAGCTGTTAATGAGCCAAAAATATAAGCGCGGTTTTAAGTTGCTATAGCAACTTCTTGTTTTGTTTTTTTTTGTCGGTGACCAGACCCGAACCTCCACTCGGCCAAATCGTGATCGCGACTTTTAATCACGCAATGTGTGATGTTTATTCGCCAAAAGCTGTTGAAAATGTTGCGGATATTGTTTTCTTTATTGTGTCTAAAGTATATTTTCTTTTGGTTTTATCGAAGCGTTCGATTCAAAGCGAATGTTGAATACACTGAAAAAGGTATTATGTCAACCATGGAATGCGCTGATGTTGCAGGTTTCACTTTCGTTTCGTGACAAATAACATTGTGTTTCATTTGCATGTTTATGTCGGCAGAAGCGACGGTCATTAATTTAATTTGTTTCCTCTTCTGCGAGTATTTCTTGTGGGTTTAGGCAATCGAAGTGAATTCTTTGGCTATTTCATCGAAGTGAGTTCAAAGATTTGAAAGGAAATGAAATATTTTCTTAAGTAAACAATTGAGCGTGCCCGAACGTGCAGGGGTTACGTCATTAGAAGGGAAAAACCCCCAAACTAAAGATAGCCGGGGATAACGTAAACCTCGGATTGTGTGACTCGCGTGACTACTTTGCTAGTCCTTTACTCGTAATGCAAACATATTAAATTTAACTGTGAATTTTGAGAAAGAAAGCTGTTAATTAGCCAAAAATATAAGCGCGGTTTTAAGTTGCTATAGCAACTTCTTGTTCTTCAGAAACCAAAAAAACCTTTTCCGCTTATTAATTTATAACATCAGTGAACCATTGGACTAATAGAGAGTCGCAAAAGCCATGACTGATTGTTAGCCTTTGGAGCCACATCCCTCCTTCCCCTTCCCCATCTGACTCCTAAACCAGCCGTACCGCCCACAAGTCTTTCTTGACCAACACATTCTTCCCTTACTACTAGGGATAGTTAACACTACAGCTGCCCCCGCTGTTATTCTATTTTACCTACATATTTCAATTCTTTCGCTTGATATGTTGGCTCTTCTATTTCCTAAATTGATTGAAAATCAGTTTTCTGTTTAGAACAGTCTTGCGATAATTTTTCTCGTGTTGTGCTCACAAAGTATCACGTGGTTTTTGGCCTTCTCTTTTTCAAGATCATGGGGCGACGACGTGCCATTTAAAACAAACTTTCAGGATGAATTAAGGTAAGCAAAACAAAGCCAAATTATGCAAAAAATTCTAAAAGATTAATGACCACCTAAATTTAATTACACGAACGCGTCCCCAACTTCCTGAGATCATTTTGCCTTTTTTACCGCAATGAGTGATCTCAGTGAGGATAACTTTGGTAATAGCCAAACGTTTTAAAACTACCAATTGAGACCAACTGTTTCAATATGTTAGGGCTGGGAACTCAAGCAACAATGTCCAACTTCACGTCCAGACCTTTTTTTATTGGATAAAACATCAACATTATTACAACAAGGAACCCATACTATTGCAACTGTTCAATAACTTAGGCATGATCCAAGTAAGACATAAAAACTGTCCAATTAAACAAATGGGGCCTGCTGATAACTAATTGTATTCAACAGTTTAGGGACGATCCATTAGAAATAACTGGAGGGGGGTATCTTTTCCCAAAAAAATACCTGCAAGGGAACCTTGTCTAAAAAATCCCTGCAAGCGGTTGTGCCTTAAAAAAATTTAATACATTCAAATGAGAAAAAAATCCTGCAGATGAGAAGGACTTAAAACAAATTCCTGAACTGAAAATTTTAGGCAACAACAGGCAACTGTTGGTGAAAAACGTTTTTGCAGCGGTTAGAGGAGAGCAGTAAATGATGATGTAAGAAATGCGAGGAAGTGATGGATTAAAAGTCGTTATAAATGGTATACGTTCAGGTTTGTTGCCGTCTTTGGTTTGTAGAGCGAGTCTGCGGGGGATGTCGGCTGCGCGTTGTATTTGTTTAGTGACAAGGTTGCGGTTGTAACCTCGTTTGAGGAGGTATGTAGTAAGTTGAGCAGCTCGAGTGTTGAACGTTTCGTCAGTATCGAGTCAGTAGAACAAATACGTCGTAAACGGAGTGCTAGGCTGAAAGGAATGGCTTTCTTAGTATGAAGGGGATGGCAAGAAGAATAAAGTAGATGTTGGTGTTTGTCAGTAGGTTTCGTATAGAGGTCAGTACAAATGTTACCGTCGTTAGTTAAAGAGACATTAACGTCAAGAAAAGGCACGTTAGTGGCGGAGTGTGAGCTGGTGAATTTAATGGTAGGGTGAATGCTGTTCAAATAATCGACGAAAATTTTTAGGTTATCCAGACCTTCAGTCCAGATCATAAAAATATCATCGATATATGTGTATCATCGATATATGTGGGGTTGAAATGGGGCATTTTTCAAAGCGTTGGCCTCGAAAAAACCCAGGAAAAGGTTAGCAAAAGAAGGGGCCATTTTAGTACCCATGGCTGTGCCGTGGATTTGAAGGTAGTGGTTATCATTAAAAGAGAAATTATTCATGGTTAGAATCATGCGAATGAAGTCACAGAGTGTGCCAGTGGGAATGGTATTATGAGAGGAAGTACGTAGAAAATGGTCACAAGCATTAATACCTTCATTATGTGGAATATTATTAAAACCGCTTCCATGTCTTCCAGATCGTCTTCCATGCTTCGAAGAAACAAAAACAAAGATGGCGTCTTTCTCGAGTCTCAGATTACTTCGTGATAAAAAACCCTTCGCTCTGCTATTGGTCAATTGCCATGATGTCACCGGTAGAATTTGAGAAAGTCTATGTATAGTGATGAAACATCGAGTGTGACCGATTATTTGAACAGCATTCACAGGGTCTGGAAGGGGTTTCACGTGATCCGTGAATTGACCGAAAAACAGAGCGTGAATCGGGAAAACTCATGGAATACAGCCGTGATTCGTGATTAAATATTCACTTTGACGCGTGATCCTCTTAAGTTGTAGTCCGTGATCTACCGATACAATGTCCTGAACATCAAATACCTCTACACGTGTACACTTTATCTGTCAAGATTGTTCAAAATGGAACGAAAACGATAGTGTGGATTTAAAACGTTATCGGTTTTCGGGGCGAAAACTCCGTTTTAAAGTACGTATGCTCTGCCATTCATCTAGGGCCGATGCCGCGTTTCGTTTTCAAATTTATCCGGATTAGTGTAGACGGCGAAAATATTGAAAACGATACAAACAGCATAGTTTGGATAGAAAACTTTACTTCATTTTACGAAATCGCTAGAAGTAAAGTAAAGGTCTAAGAGCAAATCCAGAAGTCAACTTCATTAGATTCGTGAAGTCTGAAAAAAGGTACGTGATTCGTGAATGTACGAAAATTTAGCCTATGACTCGAGATCCAGACCCCCCCCCCCCCCCCCCCCCCTTCCAGACCCTGCATTCACCCTACCATTAAATTCACCAGCTCACACTCCGCCACTAACGTGCCTTTTCTTGACGTTAATGTCGACGGTAACATTTGTACTGACCTCTATACGAAACCTACTGACAAACACCAACATCTACTTTATTCTTCTTGCCACCCCCTTCATACTAAAAAAGCCATTCCTTTCAGCCTAGCACTCCGTTTACGACGTATTTGTTCTACTGACGAAACGTTCAACACTCGAGCTGCTCAACTTACTACATACCTCCTCAAACGAGGTTACAACCGCAACCTTGTCACTAACCAAATACAACTCGCAGCCGACATCCCCCGCAGACTCGCTCTACAAACCAAAGACGGCAACAAACCTGAACGTATACCATTTATAACGACTTTTAATCCATCACTTCCTCGCATTTCTTACATCATCAAAAAACATTATCATTTACTGCTCTCCTCTAACCGCTGCAAAAACGTTTTTCAACAACAGTTGCCTGTTGTTGCCTTCAGGCGTTCTCCTAACCTTCGTGACTTACTTGTTACAGCCAAACTTCCTTCTAATTCCACTAATCCCCATCCCCAACTCCCTTCCGGTTCTTTCCGTTGTGGAAAAAACTGCGCCACTTGCCCCTACATTTCTGACGGACTTACTACATATACCTTCTTTTCTACTAATGAAACACGCCACATTAAATCTAACTTGACCTGTGACACTAAAACCTCATCTACATGATTCAATGTAACCGCTGTAATTTACAATACATAGGAGAGACTAAACGACGTTTAAAAGACCGTTTTAATGAACACCGCCGTACCATAGATAACCCTAACACTAAATCTAAACCTACCACAGTTGCACAACATTTCCTATCCTCTCCTAACCACACTGCTAATGACATGCAACTAATCCCCATCGAAAAAGTCTTTTCAAACAGGGACTCAATCCGTAAGGCCAGGGAAGCCTTTTTAATCTTAAAAGGCAGGACAATTGATCCCGAAGGTCTTAACATTCGCGAAGAAACATACTGATTTATTTATCTGTACTGTATTATCGGCTATTTTATTATTTTTAGTTTATTTTACTTTATTTTTATTTCATTCTACACTGTCAATTTCATTACCTTTACGTATTTCCGGTATTACGCAAAATACCGCAATCACTACATATAAAACCCTTCCCAATGTAATTTCCCATTGTACCTGAAGAAGGCTGGTTTGGCCAGCCGAAATATAGTACACAAATTTAAAACCTTTCTACGTTGTATCGGTTTCTGCTTTTTTATAGTCTTCATTATTGTTAAACCTTGAAGTGTACCTTATTGTTTTTCTATCTGAGCAGACTTTCCACCACGGCAGGGGTATGAGTTTTACAATTACTGGTCTGGAGTGTTCAAACAAAATACCTTGAGGAAAATTATTTCATCTACATTAACAAAGCCTTTTACTAACACAATTTTGAATAGCAACAATGAACAAAGACATCGTATCGATCTGGATCTCGATGATCTTCTGATTTCAAGTCACTGACACTTAAGTGAAATGAAAATTATCTATGCTGGCAATAACTTACAAGTCTTTTTTATTGCGGTATCTACTTAAGCACTGAACAATGAAAGAGTTCAATTCACTTAGATATTCATCAGCATGTTCTCTGTAGTGGTTGACATGCTCTGACCTGTCCCAACATTTAGATATAACGTTAATGCCCCTGTCTCTCCGTGCCTGAATATAAGAGTCAATGTCTTCATATGGAGCAAACCTATCTGTCTTAGAATATAATATTAACTGTGGACACTTCAGTGGAGATTGTATTAAACCAGACATGAAACGCTTTATGGTGTCATTAAAGTAAATCATTGGAGGAACAAAAGTTGACAAAGTATACCACACTAGAGTTTTAAGTAATGGATTTTTGATCATGTCAACTACACTCTCCTTTGTGGCTTTCAAACTATTAATGTCTGGATTGATGGGACAGCTGTCAAAGATTGTTCCTACAACTGGTACTGCCTGATAGAATGGCCCTTTAGGATACGATAGGGCTTCCATAATGTGAAAGAACATAGCACAACCACCATTGCTAAAAGCATAAAGGAATACAGGTCTCCTTTTACATTTAAGTTCGACCAACATATCCAAAGTATGGAGACCAATTTTTTTCACTTTGGTTCCTGGTCTAAAGAAAGTGTTTATTGGATTAGCAGGGACAGAGATGGTGTCAAAGTTCTTTGTTTCAAAGATCTTGCTGTACTTTTTTAGGTGCTTTCCTCTGGAGCTGTTCCATCCAAGAATAACAACAACAGGACTATCCAGTGCTGATGCTGGTGCCTTTGTAATGATTGCCCCAAATTTACTGAGATAAGAATGTGGTGATTCACTTGACTGCACTCTGCCATACAAGGCTGTGTATCTGCTGCTGCCAATCAGTTGGTTAGTAAGTATTCCTCGCATCCTGGACAAAGCTCCACGACTGTGCATTCTTGTAAGGTGTACCTCTGCAATTGTCCCACAAGTGAAAGTCAGTCAGTCAGTCAAAAAAAAACATGATTTGCAGTGTATAGGTAAAAAGGGTCAGCACGTTGTTGAGAAGAAAAAAAGGAAGTCAACTCTTTGACAAACAAGCTAATTCATACACCCACTGTGGTACAAGGGGGTTTGGGGTTTGAAGAAGCCCCCCCCCCATAAACTGCAATCCATAAACTTAACTATTTCCTTAAAGCCTTGACTTCTGTTTACCATAAATAAATTCCTACAAATTTCCGAAAATTTAAGGTGAATCTGAAACTGTTCGGTAGAAATTTCTTTTAGCTTTGCTGATCATTATTCAATAGCAAATTCGCATAAAACAATTTTGCTTGAAACTCTGGCAACTGAAAGACTTTACTGAGGAAAGAACTAAAACACATTTGGTTTGATTTGGAATGATATTTTGGTCGCGTTAGGAGCGGTAAAATATTTTGCCTCTTCCAGGCACGCCACAACATCTGAAAAATAAAAAAAAATAGGCATTTTTCAAGTCTTTGGAAAATATTTTACTTGCGCCATCGACCAAGAAATTTTATCTCAATTTGCTCATAAACATTTCTAGTTTACTGCGAAAGTAGCAAATTGTCACTAAATTTATCTGGAAATGCGAAAATTAGTTTGTTATGAGCACTACAATTTGGCTTCGATCAAAAATTGAAAATGACATTGATTTATACAGCCGGGAAGTGTAGTTCTTCATCGGCCAAAATATGTAAAATCCCATGTACAATTTCAGTATTTTAAAAGTTATGACCTTTTGTATCAGTACGTATACGAGTTTTTACGACATTTCCGCCTGTATCGAAATGGGCCCATTTGAGCAGATTTTGTCTGCTTCGCAGATTGGAATTATTACACCTTTAGCCATTTTCCAATCTTAAAGATAACTGAGTTACTGAGCTCCAGCGAACGCTGATATGGGTCGATTTCGATATAGGCCAAAAAATCGTAAATACTCGTACATGTGCTGATACAAACAGTCATAATTTTTAAAATACTACAAAGGTACACGGGTTTTTTTTTTCAAATTTTGGCCGAAAAAGGACTACTCATTATGGCTGTGTTAGCAACTACGTCCCAATTTTAAAAATTTAGCTTTTAAATCATGGCCATTTTCAGCCTTTGATTGACAACCATTTATAGTGGTCATAATAGGCCATTTCCGAGTTGTCCTCTGCCTCTGTTACAAAACGAGTCTACGTGCGAAACCATTGAATGAAAATGACTTTGATTTGCATGAAAATGGACGTGAAGATGAAACTCATTTTCATATGAATGGTTTTTTCGACTATTTTGCTTGGTTACCAAGCGAAAATGGTAAGAATAGGGATCATAGTGGCACTCTCTGACACACATTTTTGTATACTCTCAAGGGACTGTTTTAATTTGTCAAGGGAATACTTTTCGCTGTGGGTGATAAAAAACGTCACTGGATAGGAATGCGTGAGCAGTTCTCGAGCGGAAGTCTTATTATCACACGTCCCTCGGAAGTGTTATTTTCACACGTCCCTCGTTAGTTAGCCTGTGTAGCTTTGCAATCTACAGGTTGGTATTTTTCAAAGATCTGTTCCAGGCATCGATTGAATCGTTTAGTTTAATATGTTAATAGGTGCTGCAAATTCTTTGTCAGGGGATATTGGCGAATTCTATTGTCTATTGTTACAAGTCTGCTGTTTGTCGTCTTAATTCATAGAAGTATTTTTAGCTCGTCACGCAATGTGCCCTCACGTACAGTTTTCAAGCAGCTTCTAAAGGAAAATGGTAATGTACAATAACGGTTTTAACTTTAATGGAATATGTTTATTAAAAAACGCATTAATAGCTCCATGCATCTAAGACGGTGTTATTATATCCGCGCATTGAAATACGTTTCTCACCGAATGTCGGTCGTTTTGCCTATAAGATGATTTTCGTACAAGTCGATTCGTCTACATTTTTACTCTTTTAGAACGAGGAATAACATTGTGTTAAGCGTGTTTGGGCTCTGACGTTTCAAGAACGAAGAATATACATTATCTTTAAATTTTAGGGTAGGCTAAACATGAGAGATAGTCTGGGCGATGAATTGCAAGTATTTGTGTAGGCGAATCAATTGTCGAAACGATCGGATACGTTTTCACCGGAACTGTTTTAGCACACTCTACCCCATGATTTTCTATTTAGACCATCGGTGACGCCATTGAGTGAGTGTACAATGATGGTCCGAACTTTAATGGAATGTATGGAAGGATCGGTAGAGAGTCTAAGTAAATAATGTAGGATCTCACCAGTTCAAAATGTGCCGAAGTTTGTTGCCTTGGATACGATTTGATAGTCACCTGACGAATCACATGGATTAAGTGTTAGTGTAATTTTTGCTTACACAAGCCAGATCGATTTTATATCTGGAACGACAGAATGTGCACAGTGGCTTTTATCTATTCGTACGAATATTATGAGTACAAGGATACGTTTGTTACACGTTGAGGCAACAGAGGTATTGCTCAACATAAGTTTGCTTTAATAGATCACAAGTCTATTGTTTGTCGTCTTCATTGAAAGAAGTATTTTTAGCTTGTCACGCAATCTTTTGTTTTGACCACAATTCACGGACTTGATCACGACTTAATGCAGCTTCTCAAGACTTCAGACAGGAAAATGGTAATGTACAATATTGCTTCGAACTTAAATGGAACTTAACTGGAATTTTTAGAAGGATCGGTAAAGCCACTTAGTGAAAAATTGACTGCAAAAAGTCGTCGGGCTAAAATTAAACTTAAGCTTTAGCGTGAATAATGAAGGATCTCACGGCTTCAAAAATATGCAGAATTTTGAAGCTTTGATACATTAGTAGCTACATCTTGAAATGAGAATTAATCTAAAACAAAACTTCCTTCAAGTTTCTTTCATTTGCCCAGTTAACGTTTGGAATTTTAGGCTTCTGAAGCGTATTGATTTGAAAAGCACATGGTGACATCTGATATGCAGTGTGCGGCCGACTTACCATCGCGTTGTTGTTTATTTAATAATTTGTGTTCAGTTTATGACCTTTTACATGCAAAGATTTACTACAATACTTCGGAAAATGCAAACAAGTATTTTTTTTGTTATTAGTTATAGTGATGGATAGCATAAAAAGCAATGTGAGTGTTTATTTTGTGGAAGGAATTCGCTATCTCACGGCACCATGATTCGCAAATTATTATCCCCAGTTACCGCTTTTCTGTACCAAGATAATACCACTGGTGGTTAAATAAATGTCAGTGACAGTTGTACAGAATGAAAGCCTACCTTTCACCAGAGTGTTTCGAACTAGCGTTTTATTTTGTAGAAAGAGTTCGTGTTTTTGCGAGTTGTTAAAATGATGCGTGGAGGTGAAGAAATTTTTTTCACCGTCTTCAAGTTTGGTCTGGGATCAATTTATCAAGGTTGATAATTAACATTTCAAATCATGAATTGGTCTTTCAGCGTGTCTAGTTGTAATCAAAGTTTACTTCAGAAAGGAATTATTTGTCTGAATTTAGTATGCATATGGTATATTTTTTTCCACCCGCACGTTTATGTTAAATGCCGTTAAAGAGCCAGGAATGTTTGAGGGGGTGGGTGCGCGCTAATAAAAGCCTTCTAGACTGGGAGTCAATGGGTTAATGCATCGCAAATCGCTTTCAATAGTAACATTTCCCCAACGCATACTCTATGCAAAATAGGCGAATCTCGAAGAGATCTTTGATTTTTGTCTTTTGCATGTGCTATTTTTGGAAAACAAAGGTAAGGCCAGCAAAATGAAATACAGGGCAGTGTTAAGCACACATAGACAAACTTGTGGGCAAAGTTTGGAGTTCTTTTTGACAATGTTCAATTTAGCCAAAAACTTGATGTGTTAGTTTTGGCCTCACGCCTTCAATTGATGACAATCGATAACAATCAATAATAATCGATGCCAATCGATAAGGTCACAGAAATCTTTGTTATCGATTGGTCATTGATTATCAATATCAATCGATTTATTGATATGGATTGCCATCGATTGTTATCGATTTTAATCGATCATCGATTTCATCGATTGGTAACGCCGGAAACAACAACCATTTAGTCGCACAAAAAATTGACTCGAACGCACTCCGCTAATCTATGATTACTTCTAGTTAATATATCTAAGATATACGGAGCTGCAGAATATAATTGCGTCCGACGAAGGAGAACGCACCCTAATCGAGAAATACTCTAGCTTTTATGGACTATACAACGTTGTCAATTTGGCCCCCCCAGAGAATTTTTCAGGGGCGAATGACGTCATCTCCACGCCATGTGCTTCTGTTTTGCTGTTTGGAGTGATTTCTCTCGACGAAATTGTCCTGTGTTATGGTCTGTTATCACTGCTGTTTGGAGGGTTTTCATCCAAGGTAGAAGAGTTTTAATCAGCCACCGAACGTCGTAAAAGGAGTGGAAATCGAGTAACTCGATTCGTTGTTTTATAGCCAAGGTAAACCAGCGTGTTTGCATGCAAAACGATTCACAAAACTAGCTAAAATTGCAAATCGTTAGCATTTCATGTAAAAGGAGTGAGTAGAATAAGGATCAAAATTGTTTTATCGCTTCTTTGAATTTGTATTCTATAGTTATTCGCAGAATGTTTAGGCATTTTGATGAGGAAATCATTATTGAATATTATGAATATTATGCCAAAAGATATTAAACAACTAATTTTGTCGTGTACATGATAATTCATTTCTATTCCATATGAATTTTAGTGTAAAAGAAATGAATGCAAATTGCCCATTCATTTATGACTTTGTAAGTTTCTGCTTTGTGAATGTCACATGAAGTGCTAGGAGCGACTTCTATTCACTTTGTTTTACAATATTCTGACATCAATGAGAATTTGCCGTTCCATTCATTATTTGAGGTTCTTTTTGACTTTTGGCAAACAATCACCACTATGATGACAGATCATGTTTCCGTCCGGTTGAATGGCTTCTTCTGTAACACCCAATTTATGCGGGTATCAGCAGCCATCCCGGGGGGGTCAACCCCCGGGGACCCAGGGGCATTTATCAAATCAGCTCTGACAAATGCTTTTAAAAGCCCCTGGGGTGGAGCTTGAACATTGTGACAAATATCCCCACCCCCAAGGCCGTGCCGTATCCCAGCGAAAAGCAAAACAAATTTCTGAGGGCTTTTTTCCTGCGATCGTCAAAGACAGGACAACAAAATACACTGTATTAAACACAAGAGTAGTCAGAAACAAGCACAAAATGAAGTCTTACAATTTTATTAATAAAATTGCTTTCTTTACAACCTCACTCGTCTTTGTTATCCTTTGCCTCTATAGACTATATACATCTCTTTATAAACTCATGCGCTGAACAATGTTTTAATTGATAGATTACTCGATGATCTACCACTTTCTGAGGATAAATTGAAAATATCTCTCTGAACGAAAACACTAACTATAATTATCATTAAAATTTTTGGATTAGGCGAAAAATTCAGTCAGAAGATAGAACCTTTCAATATTCTTCTCAACGCATTGGCCTCACCCTTGACGCCACCTACTTATTTTATAAAAGCACAACGTTTTAAAAAGTTCCATCCTTGGTTTGAAAGACATTTTGGCTTTGTTTCCGGCGTTTTCCTGAAGAGGATGGTTTAATTATTCTTGCAGATTTTGTAGATATTCAATGGAAAATAACTCGCCTGAAAGCCGAACCATCATCAATCGGTCGTGCTTGACTTTGTAATGAATTGGCGCTGACCATTATGGACCTAGACCATCTGCAAATCCCGTGGATAGGATCCCGGGGGTGTTTGCCCCGAAACGCAAATGCCCCAGGCTCTCGGGCAAGGTTTTTCAACAAATCCCCTACCATGATCGCGGGTTGCCCGTGGGTGTCCCGGGGGTCGACCCCCCGGGATGGCCACTGATACCCGCATTACGATAACATAGCTTGCAAGCAAAGGAAAATTCTGCTTTAACATATCAAGAACTGCTACAGTGTCACAATTTTTTCACAGTTTATTGAACCCCTTCGAAAACAACACAACCCATTTCTTGATGCGACAAATTCTAGTTTATTTTGCAGAGAGATGTTCTTTTGACTCGTCACGCAATCTTTCCTGCAAAATGTTGTGTGATGAGATTCCTCTCTCACTCATCCTCATCGCTCCATTTGAGGCATATTAAATGGCATAGTTTGCCAACAACCTTGCTCCTTTTCTACTACCTGACTCTCCATCTTAGGTCGAACGCACTCCCCTAATCGCTGATTACTACTAGTATAATAAATAAAACAAACACTCACCTCTTGCAGACTTTCAACTTTAAAACTCAAATCAATCACCCTCTTTCGTCTCCCCTCTTTCGACTTTTGTACCAACTTTTGTACCTTTTTACCTCATGTCGATGGCCCAGGCGTCGGCCCAGGCCTAACCGGCTAAGCAATACCGCTGGATACCGCCGAGCCCGCCGTCCTTTTCTTTTGCATAACTTCACTAAAACATGGCTGTCGCAAGTGAAAGTTATCACAGTGATTCAATCGGGCATTCCACGGACCTCGAAACTCAAAAAAAGGAAATAGCAGTAGAGCTAAAAAAGTCGTTAGCTA
Source organism: Meandrina meandrites (assembly GCA_963693305.1). NCBI lineage: Eukaryota > Metazoa > Cnidaria > Anthozoa > Scleractinia > Meandrinidae > Meandrina > Meandrina meandrites. The sequence continues at coordinate 21,264,904 of OY855910.1, forward strand.
AGGGTGATATCTGGTGAGTTTTATCGGAAAGTTTGTGATAAAATTAAAGCTGTTTTGTAGAATTTATGCTGGGATAGAAACGGAAGTGAACAGTGTTTCATTTCTTAGCATTACTTTGGTTATTCATGTGAAGTTTATCTATAGTGCCTACTATTGTAGAGTCGCCAGATGTCAAGGCTTTCAGCAAGATTGGCGTCGGATATCCCGGCCTTGTTTTTGAACTTATGTCCAGGCGTAGTCAATCGATAGAAATCGATATAAAAAAATCAATAGCAATCAAACTCAAAGAAAAAATTCTTATTGATTGCTATCAATTGGCAAAGAGAATTAATCATAGATAATTTGTCTTGTCATCAATTCATTGGCAGTTTGTAATCATGTCGTTTCAACAGGACGTAACATGTCGATCAAAGTCGATCATCAAAAATGTAGTCGACAAGTCGATAGTACTCAATATTTGTTGATAATTGTCAATCGACAAATTTAATTTGTCGATAATCACAAGATTTTCAACTGATCATCAATTTTATTGACAAAAAAGCAGACACATTTTTCAATCGGCCACGAAAATTGTTCAAATAAGTGTGCGCGGCAACTGACGTCTTCCCTCCCGCCATATATGGTTTTTTGTATTTCCGATCAAAATCGAATAAGTTGATAATCACAAGGAATTGCGTGATCGATTTCCGATATTTGATTGATTAGTATCAAATTTGATCGACAATGATAAAATTTTATTGACTATCGAAATTATCGACATGTTATTTCCTGTTTCAAGCACGTAACTATTTTTACAATTGTTTTTGAGTATGTGTTGTGGTTCAATTTTATCCTTGGCTCAAATTTTATTTTCTTTTGTTTTAAACTCATTATCATACATTACCATACCCAAAAACAAAGGAAAATAAAATTTGAGCCAAGGATAAAATTGAACCACAACATATGCAAAATAGGAGTAGAGTATGTGGAGGAAAATTGGTGGTCAGTCAGTTATAAACTTTTGTTTGTGGTTCCCCTGACCATTACATCATTTACATAATACGCTAAACACAGAAGAAACAAATCAGTAGAGAGCAGAGTATATTAACATGAGGTCACGGCAGCCATATAATTTGGTGTTCCAAGACAAAGAAATGGTGGCTATATTGGTGTGCTAAGCTATATCACCAGGAATTAAGGTATATTTTTATCCAGACATTGTCTTTTGTTTAGGTAAACCAATATGGCTGCTGGTCACATGAGTGAATACGCTCTATTACTAAAATTTGGTTAGAAATGGCTTGGACCCCATGCACATGGTATATGAAGTGTCGTGTTTTTGGGAGCCATTGTGCAGATTAGATTGTCTGCGACACAGGCTAGACTGCATTGCGGTTTGGTAATTCCTCATTTTAATAATTCATTTTCTGAGTTCAGTGGCTTATAGTCACTTCAAAAATAAAAAAAGACAGTCATATGAACAAAGGGTCCTTTGATTATTATATCGCTGGCCCGTGAGCTGGCAAGATGATTGGCTACCCATGTTTATTATGTCTCTCAGGTAGTGCATGTTCTGCGATTGGTGTATTTTGCAGGCTGTTTTCTTGAGCATAGCCTGTAACATTTGAGAGTAATGGTATCAAGTTTGTTTTACACCATGTAGTTAACATGTCTCATGGAAAAGATTTTAAAAATTTTCACCCAGAACGTCAAACACACAGGGTTTTTGCCAGTTCTGGATTTCCAGTGGGAGAAGATGGGAGGAGCTTAGCTTGAAAACATTGATCAGTCCTAGTGATAATTTTTTCCCCGTTGGACAGCATTGTTTGTGTGATGATTTACAACAAATCCACATTTTCCCCTGGTGGGATTCCCCTGTCAGGTGTGGTAACCACTATTATACCGTTAGGACATCCATGCTGGCAACAAAACAGTATAGCACTCAAAGAGGTGATTTATATGATTAAGGACATGGGATCCTGGGAAATTTTCTTTCAAAGTGACGGAGTATTGCCTATTGCATAACTCTGTTTGATACCCAAGTAAGAATCAAGTTAATCAAGTTCATTATTTTATACATAATCCTTAAAAATGATTTTTCAGTTAAGGCTTTGTTAAGTTTCCTAAATGTTTAATTTGGAAGGTACCTTGTTGACTGTCGTTGGCTAAAGCAATGGAAGAAGTTTGTTGGATATGATACATGGGATCAGTTTGGTGTCGGGGAACAGTTAAATAATCCTGGTCCTATAGATAATTCAAGTCTTTTTGCAGGTAAGAATAGATAACAGTATAATAATTCTTAAACTCATCACCAACAAATGAGCTTGGGGAATGTGCCTTAGGTATGGTGGAGCTATGCAAGCTACTGGCAAAGTGGTGAAGGTATCCATGGCAACCCTGAGCGCGGCAACCACCAGGCACTGTCACGCTGACGGAGTCAGTGGGATACTTACCAAATCCAAATGCTTTCCCAATGAAAGGGTGGGAGGAGTAGGAACTGAAAGCATGGCTAAACTTGAGCACAAGGCCAAACAAGTAACTGCACATGGCTGGAACAGCAAGCATGTGATGCGGCCACAAATGGACTCCAATATGCATGATTGCTATGGCATGCCACTGACCAGCATTGGTTTGAGTTTAACCTTGTCAAAATTACATTTAGCCACATATACTGTAATAATTTTATTACTGTGTCAAGTTTATAAAATTATTTTCTTTAATTACTGATGATACCATGTAGAATATCTATTATCTGATACCAGAAAAAAATGCATAGCCAAGTCTTTTCTCTGTGTTATGTTTTCACTCAATGCAGTTCTCAAGATACTCCGGCCTGATACAGATTGATGTAATAATATTAATATTGAAGTGCTACATGTACATTGCACTTTTTGAAAGTTATTAAACCAGCTGCAGCTCAAGCATTTTTTAATGCAAGCAGGGAAAGTCATTTCAATTGTCTATTCAAGATTTTGTATCTACCATTGATGGAGCTGTTTGTGCCAGAGAGTATTGGTTTTGAACCACGTAAATAATTACATTAGTTAGATTGATGTAATAAATTATAATATTAATCTTGAAGTGCTACACGTACGTTGTCCTTTTTTTGCATTTTTTGAAAGTTAATATACCAGCTCAAGCATTTTTTTTAATGCACTTGAAGAGAAAGTCATTTGTTTATTTAAGATTTTGGTTGAGCTGTTTGTGTCAGACAGCATTTGCAAACAATTTTGGAAATTAAATTTCAGATGTATAATTTGGGATGTTTAATTTTCTGACACTTTTTATCTCATTTTGGACAAATTTCAGACATATTGCTGAAACATAGCTTAAGTACACAAAACACAAATTACACATGGAATGAAACAAAGTATGTGAAAATAGAAGGTTTACTGCACCCTCAAGGTTTTACAAATACACTGATGAGAAAAAAAGCAGAAATTATATCAAGCTGTTTCTTATTTTAAGCAGTGTCTGAACTAGAGCTCACTCCATAAAGAAAAGTAGGTTTACTTAACAGCTTTGGAGCACAAAATGGCTTAATGATAATTATGTAACAGGACGATAAGGACCAATGGCACTGGCAATGTAATTATCATACTATAAATGTTTTGGACGATTAAAAAATTTCACACACTTTCTTTACAGGTACTGCATGTATGCGGTAGTAGTTTTATTTTAGAGGAAGTTGGTTTCATGAAAGGGAAATTTGACTCTTACTTTCAATCTTCAGTTTCTATCAACATAAACCCAAACAGTAGTCAGCTATTGGACAGTAGCCAAAATGCTCATGACTGACAAAATTACTAATAATACATTATTTTACTGAGGGTCGTACAGGGGTATTCTCGTGACGCATGATTAGCTGATCACCAAGTCATTTGTTTATCTTGATGGGGATAGTAAATGCTATTCCCAGTGGGTGGCGCTCCATTATAAAAAACAACTCGTCTACTAAACTAATTGATTTTAATGAAAATTCATTTTATTTGCCAGTAAAAGGTGAGACGTTAGATGTTCTAAGCTGTTCTTCAAAAACTGTGTATAGGGAATTTCTTTCTTTTAAGGCAGTCCCGCCTACTGCTCGAGCCAAATGGGAGAAACAGTACCCAACCCTGTCAGAAGATAGATGGAAACAAGTTTACTCTTTAGCTTTTAATGTTACTTTAGACACGAAATTAAGAGCCTTCCAATATGAATTTTTAAATCGTATTGTTTATACAAATGAAAAACTGTTTGCGTTTAAAATCACAGATTCCCCTCTTTGTACGTTTTGTAAGAAAGAGGTAGAATCCACCGAGCATTTGTTCTTCTCGTGTAAAGTTATTGATGTCTTTTGGAAAGAAGTACTATCTTGGATGTCTGTTCATGGTATTGAAATAAATGAGATAACATTGTTAGATGTCTTGTTCGGAAATTTCGACCCAAGGGAGGATGGTATGGTGTTAAATCACATAATTTTGTTAGCAAAATTCTTTATTTACAGGTGTAAATTGGACAAAATTAATCCATCATTAGCGGTATTTAAGGCTAAACTTAAAGCAATATACAAATTAGAAACCTTTATTGCAAGAAAAAACGATGCGCTTTTGAAGCACTTTAGTAAATGGAGTTCTTTTATCTCTGCTTTTATATAGTACTTCTTTCCAAAATGTTGTAGACTCTGAACTACAGCTCTCTAGTTTAAGCCTGCCACTTTTTCTCTCCTTTATATTTCAATGACAGTGTTCTTAACTTTTTTGATTTTAAATATTGACCTTTATTGTTTTTCTCTTTTGTAAGTACAATTAGTAAGCAATGTTAAACTCCTGTAGTGCCCTGTAGTGTTAGTAAGATGTATGTATAGTTTTGTATGTATTTGTAGGTAAGTAGCATTTTGCGAAATGTAAAGTATATTCGCAGTGTGTTTTTTTTTCTCGTCATTGTCATTTTGTATTCCTTTCTTTTTACTTATATGTGTATTTGTAAAAGGAACCTTTGTAGTTGAGAAATAAAAATTGAAAAAAAAAAAAAAAAAAATGATTAGCTGATTTTATTTTCCGTGAAATGTGAATTTAATAAATTTATTCTTCGTGACCCGTGACCAGAAGGTTTTGCGTGACACGTGAAGAGCTTGAATTAATAACCGATATTCGTGATTTCGCCACTTTATTGACTTTATTTTGCGTGATTTTGAGATGCCAGACCTCAAATGTGATCTCCGTATAATTATTGTAACGTCAAACACTCTTTGTAGAGTAACAAGAGGATAAAAGAGTATGTTTCTTCCTTATTTTCGTAATTTCTTAATCAATTTTGATTTCTTCAAACACTATTTGTAGGGTAAGAACAGGATAAAAGAGTACTTATTTGAATCGTGATTTGGGAAAATGAAATTTCAATATCCGTGATCCGTGATTTGTTATTTTTTTCGTCCGTGAATCGTGCCAGAGACCCCCCCTGTACAACCCTCTTTACTGAAATGCATGGTTGGCCTTCCTTCATTTTGTAGATTTTCATTCTTTTGTCAGTTGAGTAATTATTATAAAATGATAATCATGTAATGAAGTGTAAGATGGCTTCTAATGCACTCAATTTTTTTTTTGTGTGGTTGCTTGATTTAAAGCTGGCAGTGTTAGCAGGATATCCTAATTTCAAGATTGAACTGTTAACTTGTTAAATGCTTGTTAATATGCACAATAAAAAGGCGTACTGTAGTAACTGTACGGGGATAAGTGTTGTTGTGGACCTGAGAGCTGCCTGCCATGAGATGGGTGTCTTGGTGCATAGAGGCACAGTGGCATGTACTTAACCACGGCAAATTGTAAAAAAAAAATAAAAGTACTCTAAAGATATATATGTTATTTGCCGGCTGGGAGGTCTGTATAGTGAAAAACTGTGACTGAGGTCTTGAAAATGCTGCCCGAGGCCTCAGGCCAAGGGCAGCATTTTCAAGGCCGAGGTCACAGTTTTTCACTATACCGACCGACCCAAAGCCGGTAAATAACTTATTTTTTTCCTAACTTAATGCGTTTAGTTAAAAAAAACGTACAAAGAATGATTGTCTTGCAAAATGCGTTTGTTTTGCACGCGAGCATCCAATGTAGTTCAGTCGATAGCTATAAAAGAGTGAAGAATGATCTGTTTACCACAAAAGAAAATAAATTCACTACAATCCACAGTACTTATGGAAAAGGTCATGATTAAAAGAGAACAGCATCTGGTGAAATAGCTATTTACATTTGTTGTTAACAAGTCAATAAAAACCTATTGTATTTGCGAATTCAAAGTGAAACTGATCGTGAAACTGAATGAAGTTAGAAATGTGTAGTTTGGTCGCCGCCTGCACACGGCACGATATCAATTGCGAGAATTTGACTGTTTTTTATCAAAGAATCTCATTTTCGTGAATGGTGGTAAGCAGTGTTCGGATTTTGGAGTTAAGTATTAGAGAGGCAAGCTGTTTGAACGAATATATCGAGTCTGTAAACCAGCGACTTGCAGTTAACCGCAATGGCGTGAAAAATTATCAGTACAAACAACGCACAATGCACAAACAACGATCGACAAACTACGGTCATAAAACTATAACTTGATTTGGTCAATTGAGAGAACTCCAAGGCCTTTAATTAATTCCGTTACTTATTATTTTAGCTTTTGAAAGGATAAATCGCGTATGTAAACCGGTGACTTGCAGTTTACCGCAATGGGTTGAAAATCAGTGCGAATCGACAAGCTACGGCCATAAAAATGGTATATATTGATTTTGTCAATAAAGAGAATCAATACTCGCCTTTTCGAGAACTTCAACTTTATTCCACTGCTTATTTGCCCTTTACATTTACAACGGTTGCTGCGCAACTACCTCGATTTTGGAGAGCAAAACTTTCGAGGGCTTGTTTGTTCGTCAAATCCCCGGGGGGGGGGGGGGGGGTACTTGACAGAATCTCGGGTAGGGAGGTGCGGCCCGGCCGCCCAAACCCTGACCCTGTTTAAGACACGAATCTCTAATTTTCCTACCCTGTTTAAGACAGAATGCCAATTTTTGATACCCTGTCTAAGACATTTGTTGTAGCATAACCAATCGGGAATTAAGCTTGGTATCAATACCAAAGTCAATGGAAGTCAACACTAAGGAAGAACATGTAAAAATTCAGCTTGTGGCTAAGCTCCTATAAAATAAACATATTTGGTTATCCTGTTTAAGACATTGGTCCATGTAAAGATACCCCGTTTAAGACAAAAAGGGGCGAAATAGATACCCCGTTCAAGACAAAAATCCTGAAAACCATACCCTGTCGGGCCACACGTCCCCGTTAAGCCCTTATAAGGGAGTGCCCCCCCCCCCCCCGGGGCCAAATCAAACTGACAAAAGCGTTACCATTGCCCGTGGGCAGATATAGGAGAATCTTGCCCGTGCTAAGAACCAATCAGATTGCAGGATTCGTTGCCGTGCCCTCTTGGAAAAAAAATAAAAGGTTTTAATTTTCACTGTGTGTAGTTTGATAGTTAACACAAATCCTGTCAATTTACAAAACTTTTAAAAAGTTCCAAGTGTTTGAAAATGCTGTAATGCAAACTTGTTGGCACCATGGCAAAAGTAATTTTGTTCGGGCGTGGAGCATTGGAAAAGCAAGAAACTCATCTGATGGAAAGGACTAAATAAATATCTACCCTCAGCATCTGAATTATTATTCTCTTCTTACTTTGAATTCATCATAAATGAAATCTCCACAATTTTATACAAAAAACTGGTTGAGACCTTTGACCACGGTGGAGGCATGTACCTACCGGTACATGTATGTCAAATGTCAAGCTCTTGGGAAGGAAGCAATGATATCTCTGGTGAGGCACACATAGATTGTGGTCAAACTGTGAGTGCACTTCACCTCAAGAAGCCAAAGAGGGCTAAATTAAAAGGAGCCCAAAGCATCACTGCTATATCGATATGGAGTGAGTGATTGGAAACAAGGAGTTAAAAAATGTCTTTAACCCATTGACATCTGTGCCGTCTGTAACCAGCCTTGATGAACGTTAGCCTTTGTTCCGCTTCTGAAGTTATCAGCTTTGACCACAAAGGGTATCACAGATACTCAAGATCTTTAGAAGGAAAAGAGTAAAAACTCCAAGGAAAATTTTTGTCAATCACCTTTGGCTACTCCATGGTACAAATTTCATGTAAAAACTTGCAATGGATTATGCTTTCTTGACAATTGTTACACTGAAAGCAAGCCCAGTAGAAGGCCAACAACTGTAGCAAAAAGTAAAGAAAGGAAGACAATGGAAAAGCAAAAAAAGAAAAATGATGACAAGCCTGAAGTGGTAGGGCGCTAAGTTCTGACCCAAAACTTTGAATTTTGCGCATGTCTGAGCAAAGATGTCCTAAAATGTGATGCTAGTGGAAAGAAAGGCATGCCTTCATGTTGCAAATTCTGTTTTGAGTAGACTGGAGCTAATTTATCTTATAACTGAGCAAAAAATGTGAAGAATGTCCAAAAAAATCTTTGAAAGTAGGAACCAAGAAGACCTTGAGAGATAAGTTGTTTAACTGTGCTGCCCCCAGACTTTGGAATCTGCTTCCATCTACCATCGTCTATTTCCAGTTTAAATATTTTCAAAAGTACCGGTAGACTTAAGACTTTTAGATTGAATAAGGCATTTTATTAATTAATATGTTATTTGTTTTTTACTATTTTGTGATGCATTCTTTTATTGTTAAAACAGAATTTTTCGAATAGTAGTTGTAAATTTGAGTCTTATTTTTAGTAATACCGGTATCTTATGGTAAGATGCAGTTGAATATTTTATAGAAACTGTGGGACAGTTTGAGTTATTCGGTATTAAGTTATGTATTATTATTATTAAAATGAATTATGTCAATGTGACATAATTATATTTTGTAAATTGTGTGCCTAAATGGTGCAGGAGACTGGGTCTGAAGTTGTAAAATTATATCATTCTTATTGCAAATTCTCAAAAATGTTGCTTCCAGCATTTTTAATTTGGGAAGGTTTGATAACAGTGCTCTTATAATATCTGTTTTTAGCTGATGGCTGTACTCTAAAGGAACACCTCATTGATGAGCTTGATTACAACTTGCTACCCAAAGATGCATGGTTTAAGCTTGTCTCATGGTATGGAGTGACATCAGAACAACAGGCTCTACCAAGAAAGGTGGTGGAACATGGCATGTATGTCAAAAGCTGTAAGGTTGAGGTGTACCTGATGGAGTTCAAACTTTCCCAGCACTCAGATCCTAAGACATTAGTCACAAGACAGTTCAGTAAAGGAGACACTGTTGGTAAGTAATCCAGACATATACCGGTACTATTAAAATCCTTGAGATCTCTCAGAGATCATTTGACATTGAAAATTGGAACTACAGGTGAACAAGTTCTTTCCAGTTGGTATAAATATTTTCGTTTTGTTTTGCAGTACAGTTATCGCCATTATCGCTGTATTGCATAAGGCAATAAAACAACAACAAAAAACATTTAATATGGTGGTATTTTGTTTTGCATTCCCAAATTAAATGTTTATTTGGTAGTTGGCCATCTATCCCTTTCACCTCTTGTGGCTGCTTACAAGAGCTGTTCTTGTACATTGCCACCATTTTCTTGCCCCAAGGGGGTCTGCTTACAACAGCTTCCACTGTACTCGGCATCTGCAGTCCTGTGCATACATGTGTGTTGTACTTCAATTTTACCCTTGACACAGTAAATAATTGTGTTATTTCCTTTTTTGTGGTGTATGATGACAATTTATAATTATGAATATATATATAAGACAAAGGAAAAATGGGCAGTCTCATTATTTGAAGGGCCGCGAAAGAAAACGTCCCCCTCGAATTTTGGCAAAATTGAACATTGTCAAAAACATTCCAAATTTCACATGCAGGTTTGTTAATGTGTGCTTTACACTGACCTGTATCTCATTTCGTGTGTCTTTGCTTTCCTGTCGATAATTATCGTATGCAGAAATGAAAATAAAGTGCTGGCAGCTTTCATTCTTCACAGTCAGCCAGTAGTATGAGTTTTTCAACACAATGCGTGGTCATCTTTCTTCGTAGGGTTTTGTAAGTGTAACGGGAAGGCGAGAAGAACTTCAAACGCACCATTACAAGAAATTGCGATGCCGCAGCCATGTTTTCATTTTGATTTGCCTTGGGGGGGGGATTAGAAAGGGACTGGATACCACATTGTGAGGTTGAGCTGACGTGTGAGAAAAGGAAAAAAGATGGCGATTTGCTTGTGAGAATAAAATGCTTTGAGTGCAACCGTCTGGTGGTTGAAGGACATCATTAAGTCTGGATACTCGCAAGTCAATAGCATCTCTCGAAGAACTGAGGGTTGTTCTGCGCTTTGTTTGCACAATAGCGCTATTTTAGGCGCTGGAGGTGAAAGTTGTCCGACAAAGGCAGGTTGATCCAGGCGGGAAGTCTAAGGCAGGTTTCTTGTCGGGAACTTTGTCAGCACGTGTTTTGCAGTGTTGGCTGGGATGCTGCGGCATCAAAGTTGCCGATAAGCGAGCTGGTTTTAGACGTATCAAAATTGTTGGAGTGTTGCGGGCAGGACCTCTCCTGTCGACAAAATTCCCGGTACCTCATTAAATATTCATCGATCGATCGATCAATCGATGCAGCCGAAAACCAAAAAGTGCGTGAAGTCCTGTCTTGATTTCGCGGGAGTTTTTGTAGTGTGTGTGATGCGATGATGCAAGGATTGGAGAAGTGAGAGCAAACAGTGCTTTACTGAAAGCAAAACTAAGATGTAGTATGAAAACCAGCGTTAAATTTAACGTCGACGGCGACCGCCATGCATGTTTACTTCGCGTTCGTTAAATCGGATCGACAGAGCGCGTGTCGTGTCACAAAAGTAGTCGAGTGTTGTGGAGCCAAACAAGGAAAAACAAAAAAAAAAAACAGCTAACTGCAAGCACACCGGATGGAAAGCTAACCGCAAGCAAACCGAAGTGAAAGCTAACCGCAAGCAAACCGGAGTGAAAGCTAACCGCAAGCAAACTGCACTCAAGGCTAACCGCGGGCCTAGGGTTAAGCGTTTGGTTTATAGCTCAAATGCTAACCCTAATCCCAAATTTTAACCCTAAACTGAAACGCTAACCCTAAACCTTGGAGTTAGGGTTAGAGTTAAAGTTTAGGCTAGGGCTTAGAGCTTGGTTTAAAACAGCCATAACTGGTTAACCGGTTAACCTTCGCTGATTTCATTGTTTCAACAAATGAAAGGCTTCTTTTGTTTATGCCTTATCCAATTAAGACGTTGCAAGCGAAAGCCGTGTTTTTTTGCATGCGTAATTTATGGAGAAAGAGACCAAACAACAGCGAAAGAAATACCGGGCAATGTTGAACACACATAAACAAAGCTACATGCAAAATTTGGAGTTGTTTTGACAATGTTCAATTTTGACAAAATTCCAGGAGGACGTTTTCTTTTGCGGCCTTTCATTTGTTGCAAGTTGAAAAATTCACTTTTGAGCTTGAATAAGTCTACTTAGCGCTTTTGTTAACCTAATTGGTGTTCCGGTAACAGTGGCCTAAATAGCACTCCTGTTAGCCTAAATAAGCTTAGATTGCTTATGGTTGGCCGTTGGGGTTTATTCAATTTCAGCTTATTAAACAGTTTGTTTCAATCTGCAGCCTGCAAAAAATACCTGCTGAGGAAAAAGAAATTGTGTTAAGGGTGAATTTGAACCACAAATATAAATTATGTAACATGTCTGTGGATCCCGGTGTTTTTGAGTTCCGCTGGCATAATGCCAGTCAGAACTCTGTGTCAGCAAATGTGATGGAATATGCATAACAAGAATGGAATCACTGGTAGGAATGTGATGTGTAACAATAGGGAAATCGGAACCAATCAAAGAATCAGAACAAATCAACACAAGCTTGTGGTACAGTATAATCCAAACTTATCAACACAGCTTACTGCACAATCCGAGGGCTGATCTACTAACTTTGCATCAAAGTTTTTCACATAAAAATGAATAAAATATTTTTAAGGTATTTCCTTCAAATCAGTTGCATTGAGGGCTTCTGCATTTCTTATGCAGAAGCTTTTTGTATTTTTTATGCAAAAGCACAATGTACAGGCTATCACATCATCTGAACACTGATTGAATTCATTTGGCATTTGAAAATCGTAGGCACAACAGTAATATAAGCTAAATCTCGCTGGATTTACAAGTTCTGTCTGCCATGTCTTGGGTTTCAGAGTATTTCACATTAATCACAATGTTTCAAATTGATGGTAAATCCATTCTCAGGGTTCTGTATTATTACTTGAAAGTGTTTTTTGAATATTTCTAACTATGCTAACAAACTATTTGGAGCACAAAGTATTCCTGGTAATAAAATGGGGAAAAAAAATCAGTAATTTGTCAAGAAAAAACGTAGGCACGCAATGCATACAAGAGTTATTTTTTTAGAAACCTTTCTGACTGTGTGATATTGGATTTTGGGTAGCAAGAGAGAATTATTACCAAATGTTTAAGAGTGTACATCAGAACTCTTTCAACAAAGATTTGTTTCGTTCAAAAGGCAAATTTTCATTCCATTGAAAAACAATAACTTAAATTCAATTATTTAATTGTCACAGAATGACAAGTTTTTATTCTGTTGCCATATCGATCGTGGTTGATTTGAAATTAACAGCAAAGTTATTCGAAATAAACACAAATACCAGTTATTTAAAGAAAAATGTTAATGAGATGTATTCAGTGCTTTCAATAAGCACCGACGGCCGACGAAAAGTGTTGGCTACTTTGCTCAGAGAAGTTGGCTACTTTTTCCCCTAAAGTGAAGTAACTAGTGAAAGATCCTTTCAAACCTTGTTGATGCAGTCGGCTACTCTATTTTAACCAGCTGCCTACTTCAAATTTTATTGAAACCCCTGTGTATTAAATGTGTGAAACACTAAGTAAACGCTAATGATCAAGATGCCAAAATGACTAAATAAATTAATTAAATTATTTTCAGTGGGCGACATGGAGTCTCCTGCAATAGAAGCTCTTAGACTTTTACGAATTAACTCTTCAAGAGAAACATTTGAAGGGAACATTTACAAATTCAAATCATGTCTCCTTGCTAGAGGTTATCCAAAAAATCTGATCGAGATACTCCTTTCAGATATGAAATTCACAGAAAGGGAATCGGCGTTACGACAACAACATGAAAGCCAATACAATGGCGAAATTCTTTAACCTCCTGTGGGGACAAGTGCAATAAAACGTTTGTTCTAAAGGATCACATTAAATTGCGTTTAAATAATCAAGAAGTGTTGATTAACAAGGCTGTGTCAAAAAATGTTTATAGTGAAATTCAATCCAAGTATGAAACCCCTCCAACTGCACAAGTGAAATATACAGAACAGTATTCTAACACGTGCTTGGAATGGCAGAAAATTTACAGTTTACCCTCTAAGGTACTCATAGATATAAAATCAAGAGAATTTCAGTACAAAATCTTAAACAGATACTTAACAACAAACTCATTTCTTCACAAAATTGGTTTGATTGCCTCACCATTATGTACTTTTTGTGGATTGGAGAGTGAGTCCCTCGAGCATTTACTGATTAGCTGTTCATTTACCAGTGATTTTTGGCTGGACTTCATTGATTGGTGCAGTAATGCAAATATCTTCCTAGAGGAACTTTCTGATATAGATAAGCTCTTTGGAGTTTGGAAAAGAAAAGAAGATTTCTTATTACTTAATCATCTTTTAATTTTAGCTAAACATCATATTTATGAATGCCGGAAAAACAACACCCGTCCTTCTTTTCGGGTCTTCATTAAAATTCTTAATTATATATACCACTTGGAATTATATACAATGAAATCAAATAATCAAGAAGACAGCCATAATCTTAAATGGAAAAAATATACTGTCTGATAGTTTAGAAATTTCTTAAAGTGCATATGAAGTAAAAAATAATTACTGCTTATTTTTAAGGCTTTTCAAAATAAAGACGAATGGCGTTTTCCTTTTTGAAATATCTTTTTTGTTTTAGAGATATTTAGGTTTTTGTATTATGCAAATGAGGTAAGTGATGACGTCATTAATCGTTCCACGAAAAGGTAAATCACTTAATCAAGCATATCTCTTGGAGTATTAAAGCGGTGTTCTTAAAACTTGGCACCATCACTGCTCATCATAAAATGCACAAGATGGCACCCGTTGCACCATTGCCATGGCAACAGTTTTGCCGCAAAGACTTATTTCTATGAACACTGACATTCCCAGTTTATTCTTAACCAAAGGTGATGCACTCCCAACAAGCTAACGAAGATAGTTAAGCTAAGATGGGTACCACGTGTGTTACATGCCAGACCCACTGTTCATTTTTAAAGTGCTGCAAATGGAGATATTTGGGTTTATAACAGAAGGAGACTGGATCCAAGACTGTTGCCATGGCAACGGTGCAACGGGTGCTATCTTGTGCCTTTTATGATGAACATTGATTGTTCCAAGTTTGAAGAACACCGCTTTATATTAGTACTCCAAGAGATATGCTTGATTCAGTGATTTATCTTTTTGTGGAACGATTAATGACGTCATCACTTTCCTCATTTGCATATTACAAAAACCTAAATATCTCCATAACGAAAGAAGATATTTCAAAAAGGAAAACGCCATTCATCTTTATTTTGAAAAGCCTTAAAAATTTATAAGCAGTAATTATTTTTTACTTCATATGCACTTTAAAGTGTAAGTCCTCTGAGTAGCCAAAAAGGATTTTTAAACAAAGTATTAGAAAATTATCAGTATTATTGTACTGTAATGAAAACGTTATTGGGAGCTGTTTAGTACGAACGAATTGTATAGAAGCGTTTGTATAATTTATTGTAGTTGTATAATTGTAAATGATGTGTGTAAGTAGCGTGTAAGTAGTCTTAGTATTTTAAGTAGTGTGGGCAAATTCATTAAAAAAAAAAAATGAAAGCCGGAAAGAACTCTTGCCTTTTGCAACACAATATCAACCATCAGTGCCCAACCTCAAACATGTTTTAATGGGAAAATGGCACCTGATACAAAATCAATAATGTCGTATAATTTAAGAGGAGGCATTTTCAGATATTACTACTGAGACTTTTTCTTTGTTTTTAAGCTCCTGTAAGCGGAGACCCGGAAGAAAATCCTATTAACAACCTCTGTATCTTGTTTTTATCAATCAACTTCACATCGCCGTTCATCACAATGATTTTACAGTAATTACAGTACCATATTTCAGTGTTTGTTTTGTCGTCATCCACGTCCAGTTACAATACAGTATTTATTGTTAGCTGGGCAAGCTCCCATAAGCAGCCATCTATCCCCTACACCTCTTGTGGCCGCTTACGAAAACCATTCTCGTAAGCGGCCAGCTCCAGTTATGGACACTTTTTTTGCGTCCTGAGGGTGTCCACTTATGAGAGCTTCGACTGTATTCATAAAAAGTTGGGACCAGAGTAGCAAGTCTGGATAATTGAGAAATCCAGATAATCGAGGAACGGATAATGGAGGTTCGACTGTACGCAATGCTGCAGTAGCTGTTGCTACCACCATTCCATCAATTGTAATTTATAGGGCTTTAACAATATTTGCCTGCTTGACAAATACCTGTGCCTTAGTAACCAGCCCTTGAAATGCTGTCACACAGCATGGTGAATATGGTATCGTAGTCTAACTTATGTGGCAAACAAACAGTGATTCTCTAAAAATCCCTGTTGTTGAGAAAAAATACTTGATACAGAATAATCCAGCTTGTTAATGGCATTTCAGGTCATGTTATGTCAGGAATGAGAACACTATTTAATATAGCAGAGGAGGCTGAAACAAGAGTGTGGACCAAGTACATGAGTAATACATATGAGCTTCTCAGTAATCTGGAATACACTGTGCAGGATGCTGGTCTTTATCAGGGACAGGTACAATGTAACTCAAAGTTTTACTAGTATGACTGTTTTAAGGTGATTCCACTGAATTGCATTGCGCATCCTTGCTGCGCATGAGTTTTCGCGTCATTTAGCGCGTGCACGAGCGCGCGCGCACACACAACATTACGGCTTTTCTTTTAGGTTAAGCTCAGAAGAGAAATAAATGGTCATTTTCTTCTAAACGAGCACGGTGACCCCCATTTTTTAATGCATAAATTTAAAAGACATCCGGTTGACTACAATATATCGCAATTTAAAGAAAAGTTAAATACTCTACTTTGAGATATTTTTATTTGAATGCTTTAAAAAGTACGTTTGAGGTAGTGCTGCTTACGCACGCACGCAGCAAAATCTTTAATTTCTTTCATAATCTTAATTCCAGTTTAATTAAAATAGTTTATTATGTAAGATTAAAGTCTATTTCGTTGAACTGCTTCGATATTTTTACGCAAGAAATGATTTTTTCTAGAAATGATAGTTCCCTTTTCGGATTATGAGGGTTCCTAGTATGAACCTCGTGAGTCATATGTTTACTATAATAGCCATCCATGTTGAACAAAAACGAGCACGGTGACCCCCATTTTTTATTGCATTTTTGTAATGCTTATAACATAGTTATGAACTGGACCAAGTCTTAGAAAATTCTAAATACTCCTTCTTTTTCAGTGGAATCACCTTAATTTAAAAATGTACTTGATTTTTGGGGGGTAACAGTATAGTTCCTGAATCAACCAGTAATATTCCAAATATAAAATCTCTTGGAACTAAGTGATGTGCTATCTAGATAATGGCCTTTTGTTGTTTATTATATTAGACACAATGTTTAGACACATCAGTATCACACCCTTGTCTTGGCTATTCAAAAATGGTTATTGGATAACAGAATGATGCATCTGTCTAGAGCTTAATTTCAAACCATGTCAAACCAGAAATCAGATAAAAAAGAAATACAAATATAATAATAATAATAATAATAATAATAATAATAATAAATTAACATTGTATTAAAATCTTACTAAAAATTATAATAATGATAATAATAATAATACAATAATTATAATTATAAAAAAAATAATTATAATAATTATTATTAATTAAATTTTTTAACTCCAAAAAGGTTTACTCAAAAATTTGTGACAGCCACACTAAAAGCATTTCATACCCACTCATACCCAGCCTTGATGAGCATTGGCCTTTGTTCCACTTCTGAAGCCATCAGCTTTGACCAAAAAAGGCATCACTGATACTCAAGATCTGTAGAAGAAGAAGATCTTTCCAATGATACCCAGAGCAGAATGATTGCCTGAAATGTATTGCACCAAAATGCATTGAAATTGGAGTGAAAAACTCCAAGGAAAAATTATTTATGTAAAATTTTGCATTTGGATTATGCTTTCTCAACAACTCTTACACTGAAAGCAAGCCCAGTGGAAGGCCAACAACTGCACTTACATGTAGCAAAAAGATAAGAAAGGAAGAATAAGGAAAAGCGAAAAAAATTAAAAAAAGCAACAACCAAAATGCCTAGGGCACTTTCTGACCCCAAAACTTTGACTTTTTCGCATGCCTAAGCAAAATTCTGTTTTGAGTACAGTAGACTGATGCCAATTTAGTTCATAACTGAGCAGAAAATGTGAAAAATGTCCAAAAAATGCAGTTTTTTTAAATCTCTGGACAGGGGTCAATGGGAAAAGGATCAGAACTGCCCAATAATAAAATATAAGCATTTCTTGTATGAACTGCACAATACATGGACTGCTTCACAAGAAGCTGTCAAAACACTACAATTCCAGCAAATCTGTCTCAAACACAGAGTAGTTTCATTACTTTGCCATACATCCAAGAAATTATAGAACAAATTGCAAAAATTTTGAATCAATTCAACTTCAATGCTATCCATAAACCCGTAAAGGCCATTGTTTCCATCTTAAAAAAGGCTAGAAGGACAAGTTTGATCAAGATCCAGTGACAGGACTTGTTTATAAAAATTAACCGCAGAGACTGTGAGAAAGTTTGCATTGGATGAACATCACGAGCATTAAGATCTGGAACAAAAGAGCATAAACAAGCTGTTTTAGGGGTACCAAAAACTCTCTTGGTGCAACATTACATAATGCAAAACAACCACAAATTTGATTTTGACAATGTAAAATTTGAAGACTGTTGTTCTCAATCGTTATGCAGATTGTTTTTAGAAGCATTGCATTCTGTTTGCAAACCATATTTTATAAACAAATACATGCACATTCCAGACATGTTCAAAGTCTTGCTTGATCCTTAGTGGGTTCTCATCTTCTTAAAAATACCTCATTTACATCTGGACCATGTTTTTTAATTACTGCTGAAGAAGGTTGCAGTATTTTAACTGAAACGTCCCATTTTCTTACAATTTTAGTCAGTGACAACAAATTTTTTGTTTTAATATAATCATGCCTGACTACAGCTATGGTATTTTTAAACTTGTAGGCACCTTCTCAAGGTCATGATTGTTGGTGAAAAAGTTTAATAAATAGTTTTTAATAGTGATATAATTTATATTGTTGATATTTTTTAAGGTTCTTATTATAGAGCAAAAAAACCAGGATGGTACCTGGCAACGCCAAGCACGACAAAGGTAAGTTGGTGAGTTTGTCAGTAAGTGATGACAATTGAAACTGGTTTTCAAAATTACAAATTATTACTATACTCATGTTGTTTCCTGAAGTTTAATAGTTTGAAAACTTGCATGGCACAAAAAGTTGGCTTTGACACATACATATACAGTACAGCCACAAACCCGACAAACCATCACAATTTAAGTGCATTCTGTGCTAAAAACATCAAAGAAGTTATGTATTATCAATAGGAAATAAAACAAGTGTGGTCAAGATTGCACAGAAAGGGAATGAGATGTCCAGATTACAAATCATGAACCTGGAAAATATATGATGCCAGTATTTTTTTTAAGATGCAAAAGCCAACCATTCCTTGTATAGAAATGGTGCTGATGCAAACTAACTGTCTTTTATTTTTCTTTACAGTCCATACTCATCTTCAGTGGTAAGTTTCTTAAAAAAAACTTATTTTTTACTACACATTTACAAAAGGTTTATCACTGGAGTACTGTATCTAGTATGCAGTGAGTTACATTACTGTGTGGGTGCAATGCAGTGCATATGATGTATCACCAAGTGCGCATCTCAAATATAAAAGTTGTTGTTTTCCTTTAAACCTACAGCTGTACTCATGTACTGGCAATTCCCAATTAAAAACTCAGAGACTCAAAGGGCAGTGCAGAATGCGAAGTGGCTGATTAATTAAAAGTGCAGTGTTTCATATGTTTTGTTTGTTTACCTCATTTCAATAAAGACGTAACATGCCAGACATGATGCGCACACTCATCTTTACTACGCCATAACGCTTTTTCTTTTGCAGCATTGTACCTTTATTTTTTTGCAAAACACTGTAACATGATACTTTTGTTTTTCACTTCAAAGTTTGTCACAGGACACTTTTGTTTTCCTTTCAAACATTATTTCCACTATAATAATTTTGTCATTACTCTTTATTTTAACTATTGAACTATTGTTGGACCAAGAAACCAGAAAACTTGAATCCCCATGAACTCAAAGGTCCTCAAACCTCAGCTGGTTAAAATTTGGTTTCCTCAACACACACTTTTGAATGCCTCAAAATCCCAAACTGCTTCTGGTTGTCTGAGCTGTCACACTTTTGGCCAGTCAGCGCAATCTATATTATGTTGTCCCATTTTTCCACTTGACTGAGTTTTAACATGATGTAGGATGTTTCATTTCAGGCCTCGCGCATGGAGTTGGTGTACATTTACGTTACAAAAATTGTCTCGCGCTACATTTCTTATCATTGCTCCTCATTCTGGAGGCCAATTTTCGTAAAACTTGGCAGAATAAAACTTCAGTCTATGTGCACTAAAAATGACATTGTTTTTCTTGATAAGATCTCTTTACAAGAGCAAGAGCAAAATTCCCAAAATGTGTTAGCGAAAAATTGCCATTTTGCCCTTGATTTTTCACCCGCCAGCGGAAAGCACTTTTTTTATTTTAAACTTTTCCGTCAGAGAAGTTAATGGAAGAAGGTATCTTTGAGGTGCTCTTTAGTTTTGCTAAAAAATGATGTAACTCCATCACTTTTGTTTAATTTGTCAAAAAAGAAATAGTTCAAAGAGTAGCGTGAGACAAAAAATGAATTTCAAAACATCTCATTTCATATTGCGCTTCTTCGCGCGTTTCGCGCACTTCATGCACTTTTTGCTTTTGGATAAATGTTGCATTTTGTAGCGTTTTGCCAATCGCACATTTTACGCCCTCTGTGATTTTGCCTTTCGCGCCCTTTCTATGTTTCTTTTTTTTTTTCATTCTTGCTCTTTTTGCAAATTTTGCTCATTTTGCTAGTTTTGCTCTTTGAAAATTCTGGCCGACGCTGTTTCAAAGCCTAATTAACTGCAGAATTCCTTCCACAAAATGAACACCGGCGATGCTCTCTACGTTTTCTTTTACTTTCAGCGTTAACAAAAATACTCCTTTGTATTTTCTGAAGCACTACAGTAATTTTCTTAATCGATAAACTCAACTGAAAACAAAGAGTTTCAGTATTAAAACAACGAAGAAGCAAAATCTCTGGAAGATGCGTATCAGATAACACCATGTGCGTGTCAAATATGTTTGTGCTCAAAAGCCAAAAATTCCGAACTAAAGATTGAAAAATGAAAGAAACTTGAAAGAAACTTTGTTTCAAATTAAATTTCATTTAAGATGAAGCCAAGAAGTGTATTCAAAGGCGTCGAAATATCGAAAATTTCAAAGCCGTGAAATGCTGCACGCAAGATCTAATTATTCACATAAAACATGCTGAAGTGAAAGTTTTAATTTTAGCAGATGGCTTTCACAGTCAATTGTTCACTAAATGGATTTACCGATCCTTCTAAAAATTCCATCCAAACTCAAAGCAATAATGAACATTACCATTTTGTTCTCAGAAGTCTTGAGAAGCAGCATTTGGAAGCGCCATAACACCATGTCTTCACGGCCGTGAAAGGAAAGAAAATCCTTCATCACCAAGGTTTTAGCACTCTGTACTCGATGATTTTCCATTTTGGAGCCGCTTAAAAATTTATTGGTGTCGCTCCTTTTCATTTTAAACCCCAAAGAGGGAATTTTTCGTGTTCAGAACTAAAACAAGCCCTTGAAAGTTTGTAAACAAGAGCCACAACAGGCCCAGGGTTCTCCTTTTCAGGCGGTTACCCGGAAAAATTTACCGCCTGTAGCACCACTTCTTACCGCCTAAAATCGCTTGGAATCCCAGAGAATTCAGCAGGTAAAAGAATAAAAATAATACTTTTGGCGGGCTTTCTGTCAAATTCTTTCGTGGCAGATGTCATTTCTTCGCAAGCGCACTTTTGTTGTTCACATTCAGTTTTACAATGAAGCAGCAGAAAACGATGTTCTCCTTTCTGTTCTCCTTACCTGGAAACAGGTAAGAGTAATTTCAGAGGTAAACAAATCTCTAATGGGCAGGCAATGAAAAATCTGTTACTTGAACTTCCCGATCAAAAGTGCCAGCTTGACAAACCTTGTATTGCTCTGTATTGCTGAATTGACCAACACTCTTGTTTGGTGAAAGAAAAGGCAGTCTTTGTCTTAAAATCTTTTTCATTCATGTCAAAAGTGTTTAAAACGTTTTCAGACGACATTTCGAGAGTAGCCTTGACAATAAAATCCTTGAACAACATGAACGAAATACGAATAAAAATTATGTGACGTTGTGACGTTTTGTTTGCGATTTGACGGAAGACCGATGTAAATCTAGATAAAACTGTGTAGCGCAATAACTATAATACATTCAGTAGTTTGAGTAAATACTGAATGTATTATTGACGGAAGACCGCTGATTTTGAAGTGACACTTCACATAAGCAGAGCGAGGTTTCCCAGAAAGTAGCTATTGGCAATTTTTCTTTGTCTTTATTATACTTGAGAGACAAGAGTACCGGTACTAGAGTATTGAACCACAAAATGAAACACTTATAAATTTTTAATTACTGAAGAATTTACACTTTTGTCTATGTATTCATCAAAGTAACTTTCATTCAAACTTTTATCAGGAATGTTTTTTATAAATTAGACTCCTTATGTTGAACAAGTGAGCAGCAATTATTAAAATTCGAAAACTAGTAACATCCGATGATATTACTTTGCGACGCGATGTTGACCGATATGGCGCAGAAGTTCAATTTGCAGTCTGTATAACCATAGTTTAAAAAATGGCTGAAATTCAGCAAATGTTTTACCGGTTTGGAGAACGGCCTTACCTGTTGTGCAGAAAACTAGGGAGAACCCTGCAGGCCATGAGTCAAGACGAAAAACCTTCTTTCTAGAGCCCCTAGAGTTCTCTAAAAATATGGGCAGAAGACAGATTCTGATTGGTTTATTTCCCCTTATTGTCTATAGAACAAAAGGAGAACCAAAAAGTCTCCAGCGAGGGAGGGAAAGGACATTTATTAACACGTGTTTTTACGGCCGGTTACGGTCGGTTTAGGAAATTCGGGGGTTGTCACGCACAGCCGGTTACGGCCGGTTTAGGAGTCAATGGGTTAAATATCCGTGCCTATTCCTAAGGAGCCGTTGTGCATTTCACATATTTCAAGTCAGAACGTTGCTTGAAACGTGTTTTGGATTAATTAAAAGATCTTGAGCTTCAAAATATTTGCCCTTAATTACAATCGTAAATAAAATTTGAGGCGTGTGGAATTGAAATGTTGACAGCGACACCTGCGTAGCTCAAGTGTTCATGCAGACACAGATTAAAAGCAAAACACGCAAAATAGGCAAAAAGGGCCGGAAAGAAATGAAAGTTTTTGCTGGTGCGAAAGGCAAAAGCAAAATACGCCAAAAAAGGCGCGAATGGGCAAAAGCAAAATTAACAACAGGGGCAAAAATAGCGAAAATAGCAAATCCAAGGCGCGTTCATGAAAGCACAAAATACGACCCAAAGTGTTACGCTGCTTCCGAAGTTCTGACTCAAACCCACCTCATTCGTTCACTCCTTGCGGCAAAAGCTAAAGTGTTCTCGAAAAAAAACTGATAGTGATGGAAACTGCATAAAATTTGGTACAAAATGGTACGTGTTTGAAGAAGAAGAAATCAGTAATATGCAAATTCTTAGGATTTTTGTTTATTTTGCTTTGTACACCAACATCGTGCGCGTGGCCTTCAACTGTCATGAAAGTCGTTTCTCAATGGGTAATAGACAGATCAAATCAAAAAACATATCTTTTGGAAGGGTTTTCAAAGCGCAGCACAGCTAAAGTATTGTTTCGTGGTTGATTGGAAATTTGCACCAAAAATCCTGATACAAGTTTTTGCATATTATTTTAATTACGAAGGCACTATGTCTGATATTTACCAGGGCTCTGCAATGAGAAGCTCTTGTTGATTGTTTTGTTTTTCAAACACTGCGAGTTCTGGGAGAGTTCGATGGCAGTTGTTTTACTGTCGGTACTAAAACTAGTTAGAACACTAATTTTTTTTCTTTTTTTTTAATAGTTTTTATTGATTTGCAAACATGTATTACAAATGTTATTAATATTGATATTAATGATAATTACAAATAATAACTAACAGTTAATTTAATTCACAATTTAAATATTTAACAATTTAACTAAGGGCCAATTCGCACTAGCGGACAAATTTTGTAACAATTGGTAGATTTCATCACTTGTGTGTCACTTGTTGCAGAGAACAAGTGCGAATACGTTTTTTGAGACCTAGAACTTGTCAAACAATTCAGGAAAACAAAGAAGCAGTTGTCTTATGATTGGTCTGCGTTGCACGCACGATACATTTTGTCAAACAATCGCAAAAACAAGTGCGAACGACTTGTCGGACGAAGTGCAAATTTTGTCAAAACGGACAAATCTTCAAAGGGGCCGATGTCCTGCCTCAAGGCAGGACAAGTCATGACAAGTCGCATTCCAACGCCCCTCATAATACCAGATAACAATACGTTGTTGATTGGCTATTGTGTTTGGTCTGGATTGTACTAAAAAACAACTTGCAAAATTTTTCCGCGATAGGCGGCAAAACATGTTTGCATGCTGAGGTGAGATCGTGGAAGGATGGTAATACCGGGGTTGGAACAAATGAATGCGGAGGGAACCAGTTTGTGCCGATAAATGGAGGGGAAAAGAAATAGTTTACTTGCCACATTTTCCCCTCAGGTCAGCACAAAAACATCACTACACGTGCACTTCAAATGCAAATCGTTTTAAAATCTTTCACCACGTGGACCTGCCTGATTATTTGATATTTGCACAAGACGACCATGCCGAGAAATGTACCAGGATGCCAGAAGCACGTGCAGAGCTATTGTAATAATAATTACACCTTTTGTTTTCTTCAAAATGTCTCTGACTTGTCGCGACAATTTTGTTTTTGTCAAAAATGTTATGACATTTAAAACTTGTCCGCTAGTGCGAATCGGCCCTAAATGAAATTTTAGTTTACAAAAGAAAAAACAAAGGAAAATAATAACAATAACAACAGAACAAAGACAGCTAAGTACAAGGACGGAATTTCCACAAACAGATGTTACATTACCAATTATTGAGAACATTTATCAGCTTCTCCCACTTTTGAAAGTTAAAAAGTAATTTATTTTTTTCCCTGGCAATATGGAGCTCGATATTGAAGACACGTTTTGTCCTAGCAATAAAACCTCTAAATTTGACATTTCCTAGAATACCTAATAACAAAATATGATTAATTAAAATATAATCTTCTGCAACATCAAATTTTCCAAAGATGATATCCGGCTCGTTAACAATCCCAACATGAACATCATTATTTCTTAGCCAGGACAAGACGTGCTTCCAAAAATTAGAGGTTATCCTACAGGAGAAAAGTATCAGTTAGAACACTGATGGTATAAATTAATAAACAGAAAAGTTTTTTCATTTTATGAGAATAAAATTTTTTTTTCTCACAAAGCACTGTGACGCCATGAAGTCTAATTTAATTAACTGCGGTTTAAAATTGGTACCACGGAGTCTACAACAACAGAGAAAGGCATCTGACATCCGTGAGAGTTCAAGACTGTAACTCAAACTTATATGTATTTTCTGTGCATGCGTTTATTGGAATGTTCCTTTTTCTTGGAAGAATAGTACCACATGGACAGCGTAGGGCTTTCAGAAACAAATGTATAGTTTTGTGTCCTTCATATAAGAGAAATGCAGAAACACTCTGTGTTTTACCAAGTGCATACAGTCAGGTACTCCCCACCCTTACCCCCTCCATAACAATAATTAATGAGTTAATGAATTAATTGATATTAATTACCGTAAACACCCGCAGATAATCCGCACCTTTTCGTCGCTCAAAATCCGGGGTGTGGCTTATCTGTGGGAACATTTCAAAAAGGTGCCGTATATTTCAGTAAAATGACACTTTAATGGAAGCCTTCCTTAGCAGATCCTTTAAGCAGTTTGTGGTTGCTTTTCTAGAACATGAGAACGTCACACAGCACAAAATTTCCATCCCCCACAAAGCTGTTTGCAGCGTCGACGACGGCCTGTAATAAACTTCAACAGAAATCGATCCCCGGCCTCCACGAACAAGAAAATTCTACGCTATTCTTGTGATTGTTGTAATAATAATATTCTCAAAGATGAATAAAAAAACATACATGTTCAATTCCATCTCATTGCCAAAGTGAGGTACATTCGATGAAGAAGAGTTCTGAAGACTCTTTCAGGGTGCGGCTTATCTGCGGGTGTTTACAGTACTTAATCAGCTATCGAAGTTTACACCATAGCGCCTTAGGGCCTAAGGGCCCAGGGCCTTAGCAGTTTCGTGGACGACAACCCACATAAACATCACAATAGTGCATTCTGCACTTATCAACACAAATGAAAGAAACTTTGTTTGAGATCAATTCCTCCTGTTGAAGATGAAACCAAAAACATTGGAAGTTTGTAAATTCAAGATGCAAAGATTTCTTGTACATGCCCTGTTTGCATGTATGCATCATTCCAAATTCAGGCCCGTAGCCAGGGGGGTGCGACGGGTGCGTCCGCACCCCCCCAAGAGCCTTGGAAGTCTGCTCCTTGTGAAAAAAGTATAAAAATAAATAAATAAATAAATAAATAAATAAATAAATAAATAAATAAAGGGAAATGGTATTTCAGTACTTTGTCTATTTACATTTAATGGGTTCACCATTTGAAGATTCGTGTGGCATATTTTTGACCAAATTGTGTGATTCTAGGTTAATTTTAACGATACATTCTGACTAATGCCGTTCATAGTCAGCAAACCGACTCTGGCTGATTTATGTAATTACCATTTGACACCGAAATAAAGATATCTATCTTTTTCCAGTCTTCCTTTAAAAGAACTGCCGTCATTGTTATAGTTTTAAAAATAAATTGTAAATTATGTTTACAAGGTTCTGTTTCTAAAACTACGTTTTGAATTTAAAAATGTACCAGAATTATTGTCCTTGGTGACTTCACCCTTATATGGCTTGTTTTCTAACAAACTGTCTTCAAAACGCACGAAATGCGGCCTCGGATAACCTATTTTTTCAAAATTTTCTGGGAGAGAATACGGTCCCCAGACCCCCCTTTGGGCTAGCGCCTGCGGCGCTCGACATTTCGCGCCGGAGGCACTCATACGCACCCCCCAGCAAAAATCCTGGCTACAGGCCTGAAATTAAATATTTGAAAGCACAACTAATTGCTGTAATATTTATCATGATGATTTAATGTGTGATTCGTAAAAAAAATTGTTGTAATAATAATAATCTCAGCTGAATTGTGATTGTTTCCAGTAAAAGCTCATCATTTATTGCAGTGTATGTGCTTCTTCATTGCATCTGGTTGTTTCACACTAGACCCAAAGATGAATAAAAAAAATATACATGTAATGTGTTCTCCACTGACAGGTGACGTCAAGTAATGAACACAGTGGTCAAACTTCAAGTTCCTACAGGTGAGTTTCAGCTCTATTCAATAACCCTTTGGAGTATCCATTATTTTTTATCTTCATTATTAGTATTTCACTTAACTTTGATTGCAGGGGTTCTAAATAATGTTTTTTTCTCAATAGAAAGTTGGTTGTCCTATAACTGTAAATTTAAGTTAATTGTGTTAGATTGTTTGATCAGTACGTGCCTCAAGAACTTGCATACATGTCTGAGTTCCAAGCAGTTATAGACTTAAAAAATAAATGAAAATCATGAAACTTTTCACTGGAAAACTGTGGTTAAATTAGGTTATTTATAATCATTAGATATTTAAGTGGGAGTTTGGCTTCTGATCGGTGGATAGCCTTCTAGCACATATTAACCCTCAGACAAACAAGCAAATTCATACCCCCACCGTGTACGTTTTTCCCCCATAAATAACCCATAAACATTTGCATAAATCTCTCAACCCAGGGCAGCGCTCTTTTTTTAAAGTGAGCAAAGTGAGTTATTGTATTCACTAACGTAGCACCAGCTGGCTAGCTATTAGAAGTAAATGACTCAGGCTCCAAAATTAACTTTATCCTGATGGAGCCAACTGGCGGCTATCCTAAAGCTTTTGATTGCCAGATGGAAGGAATTGACAAGTGTTAGGGTTTTTTTTTCTTGCTCGCCACGCCATGATGGTGGGTTCGCCGCTCAATTTGCTGCAAACTAAAGAAAACAAACCCTCTGAAACCCAGGGTATAATTTACCTTAATTTATAGCAAAGCCCAAAATTTAACCTTTCAACAAAATGTTTTCATTTAATGCAATATACATACAGCTTTTAAAGAAGAGACTCACAAAAGCTGTGTAACGGTAACATCTCAATGAGCCCGAAGGCTTTGGATTTCTTTCTCTTATAATTTCCTTTTAGTTGGAACTATGCTGGTATCCTGTCAAGTTCTGTGTATAAGACATATGGCGCCCTCTTTCTATACCTAAGGGGTCAACCATTTAGCTCTTAAGGGGGGTGGTGGTTGATTTCGAAAAAAAATTTCCTGCAAGCATGTGCCGAAAGAAAAAAATTGCATGCAGCACAAATGAAATAGAAAAAAATTTCTTGCGCTGCTGCAAGCAAGAAAAATAATGTTGCAAAGCTCTTTCATCATTTCAGGGGGGCTTTACAAAATCCTAGCAAAACTGCAACAATTCCCTTGCTCCCTTCAAACTCTGGATTTGGTGATGCTTCAGAATGTGCAATGCATTGTTAGTTTAGGGCCCGGATAATCGAGCCAGCGAGCCACTTCAGTTAGCCTAAAGAACACTCTGGTTAGCCTACAGTTATTAGCTTACTGAGATAGCTTGCGGTTGGCCCTTAAAATGGGATACCTGGAAAGGGATTTGTGGCTTGCACAGTTCACAAGGCTCGCGAGTCATAGGAGTCATGCAAGCCATTAAGGTTAGCATAAATTACACATTGGCTAGCCTAGTTAGCACTTTAGTTAGCCTACAGTTCCTTAGGTAGCTTGTGGGATTAGGGATTTCTGGCTCGCTGGCTCGTACTGTAACCAAACTCGTTAGGTTATTATAAGCAGTAATGGAGGTAAATTTTTCTATTTATTTCAAGCAGCATTAATCATGTTTAGAAGTGGACCGAAAAAAGGCTGAGCAAAAAACTATAAGTGCTATTTTTCAAATAAGACCATGATCAACTAACTTCAATTCTTTGCCACTTCACTGAAACAGAACGAAAACAATATTGCAATGTCACGTCACTCTTTTTCTTTGCCACACAGCAATTACAGCACAAGGAGTTCTTGGGGATATGATGGATTAAGATCAAGTACATCCTTGCCAGGGCTTACAGGACTTGGAAACCTTGGAAATACATGCTTCATGAACTCTGCACTTCAGTGCTTAAGCAACTGTGTCCCACTGACTCAATACTTTTTAGCTGGTAACTACAAGGATGAACTGAATCGCAATAACCCTTTAGGAATGAGAGGTGAGATTGCCAATGCATATGCAGGTCTTCTTAATCAGATCTGGAATGAACAATATAGCTCAGTAGCACCAAGACAATTCAAAATGCAGGTGGGACGGTTTGCACCTCAATTTTCTGGCTATCAACAGCAGGACTCTCAAGAACTTCTTGCTTTCTTGTTGGATGGACTTCACGAGGATTTAAACCGTGTGAAAAAGAAGCCGTATGTGGAAATAAAGGATGCTGATGGAAGGCCTGATGCAGTAAGTTTCCTTTGTTTTTGTTAAATATTGCAGAAAATTTGAAGTTTGCACTATTGGGATGTTTCAGGGGCTGTCTTCCATGAAAAGCTGCTCATTCCAAGTGCTAAATAATAAACAACTGCATCACTATATGGAGGTTGGGTGCTTGAGACATCCCAGATGGAGACCACTCCCATGGCTGCCAAATCCTGGCAACCCAGCCATGAGCCCCCACTTACTGCAATGCGAAATTATTTACAGTTTTGTTGACATCACTTTATATTCCACCTGTATCAGATTTATGTCAGCTTATCAGCATTTAGACACATGCAGATGTAACATGATTTGTTTGCATACATGTAGTCAAGAATTGTATTTTACAAAAAATGGTAAATGTGACCTCCCATGGGAAAATGTACACTAATGCTTTTCCGTTTAACGACTGAAATTGTTTGTAAGTCGTTAGATAATCGTTAAAACGGCTTAGGAAATTGTTAGAAGCATTAGAATGGTCGTTAGAAAAATTTCTCTTGTCGTTTGAAGCGTTAGAAAAATCGTTAATAAAACGTTTGGAGATCGTTAGATGCGTCAAGAAAAGTCGTTCAAAGCGTTAGTAAAAATCGTTAGAATTTCCTTTCAAGTCATTTGAAACGTTAGAAAACTCAGTTAGAATTACCTTCAAAGTCGTTTTGAACGCTAAAGAAAGAGATACTCGTTAGAGGATCCCTCTGTTATCATTTAAAGGGGCACTATCACGGCTGATCATAGAAATTTCTATTTTCTAATTTCCTCAGTATATTTCCAAATGCCACCAAATACATGAATAAATTTGACAAATAGATCCCACAAAACAGGATAGAACAGTTATTTTGAGGAAGAAGTACAGGATTGCAAGGATGGAAGTGGATTGCGATTGATTTTTGGACAGGATGTCCAGAATTCAAAGCTGCCATTCTGGTGAAATTTTGAACATTTTGTTAGTCACTGTTTCCTCTTAGTTGATATTTCTTTGCATTTACCACTGTAAGCCTTTTTTTCTTCCTATTGCAAGACAATTAAGTACAATTTATAGCAAGCTACAGCCCATTCTTATAAAATATGATATTTCAGCCGTGATAGTGCCCCTTTAAATCATAATATTAGTCCAGTTCTTTGATAAACGCACCTCGAACATATCAGTGTATTCGATTTGTCTTTAGGAGAAATTCAAACACGAAGGCAAGCAAGCAAACAATACAGTTTATCTATACCTTAACATTTTTTAATAAACGCATTGAAACTCAAACAGCTACTTAACTATTTACCTGTAACTGACAATAAACCAAATAAACTGATTCTGTACATCCAGAAATTATTACAATAATTATTCCGCCGATCAGTATCGACTTTCGATCGAGCGAACGCACACTCTCGTCCCCAGGGCTATCCGCGGGATGCGTCGTTATAACAACCATTGCTTATGTCGGATGTTCAATGTTGACAAAAATTCTCAAAATCTCGATTGACACGATGACAGAAGAAGAACTTATTTTCAAGCGTTCAGAAAAAGAAGAGCACTTAGTTTTGAACGTGAAAGAATTTCTGAAAGATGGCTGCAAATGCTCCCGAGGTCCCAAGGATGGTCCATGCTCATCACAGTTCACAGAAGAAGCTGTCATGGCGAATTTGAACAACTGCCTCAAACTTTCTTCTAAAGAACTTGACCTAGTTATTTTAGCAAACATTCAAGCTGTCACCCGCGCTGAAAATGTTGGAGAAAGAAGGAGCAGAAGTCCTCGATGCAATTTCATATTTCAATCCAAGCCGATTTGCCGTAAAATGTTTCTCACCCTCTATGGTTTAAGCTACTCTCGCTTTCGTCGGCAAAAGGAGCATTACGAAAACTATGGCCTTTCGTCCAGAACACATGGAAACACTAAGCGGCTGCCTCCGAACACTCTTCCTCATGCTGTGGTGGAGGATGTCAATGTTTTTCTCATAAACTACGTTGAGGAGAACGCGATTTCGCTTCCTGGAAGGATTCCAGCTAGGGTGCAAAGACAAAGACATTAAACTCAACACAAAACAGCAAAACAGTTTTACTTCTTTAATTCAAATCAGAGTGATATATTTCAATACGCCAGATAAATATATATTTCATTTGACCTCTGTGAAGCTTCACTTTCAAAACATTGGAATTTATTGCCCTTGTGTGGTTAGCAAGTACCTTTTCTTTGGCTCTAGTTGAGATCAACAAAATGATCGTTGACTCTACCCCGATGGAGACATGTTTGTGAAAGGCGATCATGTGACTAGCCTCATCCAGAGTCTCTCTCCTCGACAACAAGGGAGGAAAAGGAGAGAGGGCCTGGGAATGAGGTTGCTGAACAGGTAACAGTGAACGCGCTGGAATGCCACTCCAGGCCTCATCTGAACAGGCAACAGTACAGTGAACACACTGGAATGCCATGCTAGGCCTGAACTGAACAGGAAACAGTAGACAAGCTGGAATGCTTTGCTTGGCCTGAACTGAACAGACTACAGTGAACACACTGGAACACCATGCTAGGCCTGAGTTGAACAGGCAACAGCTAAGACACTGGAATGCCATGCTAAGGCTGAACAGGCAACATTGAATGCACTGGAACACCATTCTAGGCCTGAACTGAACAGTGACCACACTGAAACTGCATGCCAGGCCTGAACTGAACAGGCAACAGTGAACATGCTTTAATGCCATGCTTGGCCTGAACTGAACAGGCAACAGAGAATGTGCTGGAATACCATGCTTGGCCTGAACTGAACAGGCAACAGTGAACATGCTTTAATGCCATGCTTGGCCTAAACTGAACAGGCAACAGTGAATGTGCTGGAATGCCATGCTAGGCCTGAACTGAACAGTCAGGCAACTGTGAACATGCTGGAATGCCACAACAGGCCTGAACTGAACAGGCGACAGTGAGCATGGTGGAATGCCATGCCAGGCCTGAACTGAACAGGTAACAGTGTTCCTAACTGTACTGTGGAAGAATAGGGCCATTGACACATTTCCTCCATTTACTCTGTCTATGAGGAAATGTGATCATACTCTGAACAGGAAATCATACTCTGTCGGTGACACTTCTGTCCAGGTGGCAAAACGCATCTTCGGTTCTTTCTCCCTTCACAGTTCTCTTCCATTTCTCTTTAGGTCACCCTCTACTCCTCCTTCCCTCTTGTGCCCAGATCATGACAATTCTGCTCCGGTTTGAATGTGTACCTCAAATTTTGAGGTTATTTAAAGCAGTCGTATATTCAAGCTATTGTTTAAACTCATTGCTTATTCATTCCGATGCATTTCCCGACTAGCCGGCATGCTTCCGAAGATCGTGAAGAGTGCAACCTCTTTGATGTAGGTGAGATGTATTTCTTTTGTTAACAGACTGAATAAAATCTCCTGGGAATCTGCTTGACTGATTTTATTTTCTATGCCTTTCAATGCGTCGATAATTCAAGACAACATTTCAACATTTCAAGGTTAGTGGGCCCGCGCGCCCGAGTTGTAAGCAAACCACTCACTCGGCTTGTACAGAGAAATGAATCCTCATTTATTTCTCTTTTATATGCTCTTAGAACTTCTTCAATTAAATACTTGTAGCCAAAAGGAAAAGGTTAAAGTCATTAAAACGATCTGGGCATTCAATTCAACACGCGCTGCGTTGAACAAAACGTGAGTCAGAAGATGGCTATGCATAATTAACTTCGCGAGTCGTGCCCGTTCTTCGTCAATAACCAAAAGTAATCTCCCCTACGGCGATCAAAGTAACTCATTCAAGATCTCTTTTTAAAGCTATCAACACGCTCTTTATTGGTTGAGACATATGAAAGCTCAAAATACATTGCGAAAAAAAAATGAATCCATGAAATGTCTGGAGTTCATTTACAAGTTTAAGAACAAAAGGATACTTTCGCAACTCTGTTCACTCAAGGTAGCTTAATTGCGCTATTGTTCCAGTCTTTTGAAGTCGCCTCTGCCTGTTTCCTGGTCGTCTTCCAAAATGTCTCACCTTTTTCGAAACGAATAAAACCGAAAGTGCCCGACACGTTTTCAGCAACTGCTGGAGGTAATGCCCAAAGGAATAAACTGAGCCTTCAAGCTAAAAAATCCAGTGGTATCACCCATTTCAGAAAGACACACTTAAAGCGGCGTGAAGTTGTAATGTACACAGATTCTGTTGGTAGCCCATGCCCAAAGCAGGCCCTATTGAATGCCACCTCCATGTCTCTACCATATCTGCTTACTGTAGGCGCAAGGGATGGTAAGCACGCTGAAATGCCACGCTTTGACTGATCTGAACAAGGAACGGTAAACACACTGAAATGCCACACTATGACAGAACTGAACAAGGAACTGTAAACATGCTGAAATGCCCCACTATGACAAAACTGGACAAGGAATACTAAATCTGCTTAAATGCCACGCTATGACAGAACTAAACAAGAAACAGTAAACACACTGAAATGCCACGCTATGACAGCACTGAACAAGGAACAGTAAACATACTGAAATGCCACACTATGACAGAACTGAACAAGAAATAGTAAACACACTGAAATGCCACACTATGACAGAACTGAACAAGGAATAGTAAACACACTGAAATGCCGCACTATGACAGAACTGAACAAGGATGATAGTAAACACACTGAAATGCCACGCTATGACAGAACTGAACAAGGAACAGCAAACACACTCAAATGCCACCCTTTGGCTGAACTAAAACAGGCAACAGTAAACATGGTAGAATGCCATGCTATGACAGAACTGAAAAGGAACAGCAAACACACTCAAATGCCACACTATGACAGAACTGAACAAGGAATAGTAAACACACTGAAATGCCACACTATGAAAGAACTGAACAAGGAACAGCAAACACACTGAAATGCCACGCTATGACAGAACTGAACAAGGAATAGCAAACACACTGAAATGCCACGCTATGGCAGAACTGAACAAGGAATAGTAAACACACTGAAATGCCGCACTATGACAGAACTGAACAAGGAATAGTAAACACACTGAAATGTCGCACTATGACAGAACTGAACAAGGAACAGTAAACACATTGAAATGCCATGCTATGACAGAACTGAACAAGGAACAGTAAACACACTGAAATGCCACGCTATGACAGAACTGAACAAGGAATAGCAAACACACTGAAATGCCACGCTATGACAGAACTGAACACACTGAAATGCCACGCTATGACAGAACTGAACAAGGAATAATAAACACACTGAAATGCCACACTGAAATGTCGCACTATGACAGAACTGAACAAGGAATAGTAAACACACTGAAATGTCGCACTATGACAGAACTGAACAAGGAATAGTAAATACACTGAAATGCCGCACTATGACAGAACTGAACAAGGAATAGTAAACACACTGAAATGCCACACTGAAATGTCGCACTATGACAGAACTGAACAAGGAATAGTAAACACACTGAAATGCCACGCTATGAAAGAACTGAACAAGGAATAGTAAACCCACTGAAATGCCACACTATGAAAGAACTGAACAAGGAACAGCAAACACACTGAAATGCCACGCTATGACAGAACTGAACAAGGAATAGCAAACACACTGAAATGCCGCACTATGACAGAACTGAACAAGGAATAGTAAACACACTGAAATGCCACGCTATGACAGAACTGAACAAGGAATAGTTAACACACTGAAATGCCGCACTATGACAGAACTAAACAAGGAATAGTAAACATACTGAAATGCCACGCTATGACAGAACTGAACAAGGAACAGCAAACACACCGAAATGCCACACTGTGACAGAACTGAACAAGGAATAGTAAACACACTGAAATGCCACGCTATCACAGAACTGAACAAGGAACAGCAAACACGCTGAAATGCCACACTATGACAGAACTGAACAAGGAATAGTAAAGACACTGAGATGCCACGCTATGAGAGAACTGAACAAGGAATAGAAAACACACTGAAATGCCGCACTATGACAGAACTGAACAAGGAACAGCAAACACACTGAGGAGGGGGACATTGGGGGGTACCCAATACCGCAATACCGTAAGAAAAAAATGCAAATACCGAAATACCGTGTGCAAAATCTACAAAATACCGATACCGCACTTTCAATCGGCCACGCTACATCCACTAAGTGCATTCAGTTATCTCTCTCATGTGCCGATGTTTTCGTATTAAAGTAATTTTTGTAGAGCAACAATGATATGAAGAAAATCGCGATTGGTTTGCTATGTTATAATTACACGAAACAAAACTGGAGCTAGTCTATTACGTAGTAACAATCACAAACAGTCTTCAAATACCTAAAAAAATATTAACTTTTATTGACCTTTATTACCTTTTCCACCTCCTGTGTGTTTGTTAAAATGTCATACAGGCTAGGAAAGCGCATAGTAACAGTACCGCAATACCGCGAAATATCATTTTTACCGATTACCGTCAGTCAAAACGATGAAAAACCGCATACCGTGGGGCTACCGCATACCGCAATACCGTAGCTTGGGACTTGAATTACCGAAATACCACCTGAAAATAAGCCCAATACCGCAATACCGTAAACCCCAATGTCCCCCTCACTGAGATGCCACGCTATGACAGAACTGAACAAGGAATAGTAAACACACTGAAATGCCATGCTATCACAGAACTGAACAAGGAACAGCAAACACACTGAAATGCCACACTATGACAGAACTGAACAAGGAATAGTAAACACACTGAGATGCCACGCTATGACAGAACTGAACAAGGAACAGCAAACACGCTGAAATGCCACACTATGACAGAACTGAACAAGGAATAGTAAACACACTGAGATGCCACCCTATGACAGAACTGAACAAGGAATAGAAAACACACTGAAATGCCGCACTATGACAGAACTGAGCAAGGAACAGCAAACACACTGAAATGCCGCACTATGACAGAACTGAACAAGGAATAGTAAACACACTGAGATGCCATGCTATGAGAGAACTGAACAAGGAACAGCAAACACACTGAAATGCCACGCTATGACAGAACTGAACAAGGAACAGTAAACACACTGAAATGTCACACTATGACAGAACTGAACAAGGAACAGTAAACACACTGAAATGCTGCACTATGACAGAACTGAACAAGGAACAGTAAACACACTGAAATGCCGCACTATGACAAAACCGAACAAGGAACAGTAAACACACTGAAATGTCACACTATGACAGAACTGAACAAGGAACAGTAAACACACTGAAATGCCACGCTATGACAGAACTGAACAAGGAATAGTAAACACACTGAAATGTCACGCTATGACAGAACTGAACAAGGAATAGTAAACACACTGAAATGCCACACTATGACAGAACTGAACAAGGAATAGTATACACACTGAAATGTCACGCTATGACAGAACTGAACAAGGAATAGTAAACACACTGAAATGTCATGCTATGACAGAACTGAACAAGGAATAGTAAACACACTGAAATTTCACACTATGACAGAACTGAACAAGGAATAGTAAACACACTGATTGAAATGTCACGCTATGACAGAACTGAACAAGGAATAGTAAACACACTGAAATGCCACGCTATGACAGAACTGAACAAGGAATAGTAAACACACTGAAATGTCACGCTGACAGAACTGAACAAGGAATAGCAAACACACTGAAATGCCACGCTATGACAGAACTGAACAAGGAATAGTAAACACACTGAAATGCCACGCTATGACAGAACTGAACAAGGAATAGTAAACACACTGAAATGCCACACTATGACAGAACTGAACAAGGAATAGTAAACACACTGAAATTTCACGCTATGACAGAACTGAACAAGGAATAGTAAACACACTGAAATGTCATGCTATGACAGACCTGAACAAGGAATAGTAAATACACTGAAATGCCACGCTATGAGAGAACTGAACAAGGAAAAGCAAACACACTGAAATGCCACCATTTGGCTGAACTAAAACAGGCAACAGTAAGCATGGTAGAATGCCACGCTATGAGAGAACTGAACAGGTATCAGTAAACACACCTGTTATGGTATATGTACTTGAACTAGACAGGCAGCAGGAAACAGGATTAAATGCCACCAGAAACTCATAAAGAGTTGAAACGTATAACGCACATTCACAGCGTTGGAACATTCAGTTTGCCAAGTACCATATTTGGAAACACAAGGAGCTTGTACGCGAATGATTTGCACACATAACGGCACATGCAAGAAAATTTTCGCTTTTGCGGTAAGTCACTTGAATTCCGACCTAAACGCCGTGAATTACTCACAGAAACTAAAGGAATTCATCAAGAGTATCCAAGTGAAGTTCTCCGGACCATTAAATGACGATGAAACAGAGGAATTTAACCAAATTTAACTCTATTTAACCAAACAAGATTACGCTATTTAGCGCGAGCTAGTGCGCGCTGTGAATTTAATCCAAATATTGCAATTTTGATTGGTTGATTTTTTTCTCGTGGTTTTCCAAATATGGTACTTATTGGAAACGAATGTTCAAACGCTTTGTACAATGCGAATCATAGGGAGTTACACGTTTCAACCCTTATGGGTTTCTGATGCCACACAATACCTGAACTTAACAGGCAACAATAAAACACGTTAACGCTATGCCAGAACGAAACGCTAAAAGGATATAAAATTTTATTTTCAAAAACTCATTAATAATTCATAAAGAAAATACAAAAGAAATTAATGTTAATGAGTGTGTTTATATCTGATAAAGGCACGGCTAAACTTTACGTCCATTGTTCTAGGCCAAAGTAACCCCAAATCTAAATATTATTGCAAGAATGAGTTGATCTACCTCAGAAGATTTTGAAGCCGTTCAATAAATTCGTCTTTCTCTTTTATCAAGTCTAAAACATGAGGTGCGGTGAAACTTGATAAAACACTGCTGCTCATTTATTAAACATTACATAATGTACTAACCGTTGAAGTCGATTGGCAACAAGACTGTGTGCTGTTGTGTTGTCCTTACCTCATACCTGGCATTTTACTTATTGTATACAGGCCAGGCAAATCAACGTTCTGTAAATGTGGTTGATGCACGATATTCCAAGAGGGGAACACCCAATATATATTTGTCAGGTCAACAGAGTGAATATTTAACTTATGATTAAGCACAGGAACAGGCAAATAATGCTTGTAAATAATGCATGTGATTCAAAGGTAACAAATGATACATCCCATGCCTGACCATGATTGACACTAGGCCATTGATGTTGTCAGTGATAAGAACAAGAACAACTTGGCAGCAAATGAAGAAACAGAACAACTAGGCAGGCAAGGACAAACTGAAAAAGAAACAAAAAAATATAACAGGCAGCTAGGCTGGCCAACCACTTCTGACGATTCCATCCATGATCAAATTGAAAATGGCTATGAAACACAGGCAACAGGAAGATTTGACATGGAACTGAATTTAAAACCAGAGAAAATCCTTTCTTGAATGCAGGATGAACTCGCTAAACATCACTGAAAATAATACCATGAACAACCCTACACAAAATGAATGCTCACTGTAAATACTATCACTGTAATAGCTGCCAACAATGTCTCAGTCTGGGGACACATGAAATCCTGGCACATGCGCATACAAAATGGCACTGACTGCCAAGGGAATGCAGGCGTTCTTTGTTGTTAACTCTGTTAAATTGCTGGATTTTAGTGATCATCAATTAACTAATTAACCATGTGGCCATGGGCCAAGTGCAGCTCGTGTTCTACCCTTGACTGAATAGTTTTGTCAGTGACCAGACCCAAACCTCCACTCAGCCAAATCGCCAGCCCTGGGACTTTGAATTACGCAACCTGTGATGTTTATTCACCAAAAAAAGCTGATAAAACATTAACCTACTAAACATATAATGAATATGCTTCTCTCTATTTGGTATGAAATACCGGTAAGCTTTTGATTTAGAGCTAGTAGTGAATATATAAAAAAGGTATTGCATCATTCATGGAATGTGTTGATGTTGCAACTTTCTCTTTTGCTATGCAAATAATGCCCTGCTTCTTTTGAAATTTACTTCACGAAGAAGTGACAGCCATTGATCAAAGTGCAATTTTCTGAGCTTGATTTATTGTAGACAGGTACATGTAAAGTGAATTCTGTTGCTGTTTTATTTAGGCAAGTTCAGAGATCTGAACTTCATGTATTTTGTTGTCGGACAAATTATTTTGTTTTCTGGTAAAATTTGTTTCCAACCTGCATGTAGGTTAATCTTTTCTACCTGAAGATAACATTTTTTAAACAATCATGTAAAACAACAATTTGAATTCATTAAAAATAATTCCCAATAAATAAATTCAAATTGTTTTAAGTGATTAAAATAGTGTTATCTTCATGTTGAAACAGATTAACGTAGGTTGAAACTAGGCAGGCAGGCAGGCAAAACGGTTTTGGCAACCTCATTTTCATAAAATTACACATGCAGGCATGTTACATGTATGTGTAAAATGAGAGGTTGTTAATCTCTGCAGGTATGGCTTTCTTAGTTTGAGTTTGGTAAATAGCTAGTCAATGTTGTGAAAGAACTTGTTCAAATATATGAATAATCATGGATGCTTTTACTGTTTAGGTTGTTGCAAAGGAGTCCTGGCACAATCACTTGCAAAGGAACAATTCCATTATTGTTGATATATTTCATGGACTTTTTAAATCGACTCTGGTTTGCCCAGATTGCAGCAAGGTTAGTGCTTGTAATGAAATTGGAACATTGGACTTACAAAATGTACTGCTCAAGATACTGCATTTTGGTTATGTAAACTGTGTACTACAGGTCAGGGATGTAGATAAAAGCCGGCAGCTGGAAAAAATCGCCGGCTATTCCGAAAAAAATTCCGGGTGATAAATCGTAGAGGGACAATACACAATAGTTAAAAATAGAAAACGTGTTTGGCATTGGCTTTAAACATATTGTGTTGAATAATATTATTTGTTTTGTGTGTTTTATTTGTATTCTATTTTCTCTTGGCTTTATTTCTTAGTTATAACAGGGCCATTAGTTTTTGCCTACAGCTGAGTAAATGACATTTAATTTGTACCACTAAATGCGATCAAGCGACTGATAAGTGCGAACCTGACTTCTCAAAATTGCACCATCTACTTTATAGTTTGTAAAACATAGAAATGCACTACACTTTCTAAGATTGGCTGTAGAAATGTCTCAAACGCTGATTCAGAAAAGAGACTAAACCATTAAGACACGGCAAACATCCGATATCAGGTCATATCATTAAAGGCCACAGCAGCATCTTGCGTGACGTTGGCTAATTTGTTTCGCTTTTGCTTACACTTTCTTTTGGGCTCGCCGAAATTCATTTCATAACTTGTAATTTCACAAAACTTTCAATAGACAAATTAATTGAGACCTTTTGTTTCATTCAGGATGTTTTCATTATAATTATTGAACAAGGATAAAACTTGATCCACATTGTATAAATCTAATAAATTACAATGGGACAAAACTAAAGCTTTCCGCTATTCACGAAATGAAATATACAACGCATTATTTTATGAATTAAGAATATGCTTGTTCTGTAAGTGCCAATTTTTTGCTATTGTCACAGATTGTTTAGAAAGACAAGCTTTTAGAATATTTCGACAGTTTTCGAATTTCGCTTTGTGTAAATAGACGTACTTGTTTACGTACTAGTTATGTTATGTAACCATTGCACGTGACGTGGCACGGTTTGACAGCGCCAGAATTTTACAGTCCCACGTGCGCTGAAAAACATCGTTGCTTTGGGCAGAGTTGGAGATGTCCACACCAAAAAAGATTAAATTGATCAAGCAGAGGCCTTTAAACAGTTTTTTAACGACGCGACAAGATGAGAACACCGCTGATACGCTACAAGCCGTGAACACCGACGATCAAGACAGTCTGCTCGCCGAAGATTGTGATAACGAAACAACTTCGTTGTCAGAGAAGCCGAGAGATGAAATAATTACTCCTGTGATTTTAAATGAGTATTTTGTATAATGAGAACCAAGGCAAAGCAACTTTTCAGAATTAACCTAGGAAAGGTTGAGAGTTCAACACAGGCATCAATACTTTCTGATATAAAAATCACAATTTTACTTTAACTTTCATAGGCACTTTCAAAACAAAAGTTTTGTTATTTACTCATTAAATCAGTAGAGGGTGCCCTTCCTGAGACCTTTAAATTCGTAGAGTTTTAGTTGCTTAAAGAGGGTCGTACAGGGGGGGTCTCTGGCACGATTCACGGACGAAAAAAATAACGAATCACGGATCACGGATATTGAAATTTCATTTTCCCGAATCACGAAAATAAGTACTCTTCTATCCTGTTCTTACGCTACAAATAGTGTTTGAAGAAATCAAAATTGATTAAGAAATTACGAAAATAAGAAAGAAACATACTCTTTTATCCTGTTCTTACTCTACAAAGAGTGTTTGACGTTACGATAATTATATGGAGATCACATTTGAGGTCTCGCATCTCAAAATCACGCAAAATAAAGTCAATAAAGTGGTGAAATCACGAATATCGGTTATTAATTCAAGCTCTTCACGTGTCACGCAAAACCTTCTGGTCACGGGTCACGAAGAACAAATTTTTTAAATTCACGTTTCACGGAAAATAAAATCAGCTAATCACGCGTCACGAGAATACCCCTGTACGACCCTCCTTAAAGTACTAATTTTTCTCTATAAATGCCTCGCCAGAATTCACCAAATTGCATCTCGGGGCTATTACATGTCCAAAATTTTCCAGGGGGGCATGCCCCCGGACCCCCCTACACGCTCCTGGCCGTTGGCCACTCACTTAGCTCGCTTCGCTCACTAGATAACAAATTCCGCCTATTAAACATATTCTTCCACCTATTCAAATTTCTAACTACAACCCTGCAGGTGCTTTATGCTTACTGCTGCTGGTAAAAACTTGGTGATGTAAGAGTTACAAATTATTATTGCGTAAAACTGCAATTTTATCAAATGTTATTAAGTCTATTTTTAAATTAATTACAGTGTAGTTTTAATTTTTATCATTTTCACAACTCTTTTGCATTATGCAAAACATAAGTATAGCATTCAATAAGCTTTTGTGCCTATCCTTCCAGTGATTCCTGATAAACTCCTAAGGGAATAAAATTAATATGTGGCTTTGGGGATGAATATGTCACTCCACAGAACATATGAACATGTGAACACTTGATGGCAAGCATTTGGCAACTGTTTGCTTTTTTTTTTTGTCAACATAGGTTTTAATTTCAAGTGGAAGTGATTCAGTGTTAGATTGAACTGAACTATGGTTTAAATATATTTGGTCATGAGTCGAACTAAAATAACTTTTTATAAAACAAGAAATGAAAGTCAGGAAGGATTCGTAACAGCATTTCGATTAAAGTTAGCAGGATGGGTTTTTTTTTTCATACTGTGGTGTGGACTCAAAGAGAACTTTGATTTGGAAGGAGGATCATCTGGAAACTTTTGGATTATTGGGGGAGGGAGGCAGATTAAGTAGGGGGTTCATTATAATTGTATTACAGGTATTGTCAAACTTAATTGCATTGGTTTACTAACTGATTCCCTCTTTGCCTTTTTCTTGAAATAATCTACCATTATTGATCTTAAATAAAAACGTATTGTTCATAAGTGTAATAATTATTGCAGCATATACACTGTAGATGTGCAAATGTTTTATATTTAGTAATCAAGTGCCATATTTCGTCCATTGAAGGTCTCTGTGACATTTGATCCATTCTGCTACCTATCTTTGCCATTGCCAGTTAAAAAGGAGAGAAGCCTTGATATTTTTCTCGTGCGAAGTGATCCTCTTATCAAACCCATCCTGGTGAGTGTCTGTTTCTATGAGATTAATGGATATA
This sequence comes from Meandrina meandrites, assembly GCA_963693305.1. Lineage (NCBI taxonomy): Eukaryota > Metazoa > Cnidaria > Anthozoa > Scleractinia > Meandrinidae > Meandrina > Meandrina meandrites. The sequence continues at coordinate 21,307,894 of OY855910.1, forward strand.
AACATTAAAATGTTGCTAGGACTCCATCCTAGCTTTTTTTAGTTATGTTTTTGTCAAAAAATATCTCTTAGTCATTGTGAAGGATGTTGTGGCATTGATTTTTGTTGGGCGGTTGAGTGATTGAGTTACTGGTATGTATGTATGTATGTCACACCAATCAGATTGGGGCTACTGTCCAGTCAAGTACCAATCAAATTGCTGCTTCTAAAGGTGCATCACATGTAAGGAGATTTGAGATTTGCTAAGGATTTAAGAACAGCCGTCTTTGTTCCTCTGTAAAATAGGAGGTGATATTCATCTATGGCGATGCAACTTATGTAATCTATGAAGATTAAGATAGGACTTTGTGTGTGTGTCTGAAAATAAAACGCATTTGAGTTAGGCATACTGGCGTAAGATCATAGTCTTCGGTGTATACTACAGGGTTCGTATGGGTCATGGAAAACCTGGAAAGTCATGGAATTTTAGAGTTTCATTTTCCAGGCATGGAAAGTTATGGATTTAAAGTGCCCCTGTGATCAAATTTTTGAGTTTCATTTTTTTACATTTTCGTGTCCTGTTAGACTTTCTTACTCACCTTGCCAAATTTCAATCCATTATGAACATCAGAAGTCATTTTGTTTTAACATTTAATTCAGAGAATTTACGGCCGCCATTAATCAACCTTGTTCCAAGCCTTGGTTGCAAATGAGAGAAAGTGACGTCAAAGGCTCAAAAATACCTCACAGGTTGAAATGAGAATAACAATAAGTGTTAAAAATCACGCGAAAAGGAACAAAAACTTTGGACGTGTTCTTCGTGCAATTTTCTATGCTGATTATTATTAAAATTTCAACCCGTGAGGTATGTTTGAGCCTTTGACGTCACTTTCTCTCATTTGCAACCAAACCTTGGAACAGGGTTTTGTAATGGCGGCCGTAAATTTTCGGAATTAAATGTTAAAATAAAATGACTTCTGATATGCGTAATGGATTGAAATTTGGCAAGATGAATAAGGACGTCTAGTTGTACACGAACATGTAAAAAAATAGAAATCGAAAATTTGATCACCTCGGCACAGTTTGAAGTCTGGGTCATGGAAATGGATGGAAAATTAATGGTACAAAATACTTTTTTTGCAAAACATATTTTTTTGAAATTTAGCTTATAGATTGTAACCAAGCAAACTTGTTACCTGAGAATTAACATTTTTAAACATGCCTTAGTTCTCTTCCCCTACCTGAAATCCAATGTCCAACAGTCTAACATTTTTCCTTTGCCAACAACCCAAAAAATAACTCCTGCACGCATTGCGTGCCTATGTTTTCTGTTTCTGTTTCAGTATAAATTGACTGTGCCAAAGATGGGCAATGTTGCTGAGTTACTGGCGGTTTTGTCAAAAGAAACCAATATCCCCAAAGACAAGGTTGTGTCTCTTGTAAATGTTTCTCCATAACTATGATAATTTATGTACATGTAGCTGCATTTATAACCCATTGACTCATGGAAATATTCAGAAAAATCAACGACACATTTTTTGACATGTTCTGGTCAGTTATGGGCAAAACAACATTTGCTAAACAAAAACATTCATAGCTTGCCACTAGCATAACATTTTGTTACAATGTTGCTTCGGTATGTGCACAATCAAAATCTTGAGATAGTTTTGAAATGTTTAATAAAATCATGAGTAGCAGTGTTTTATCAAGTTTAAAACATGAGGCGCAGCCGAGTGTTTTAGACTTGATCAGATATAAAGACACTCGTTAAACATTAACTTCTTTTGTATTTTCTTTTAAATTATTAGCAAGTTTTTAAATGGAGGAGAAAGGTGCCTTCACTCTTTTGACTTTTGGTTTGGTTTTTTTTTGTTTGTTTTTTGTTTTTTTGCTTTCCGCTTTTCTTATCTTTTTACTGCAGTTATTGGCCTTCTACTTTCTTCTAGAAAGTGTCAATGAGATGGGAACTTCTTTCTAAGGACTAGCCAGGGGTAGAAGAGGGAAATTGTCCACTGAGGTTTTTTTTTCAATTTTCTTAGTAGTTTTTGCATGCATTTTGAGCTAAATTAACCCAATCACTCTGCTTTCATTGGGTACCAGTGGAAAAATCTTTTCCTCTGTGGAGCAAAAGTATTTATAAGTGGTGTCTTTTTTAGTCAAAGATGATGATAATGTGATGTCACAAATCATTGGGAACCTCAACTGAATCCTGTGGTAACTTGTAATGGATTAAGGTTAACAAGTGGTTGTAAAGTTAACTGCTACATTATTTGACTTAATCTTGCAGATGGTGGTAACAGATGTGTATAATCATAGGTTTCATAAGGTGTTTTCTCTAAGTGAATCACTGACTCAAATTCTTGACAGGGATGACATTTTTGTGTAAGTTTTAGGAGAATACCATTTTTGTGACATGTTACTGTAGCTATCATACAGCTGTACAGGCTTCCTCGGGTCATAATTGAAGGGCCATGAAGGAAAACATCGTTAGCAAATTGGCCATTTTCTAACTGAGCAGAGTCCCTCCAATCCATACTAAGCTCTCTTATTTTAGCAATTTTGAAAAGTGTACCATGCCTTTGGGTTTCAACCAATAACTCTCAAATTTGGTAAACTTACTAATGTTTGGATGCTCTTTCAGATGACGGGCCCTGTTTTTCAATTCAATCGATTTTAAATATTAGTACCCAGTCCCCTGCTCGTTTAGAAAATGGCCAATTTTGGCAAAATTGTGAAAAATCCTCCACATTTTGCATTCAGGTTTGTTTATGTGTGCTTTTTTACACTGATCTGTATTTCATATGGCTGGTCTTTGCTTTGTTGTCAAGAAACAACGTATGAAAAAATGAAAATCAAATGTTTTGGATCCTACGTTCTCCACAGTCAGCCAGTAATGTGAGTTTTTCAACACACTGCATGCTAATCTTTCCTTGTAGGGTTTTGTAAGTGTCCCAGAAAGGTGAAAAGCACTTCAAACACACGATTACATGAAATTGCCATGCAGCAGCCATGCTTTCATGTTGATATACATTAGGCAGAGTAGGACTGGATACTGCATTGTGAGGTAGAGGTGATGTATGAGGAAAGGAAAAAAGGGATGGTGATTTGCTTGTGAAAATAAAATGCTTCTGGTTGTTTGAACACAAGCGGAGCTGTCTGGTGGTTGATGGACATCATAAAGTCTGGATGCCCAGAAGTCAACAGCATCTCTTGAAGAACTGAGGAATGTTCTGACCTATGCTTTTTGCACAATAGCCTGTTTTAGGCACTCAAGGTGAAAGTTACCTGACAAAGGCAGGTCAATCCAGGTGTAAAGTCTGAGGCAGGTTTCTTGTCCGGAACTTTGTCAGCATGAGTTTTTGCAGTGTTTGCTTGGGTGCTGCGGGGTCAATGTTGCCAATAAGCGACCTGGTTTTAGACTTATAAAAATTGTTTGAGTGTTGCAAACAGAACCTTTCCTGTCCAAAAAATCTCCCATTGCCCCATTAAATATTCAATGATCGATCGATGCAGACAAAAACCAAGAAGTGCATGCATTGATTTCGGGGAATTTTGTGTAGTGTGTGTAATGTGATACATGTAATGTAAGGATTGGAAGAGTGAGAGCAAACAGCGTTTTACTAAAAGCAAAGTAAGATGTATTGGGAAAACAAGTGGAATTTAATGTTGAAAGTGACCGCCATGCATGTCTAATTCGTGTCCATTAAACGGGATCAATGGAGTACGTGTCACAAAAGTAGAGTGTTGTACTAGCTGTTGTAGCCGAAGTATACCAGATGGAAAACTAACTGCAAGCAAACCAGAGTGAAAGCTAACTGCAAGCAAACTGCATGCAAGGCTAACTGTGGATTTAGGGTCAGGGTTAAGCTTTAGGGCTAGAGTTTGAGGTTAAGGTAAGCTCTAAACTGAAATGCTAACCCTAACCCCAAACTCTAACCCTAACCCTAGCGTTGGGGTTAGAGTTTAGGTTTAGGGTTGGAGTTTTTGGTTAGGGTTAGGGTTAAAACAGTAACCATTAACCTGCATGCATAATTTCTGGAAAGCAAAGCAAAAAAAAAAGAGAAAAAAATACAGGGCAATGTTCAACAAACCTGCATGCAAAATTTGGGGTTTTCTTTTGTGACCTTTCAATTATACTTCACAACACTGATATTCCTCTTCAACAGGAAAACATGAACCCACAATTGACCTTGCTCCCAGTGTGTAGCTCAGTTAGTAGAGCATTGCACCAGTATCACTGAGGTCACAGGTTCAAATGTAGTTGAAAAATTGAAGCCCTTTATGTTTCTTAAGCATCTTTAATTTCCAATCACTTTAATTGGAGAATTCACTGGGAAGATCGTTTCTCAGTTGTAAAGAAAATACTTATAAAATTGTTGAAGGAATGTGCTTAATTATAGTGACTTTGTTAAGGTGCGGGCAAACAGAATCGCAAGTAGTAAGTGGAAAACTTGCTTCTTGTGACTCTGTTTGGTGAGGACTTGCTTGCACACATGTTGCCTGGCGTTCACTTTGGTGGGGGGCAAATATGCATGGTGCAGTTTTTTTAGCAATCAGCCACCCAACATGATCACACGTCATTTGTTTGCATTTTGGTGACATTTTGGCCACCTTCAACTTGAAATGACATTTCTGCAACTTGTGTGCACTTGGGAGTAAACGTATGAGTACGCTTTAGCTGGTTGTGAATCATGCAAACCCCAGATGTTTTTATGAACTGTGTGTTGACTGGTTTCCCAAGGCTTTCACTGAACTTGCAAATGTGAAACTGATTAAATTATAAGTATGAAGCATCGAAAGAAACACAGTGAAGCATCTGAAGCTACTTGCGTTTTAAATAATCACTACATTTTACATGTATATATTAAGCCTCTTAAATTAGCCAATACAATATTGTAGGTTGATAAGTGATTATAATTTTTATTTTTATTTTTTAGTTATGAGTTGTTGCACAGCAAACCTGAGGGTGATGAAGATGATTTTGTTGTTCTTCCTGTTTACCAAAGAGAGAGGAGGTAAGTTGTACAGCACTCCCTGTTGATGCCTGTACAAACAAGAATATGTTTACACAGCGCTGCTTTAGCCACTCATAAACCACTCAATGAGCACTGGACGAAGGTTGCACAAACACTGTTTTTGTAGCGCCTCGGACACTGAAATTCTTATGCTTATGAGTTTTGATCAAGGGTAAGTAATAGATATAAACCTGTGGAACTCCACATACATGCAATTATACATTTTTTGCAGATTCTTAAGTATTTGTGAAATTAAAATACTGTCACTGAAGTTATCAATATGCTAGCTGAAATAAATCACTGACAAAATCCTGTCATAACCCTAGACAAAAAATAGGACTTGAGCACCATCCAATAGAAAACCATTGAAACCATTATCAACATTGCATAGGGGTGCGCAGGGACAAAATGTTTGTAAATAAGTTTTGTCTGCACAAAGCAACATGCCATCAAACATAAGCTTGAAGAAACTTTGAACCAAAATTTATGCATAAATTCTGAAAATTTAAATTTTGTTTTGACAAACACTGTTACTATAATGAAATGTCAAACAGATAATGCTTAACACATTAATCGTTTCAGTATTTTGTTTTTATGGGCCAAGAACTCAAACAAAACTGACAATGATACTTGGGAAGCAATCTTGATCTTTGGAATTGTAGTCAAAGCTGAAGAGTACACCCTTTTCATGTGTGGCATGTTATTATATTATCCTTTATTATATGGCTACTATAGTACGCAAGCTCTGATTGGTTTCTTTGACAATGAGGCAATTTTTGTCTTCACTTTTCTGTTCTTGAACAAACTTTTGTAATTCCTCTTGACTGTTGCTGGAATTTTCGTCTCCATGAGTGGCAACGTTGGCCATGTTGTTTTGCTCAGTTTTGGCCTGTTCATCCTCCTCTGGGTAATAAAATTCACTCTCGCTGTGGCTCTCTTCGTCGCTCACACTTAGGCCAGTATTTTTCTTCTTTAGTTATTGACAAGATAGTTAACTTTAGTCGGTATTTTTTGTTTTCGCCCTCGTGCTCGTAACCTTTACAGCCTCGCAATTCAAAAGAGCTGTCAAGCTGAGAAAAATTTTCATAATCCGCGGTCATTACAAGAAAATCTTGCCCGCTCAGCAGCCAATCAGAGCGCGCATACTATTGTAGCCGTATAATAATTCCCTGTAATGACCTCACTCTCGGTTAATAAGTGGTATGTAATGGGAACAATCCACAAATTCAACTGGAAGCGACAAAAATCAAAACTACAAGTAGTGTTTGCTCTTTTGACTTTGTGTGGTACCGTATTTACCTGAGTATAAGTCGATCCCATGTATAAGTCGACCCCCTATTTTTGAGGCCATAAACTAAGATTTTTTCGTTTCTGGGTAAGAATCTTCCTGGAAAACTGTCCTTGTGTTTCTTAGAATTTCCTTTCAGGTAAAGGTACTTTAAATGAAAAAATCACAGCAAGTTTCAATGTGAAGTTTATTATCATGCTAACGTGAGCATTTTTGCAACACATGTTTATCAGGCATTTTGTCCATAATTTTTGAAACAGGCTTCAAAAATCAAATGCACTAATTTCAAACGAACCTTTGCAATTGTGGAGAGATAGAAGCGGCTTTAGAAGACAAGCAAAACACCAAGTTACACCAAAAACCTTTGAAAACGACTTGATAAACAACGTGCCAAGCTTGCTCAGGGTACTTGGTAACCAAGCTACAAAATTGGTGGGGTACTGTTAACTGATAACTACACGTGTTTGCATCATGCCAGGTTACTAAGTAGCGAAGTTCGAAGTGAGAAAGGGAGTGACTATTCAGCACTCAGTTGATGTTGTGAGACTTCTCATTTTTTAACCGCGCGGCCATGGGCTGAGCGTGGTTCTTGCTCTGCACTTGATTTTTTTTTTTGTATTTTTTTTGTCGGTGACCAGACCCAAACCTCCACTCGGCCAAATCGCGAATGGGAGTTTGAATCACGCAACCTGTGATGTTCATTTGCCAAAAGCTGATAAAACATTAATGTACGGAAAATGTTACGGATATTGGTTTCTTTATTGTGTATAAAGTATATTTTCTTTTGGTTTTATCGAAGCGTTGGACTCGAAGCTAATATTCAATACACTAAAACAAGGTATTACGTCAGCCATGGAATGCGCTGATGTTGCAGGTTTCACTATCGCTACGTGACAAATAACATTGTGTTTACTTTGCAAGTTTATGACGGCAGAAGCGACGGTCATTAATTTGTTTGCCCTTCTACGAGTATTTCTTGTGGGTTTAGGCAATCGAAGTGAATTTTTTGGCTGTTTCATCGAAACGAGTTCAGAGATTTGAAGGGAAATGAAATATTTACTACAGTAAACAATTGAGCCTGCCCGAACATGCAGGGGCTACGTCAAATAAGATTGTATTTCCTTTGCAAGTTTATATCGGCAGAGGCGATGGTCATTAATTTAACTTATTTGCACTTCTGTGAGTATTCCTTGTGGATTTAGGCAATTGAAGTGAATTCTTTGGCTGTTTCATCGAAACGAGTTCAGAGATTTGAAGGGAAATGAAATATTTACTACAGTAAACAATTGAGCGTGCCCGAACGTGCAGCGGTTACGTCAAATAAGATTGTATTTCCTTTGCAAGTTTATATCGGCAGAGGCGATGGTCATTAATTTAACTTATTTGCACTTCTGCGAGTATTCCTTGTGGATTTAGGCAATTGAAGTGAATTCTTTGGCTGTTTCATCGAAGCGAGTTCAGAGATTTGGAGGAAATAAAATATTAAAATTTGCTGAAGTAAATAATTGAGCGTGCCCAAATCGAACGTGAAGGGGTTACGTCATTAGGAGGGAAAAATTCCGAAGCTGAAGATAGGCGGGGATAACGTAAACCTCGGATTGTGTGACTCGCGTTACTACTTTGCTAGTCCTTTACTCATAGTGCAAACAAATTAAATTCAACCGTGATTTTTGAGGAAGAAAGCTGTGAATAAGCAAAAAATAAAAGCGCAGTTTTAAGTTGCTTGCAACTTCTTGTTCATACATGAGGTATAAATCACACTTAACTTTTTTTTTTCAAGTTAAAAAAAGTCGCCAACAGCAGGATTTGAACCCGGGCCGGCGAATTACCGCGCGGGAACTCTATCCACTAGGCTCCTGGCGACCAACTGCAAGAATCCATAATGCACCTGTCAATGTTAAGCCCCAGGGTGAGGGGGGGGGGGGGGGCGGGCTACCCATGGGAATTTGACATCATGAAGCTCTCCCAGGGTAGGGATTTTGACATCTAAAATGGTCTGCTGGGTTAGAAATTTAAGTGGATATATGGCAAATTTGACATTCACTAGGTGCCCAGGGGTGGGGAATTTGACTTTGGCTTCCAGAAAATGTCAAAATCCCCTGGGTCTGCCCACCCCCCCCCCCCCCACCCTGGGGCTTAACATTGACAGGTGCATTAAATTTTGGCTATATACCCTAACCTCAATATAAAGGCTAACCACAAGCAAACGAAGCTAACATAGGCTAACCGGAGTGCTTTTTAGGCTAAACGGAGTGCTAGTAGGCTAACCGGAGTGTATAGTAGGCTAACCGCAGTGCTAAATAGGCTAACCGTAGGGCTGTTTTGTATTCACTACATGAACTGAGTGTTACATGGTATAAAATGTCATGAGGTGTCCTATTTTCTCGCAACATCAACTGAGTACAGAATAGTCACTCCCAAGCGAGAAAGATCGTGCGCAAAGATGTTTTCCTCGAGTGGATTTTACAGCTTTATGAGTGGAAAATGTCAGCCCTTTATTCAACCTTGTGCCAGTGACTCTCTACAACATTCAGGTTTATATCAAGCGGATAAATCTTAAGGAATTTCGACTTGAACTGTCAATTTAATGCCAGAGATAGCAAAGTGAAAGGACTTTGGTACCTGTACTGTTTGATAACATATGAAAGCAATTGTTATGCTAATTGTGCAGAATTTATTTAACTGGCGCTTGGGTCAAAAATTTTGACCCATGTATAAGTCGAGGACGATTTTTTGGACCGATTTTAAAGTAAAACAAGAAGTTGCTAGCAACTTAAAACCGTGCTTATATTTTTTGCTAATTAATAGCTTTCAAGCTCAAAAGTCATGGTTAAAGTTAATCTGTTTGCACTATGAGTAAGACAAGCAAAGCAGTTACGCGAGTCACACAATCCGAGGCTTATGTTAGCTCCAGCTATCTTTAGCTTGGGGGTTTGTTCCTTTCTAATGACGTAACCCCTGCACGTTCGGGCACGCTCGATTGTTTTTTTAGCAAATACTTCATTTCCCTTCAAATCTCTAACTCGCTTAGATGAAATAGCCAAAGAATTCATTTCAATTGCCTAAACCCACAAGAAATACTCGCAGAAGAGCAAACACATTAATTAACGTCGCTTTTGCCGATATAAACTTGCAAAGCAAACACAATGTTATTTGTCACGTAGCGAAAGTGAAACCTGCAACATCAGCACATTCCATGGCTGACGTAATACCTTTTTTTTAGTGTATTCAATATTAGCTTCGAGTCCAACGCTTCAATAAAACCAAAAGAAAATATACTTAAAACTCAATAAAGAAAACAATATGCGTAACGTTTTCCATACATTTTAATGTTTCAACAGCTTTTGGTGAATAAACATCACAGGTTGCGTGATGCAAAGTCCCAATCACGATTTGGCCGAGTGGAGGTTTGGGTCGAGTCACCGACTAAAAAAAAACTAAAACTAAAAAAAATAATAATAAATCTTGTGCAGAGCAAGAACCGCGCCCAGCCCATGGCCGCACGGTTAAATTTAAGGTCGACTTATACACGGGTAAATACGGGTACATGTATATGCTTGACTAAAACCTTATTCTTCAGCAGTATTAATGGATTATGATTTGAAAAAACAAATTTATTTACAACATTTATTTAGTTTGTGTACTTGCAATGCATACCAGCGCCAAGTTCAGGTTGCTTGCGGGTAAGAAATTCTGAGATTTCGCAGAATAATGCATGGAAGCTACATGTATCTTTCACTATTTCTAAGCCTTGTTTTTGACTGTTTGCACCCTAACATGAACAAAACAGAGAATTTTATAGCCAGTTGATTTCAGTTCCTAACCAATGAAATCGTCTTACTGAGATTTGTGACTGACAGGCTGAGCAGTTCAGTCTTGTTGCAGTCAACTCTCGTTATAGCGGAGGGGCTCGGGGCTTTGTTTTGTGTCCGAATTGGCAAAAGTCCATAATGGCGGGTGTGAGACAAAAAGTTCTGTTAACATACATAAAATAGACTCTGAAAGGGTTATTAACAGTGGTGAAAGTACTAAGTTAAGTCATTGGGATTGGAAGATGAGGGTTTGGTCTCTCCTGAAGAGTCTGGAATGAAAAGGAGCAAGCTGAAGTGAAAAAGCAAAGTCTGTTGTACAGCTTCTGAATTAATTAATGCAAAAATATATATTCCAAAAGTCTTTTGAAGTGTGTTTCAATAGCTAGTGAACAACAAACTGCAATTGTTTGTGATGATGTCATATGAGAAGATCATGGTGTCTGCTTTATCGAGAGTCAAAACACTAAATTGTTCTAAATTGTTCTTTTGGTACCACCAAAAGTGACCATAATTCCGTAATAGAGAGAATCCATGATAGTGGGAGTCATTTCTAGTGAATCCTCTATAGCTTTTGCGAGGGATCTGAATTTTGTCTGTAATAGCGAGTGTGTGTAATAGTGGGGAGTCCGCAAGGGGAGAGTTGACTGTATATACGATTGCTCTGAGTTTAACAATGCTTAAGTGCTATGCTACCAAAAAGTGAACTAACACAGCGCTGCAGCAGCATTGCTTCATTTGAACAGGTGGTATAGCAAATAATTTTAGTACTACATTATCTTTATGATACTGTTCCAATCTGCATTTATAGATGAATTAAGTCAGAGTATTGTGAACATATTTAATAATTATTTGCTGTAACTCAAGAAGATAAAGACTTTACCTCACATCACCAGAGATTCCAACCCTCCCACTGTGGAGGCAAAGCCCCCGTTTTTGGCGGATATTGCCGGCCTCCTGTTTTCGCTTAAAATTCTCCTAGTTTTTGAAACTCTTCCTTGCCAAAAACAGATGTTTTCTTTGTTTAGCCAGTCTTTTTTAGCATGATTCTTTGCTGTTTTTCTGTGGTTTCTCAACATTTTTTACCTTTTGAGCATCTTAGCTTGCGGTAATTTTGGGCACAGTAATTCACCGGATTGCCTCGACCTTGTGTAAGGTTTCGTTCATTCAGGCTTTAGTTTTCACTCCACTATTTTCCACTGACTGTGATAACGACTAATTAACGACATAAACAAAACAGACGAACAGACCAATTACTGTTGACAGACTTAACACGAGTCTTACAGCCAATAACATCACGGCTAAACTGACCAATCAGTTACAACAGACCAGACTTATAACATCACCGACTGACAACAACTTTTCACTTGACTCTGAAGATGACTTCCGCACAGGTTGTCGAAACGTTAGTCACCAACAACAGTTCTTCTCAGAACTACTCCAGGGTTCGCACAGTCTTGAAAAGTCCTTGAATTTTAGGGGGAGTCCTTGAAAAGTCCTTGAATTCCATTTTTCCTTGAAAAGTCATTGAATTTCTGTGTAAGTCCTTGAAAAGTCCTTGAATTTTCTTCAACTTTAAATGTAGAGGCATCGAAACCAATTTTGCTGTGCATAGACTGATTTTCTTTTCCTGTGTAAAGCAACTTCAAACACTGTAAAACACAGTTGTAAAGCAGCTAATAACAAGAAAAGACAAGTGAACTGAAAAATGTAGTAAAGGAGATGGAGCAAACACTTGAAGCCTTAGAAACCTGTCAGCTTGGACTGGAAATGTTGCCTTTATATATCATCTGTGAAAATACGTTCCTGGTAGGTGGTCCTTGAAAATTCAATTTGGTCCTTGATAAGTCCTTGAAAAGTCCTGGAAAAATGGTCGCGATTTTTTGTATGAACCCTGTACTCTCACCCGGACGATCACAAATTGACATGGAGCAAAGCTTTGGTTTCCTTATCTGCTAATAGAGCCAAATAAGCATTTGACTTTTCGGTTGATGAATTGTCTGTTGGCTTTTATTGTCAGGAAGATTGATAAGTGGTGACATGTAGCACTTAAGCATTCACAAACTCGACAAAAAATCAACCTTCAGTTTGTTTTTTAGCTGTCTCACTTGCAATTGCTGAGGATTTCACAGTACAATTTGGAAAAATTAATAAATACAGGGGATGCCAGAAGGAAAGACCAATTGCAAACAACATAAAGACAGTGAACATGAAGGCCCGTATATGTACCGCAAAGTAGCTAAATTGCCTGTTGGATTTGAAAACATTGAAATCAGCTAATTCCTTCCACTTTTCATGAATTCAAAGCTTCATGGAGCAATAGCTGTCCATGGATGGTTTGCTGAATGCCAACAATAAATTTTGTAACCAAGCAAAGGCAAAACTCTTTTTTACCAGCATTTGCATTCTAATACTGAACACACTTTACAGATCCCATGCATTCCCATTCCAGTAATATCAGTATTATTATAATTATTATCAAATTTTACTCAAAAAATTTAGCTTGAGAACTCATCTTGTGACCACAAAACCAAAACTGTTGAAAACTTCTCAAAATTTAAGATTGACACTAACCGAAAAAAAAAATTACATATTTTCCCAAGAGGGTTGCATCTTAATGTTGAGTTTTCAAGTTTTGTTGGGGAACTACAGATTTCATGGTTTTGTACTCGATAGCCAATTGGCTCTAATAAAAATGTTGGAATGCATTGTTGTCATTCTGCTCTGTCATTGGCTTACTTTGTCTGGGTGTCTCCGCTTACAGTTGTCGCACTGTATGAGAACTAAAAGGGAGCTTCCACTCTTAGAGCTAATCAGATAACAGGGTACGTTTGCTTGATAGTGCTTGCTCGCACATTTAGAGAAAAAAGAGATGATTTATCAAAAGTTGTTAACTTGATGTGTATTGGTAACTCGCAGTTACCAGAAACTCGCAGTTGTTTAACATTCCCCTTTTTAGAACTGCAGCTGGACAAATAACCTTTTATTATAGAATAGTATCGATCTGGAACGCCCTGCCGCAAAATTTAAAGTTAAGCCAATCGTTAGCGCAATTCAGGAACAAGTTGAGGAAGACAAATTTAATGAACTGTTATTAGCTTAATTTAGTTTAACTTTAGGAATTTAACTTTTGTAATTAATTTTGAATATTTATTAATTATCTATTTATTTATTTATTTATTTATTTATTTATTCATTCACTCAATGGTCTTTTATATGGTCTACCAGATTGCCTGTTAAGTAAACTGCAATGAATGCAGAATGCCTGCACCAGACTGATTTTTAAAGAACAGAAATTTTGCCATGTAACGCCCCTTATTTATGAATTGCACTGGTTACCGATTAGATACAGAATCAAGTTTAAAATACTTTTAATTACTTTTAAGATTCTTAATTTTTTAGCGCTTTCTTATTTATCATCCCTTATTTCTCTTAGGCTCCCCTCCAAATATAATCTAAGGAATTCTAGCGATGAACTTTTACTTAGTTATCCGCGTTTTAAATCAAAAGCCACACTACATGTAGGTGACCGTTCTTTTACCTGTGCTGCACCGAAACTTTGGAATGCGCTAACATTTGACATAAGAAGTGCCAGCACTGTTAATATTTTTAAAGCTAAGCTAAAAACTCACCTTTTCTGCCATGCATATTTATCATAGTTATTTTTAAATTATATTCTACTTTTAATTATTGTAATTTTAGCTTTCTAAAAGTTTACCTTTAATTGTAATTTTAGCTTTTTAAATTCATTGTAAGTTTACTCTTAACTGTAATTTTAGCTTTTAGCTTTTTTTATTCCATTTTTAATCTTGTCATGCACATTTGAACATTTTATGAAATTTGCGCATTATAAATGTTATTATTATTATTATTTATTTATTTTATCATTTAAATATTTCACTGAAAAGCCCCACGGGGACGTGATATATGTATATGTATATAATATGATATTTATTGTCTTGCAGAGCCCGGCTGACCAGCTATAGCAGCTCAAACAAAGCCCTGTTTGGACTCCCACTCTTGATTTCTGTTCCAAGGAAAAACTTAACTTATAAGATGTTGTACAACATCTTAATGGATAGAATGAAGTAGGTTGTTGCAGTGCCATAAAATAAAATTAAGAACATTTAGTTTTCTAAATACTTTGCATTGGTTGTATCTCAAAATACTCCTTTTGTCATTTTGTTTAAACCTTACAAGTAGTATAGCTTAAAATAATTATTTAGAACAACAGTTAAGAAAAACTGAGCATTATTTTGCTCACACAACAGCTATAGCATAGAAAAGAAACCTGACATAGTTTGTTTCTGCAAGTCCTTTTATTTTGAGTAAAATTAGAAAATGAAAAAAATTGCCAAACTTTATTCCTGTAATGTTAATTAGTGCATGCTATCATTAACTATTTTCATGTTCACAAACCAAAATGTATAAAGAAATTTGGACACTAAAGTAGAATGGGATGCAGACATGAATAAAGATTTGCTTGAAGTCTTCTTTAATCGCCATCTGCTCTACTCAACGAGAGGTTACAAAATGCATGGGGCGTGCATGCCCATATGTGGTTTGTCAAGCAGGACATACACTGTACTGTGACATTCCCCCATTTTTGCTGTACATGCATTAAATGGAATAAGGGAACATGGTAATCACTGCTAATTGAATCAATCAAATGTCTTTTAAATAACAACAGGAACTAAAAACAGTTTCATGGGTGTTAGTAGGAACCCAATGTCAATAAATACCGTAGTTTTTGTTTGTCTCTATTTAATCAATGAACTTGGTTGGCAACCGGGTGATGCCTCCAATTCTTTTAACATGGCTCTTTGGTTGGGAACAGGTTCTTTCACTGGTTATAACAGCACCTGCTAGCTCAAGATCAACTTGCTTCTCACTGCAACGTAGCGTAAAAGACAGTGATTGATCTGGTGTTGGTGTACTGTCTTTAGGACTGGCCTCTGCCAATGAAGGAGGTCTGGTTGCCCTGTCACTGCTGTTGCATGTCTCTTTGGAGTTATGTACTGGAGTCACTGTACTGATAAGTTGAGTGGGGGGTGGTATTTCATTCTGGCTCTTTGGTCTCAAGTACTTCCTGGTTCTCTGATAGATCTTCCCTTGAATGTCCACTGTGTAGGTTTGTCCTGACTGCCAGGTATTCTTCAAGGTGTTCCAGACAAACACCGGTTCTTGGTTGTTAAGCAGACTCTTGTCACTACCAGCCTTCCTATCATAGATTACTGCCTGCCTTTCTTGGTGTCTCTGGTTAGCTTTGTGGTTGAGGTCATCTTTTGGGTGTTTGGACTTCAGTGCGCTTCTGCTGCTTTGGAGTGTCGTTTGGGTTTTATGTCCAAACAGCAACTCTTGAGGTGATGGCATCTGGTCACCAAGGAGAGTCATGCGATATATCCATAAGGCTGTGTAAGGGCATTCCTTCTCCTCTAGTGCTTTCCTCAACAGTGACTTGCAGGTTGCAATTGCTTTCTCTGCCAGGCTGTTGGCTTGATGGTGGTATGGGGAACTACAGTGTAGAGTAATGTCACTTTGTTTGCATTTTGAACCTCTCACTGATGAACTGCAAACCAAAGTTGGCAACAATAGTGGCTGGTAGGCTGTATTCTGCCAGGATGCTTGTGAAGTGGTTGCACACAATGTGGCTGGTCATGTTGTCAAGGAATCTTATCATAGGGAATCTTGAGTAGCAGTCAAGGACTGCTAGGTACTTCTCCTTGTTAAACTCAAAGATGTCCGCTTCTCCCACGACGAGGTTGGAAGATCTGGCTGCAAGATGGGTAGTCTGGGTTGAGCTGGCTGGTGTTTGTTAAACAACTCACAGTTCTTCACCATCTGCCTAATGTCAACAGAGATACTGGGCCAGAACACTGATTCTATTGTACAGAGAATACATTATTTTGTTCTCTCCTTGATGTCCCAGGTGGATTGCTTGGAGAACATGATACACAATGATAATGCTGCCTTTTGGTACTAGGCCATCCTCTTATGCGAGATATATACTATATATACTCCCATAGTCCTTGCGGACATTGCTTTCTGTAAGGAGGCCAGCCATTAAAAATGGTATTCTTCAGTAGATTCATGTTAGGATCTTGTGCTGCAGACGACTTGACTGCTGTTAGGTCAATGAGGGTGGTTATGAAGTGGATGTTACACTATGATGCAGAGTGTTCCATCATATTGTCAGCGCCATGTGTTGCTTTCCTGTGACACACTCGTGACAGGTTATCTTCAACTCGGATGGATCTCCCCTGCTTGTACTGGACATTGACATCAAATCACAGGCATCTAAGGAGTAGCCTCTGCAACTGGCTTGGAGCCTCATTGATGTTCATTAAAGGGGAGTGGTCGGTTTCAACTGTCCCATTTCGACTGAGCAGGTAATACTCAAACTTTTCTAGGCCACATGTGACTGCTAAGCACCTGCGCTCAAGTTTGGAATATCTGGTGAGTGACCAGGACACCCGTGACCATGTTCATTGCCTTGAGAGTCTTAACTGTCTCAGCCAGGCCCCAATGCCTGTTTTGCTTGTGTCGCACTAAAGGACTGTGGGTGTACTCTGATTTGGGTCGTGATAGGAAATGAGCTCAGATGTGCAGTTTTTTTAATTGAAACACATTTATTTGGAGTACAGTGCTAGTTACTCGCAGAAGCTGGAGCATGTGCAGGAAAGAGGCTTAAGAGCTGTATTTTGTGACAAAAACTCACCGCATGATCAGCTCCTTATTAAAGCCAGGCTACCGTCATTAATGAACAAGAGGTTACAAGACATATCATGCCTGATGTACAAAGTAAAAAATAATTTATGTCCTAAATACATCTGTGACCTCTTCAAACTCAATAATTGTGTGCATAATACATACCAAGATTTGAGACAGTGACATTTGGAAAACATTCGCTTAAATACCTTGGCCCCACACTTTGGAGCAAAATACAGTCACACATTAGAAACTTACCATCGCTGGGCTCATTGAAAAGAGCAATCAGAAACAAGACTAAAAAGAGCTGGAAAACAGTACCTGCACAAATTGTAAATTGTGCAACACATGAATTTTATGCCTTTTTTTTAAAAAAAAAAAATAGGTTCAATTTTGTAGTTTTTATAAAAATAATCCTATGCATTTTCTTTTTAATTTTAATTGTAAATATGTTATAATGAATAATTTTAGATTGCAATTTATAGGTAGTTATTTCTAATTAATACTTTAGATAGGTGTCGCCAATTAGTGGTTACCACTGCTGAAACCGGTAAAAACAATATATAATTATATATCCCATAGAAAACAGGTGAATGTGAAAAGGGCAGAAAAATTGATTAGTGTGAACCAATCTGCAGCTTACTTTTCCAGAAAATATCCATACCCGAAGGGGGAGGGGGAGGGGGGGGGGGGGGGGTGGTGATCTCAATAGTCCAAGTTTTTAAAAGAAAATATGAAGCTAAACTTGAAATTCCAGGGTGTAAGAGGGTCCAAACCAAAGAACCTTCTTTGGGGAATTATGGATATTTGGAACCACACATTATAATTAGACTGCCATTTAACTATTGAAGACACTTTAACCTGTGCTGCAAAAAAACTTGACATCTTTACTTAACCTGGAGTAAACTTTATGGTCTGTGATAATAATTACGTAAATTATCTGTAATTTCATTATTTTTATTGCAACAAAATATTTTTGTCACAAGCCCCAGAATGGTTTTAAAACTTACGTGTAATAAAATACCAGGTATTCACATGTAGCCTAATTGGGTTCTGGGATGTCCATATTACATTATCACTTAATTACTTATCCTCATCAGGCCCATGAGAACTCTTGAGGCCGGATTCATAGCTATAAACGTCACTAAAACTCAGGTTTAAACTGGCAACATGTGGGAATCAATCATGTGACAATTTTATTACATTAAAACAATGTGTATTTTTGAGTTCATTTTCAAGTTGACTAAGAGCAAGGTCATTGCAAAGTCTTCAAGTCACCTGTAAATAGAAACAAAACAAAACTACTTATTTTGGTGAAATTGCTATCTTTACAACATGCAGACCATATATTAAAATTAAATGGCCTTTTCCAGTGTGTGAAAAAAAACTGACTGCTTTCATGTTGGGCTAGTGTATCCAATAATTTTTTTACACTTGCTAGATAGCCAAATGACATTTATGCATTTTTTACTTTGTTGTTGTTTCCAGAGAAACATCAGTCTTTGGATAAGCATATAATGGTTACCCAGACTTCCACTTTTTAAAAATTGTACACAGCTCCCTTAATATTTATATTTTGTTCGGTTCTTGGCAGTCCGAAATGCCTCATGCCAATGTGCTTCAAGCTGCAATGACTGCTTTTGCAGTTACAAACTATTTTCGTCACAGTGAGCAAAAACGAACTTCTGAGCAAAGTCACATGACTAATGGCGTCCTCACCCTATGTCTCATATAAGAAGTAGTTTATGGTAAGAGTTATTTCTATACGACATAGTACTCCTGCTGGCTTCAAACTGACCATGTTATTTGGCATTTACGATTTTTCAGTTGCAAAGGGTTCTGGGAAGGTTCTTATTATTATTATATATTGTTATTATTATTATTATTATGCATTCCTACTTACACTTTGCTATGTTACTTACAAAAATAAATTACAATACAATTACTGGTTTACAATACACTGCTTATTATTTACAAAGATAAAACACCTACACACATTGTGCTGTATTTTTTACTTTTTAAAGAGAAAAAATTGTACTTTTACTAAGTTACATTCAATAAGTTGTTGCTTAATCCTGTTGGGTGCCTGCTGCCCAGCTGTAATGGACATGCTTCTTGGTTAGCTCTCTTAGTGGTAATGTTAGGTGAGCTAGCTTTGTCGAGAAGCAGTTCAGGTAGGTTACCATGCCCAGGATAGTCTGAAGCTCCCCCATGTTTGATGGGCTCTTCATGCTGCAGATTGCTTCAAGTTTCTCCTTCGCTGGTTGGATTCCATTCTCAGTCAGAACATGCCCAAAGAAGTTGACTTGTGTCTGCTTAAACTGCAGCTTTTCAGAGTTTAGGCTGACAATGTGCTTGCAAGTGGCCATGAGCATTTCACAGAAGGCTTGATCGTGCTCTGATTTGGTTGAGCCGCATACCTTAATGTCATCAGCAATCCGCATGACATTAGGGATGCATCAGTACACCTCATCAAGTCTGCATTGGCAGATGTCTTGGGAGAGTTTGGCACTGAAGGGTAATCATTTAAAATGGTACTGTCTGAAGGTGGTATTAAAATTAATGTACACAGC
The DNA here is from genome assembly GCA_963693305.1 of Meandrina meandrites. Classification (NCBI taxonomy): domain Eukaryota; kingdom Metazoa; phylum Cnidaria; class Anthozoa; order Scleractinia; family Meandrinidae; genus Meandrina; species Meandrina meandrites. The sequence continues at coordinate 21,327,265 of OY855910.1, forward strand.
AGGCTTGACTCATGGTCCAAGGCTATGTGCCAATAACCTTTCTTACTGTTGACAACAGGCAAGAATTTCTTTCCATGAAGCTGCTGTAGGAGCTCTTGGATGGTACGGGTGTAATAGTGCTCTCTATGTATATTCTTGTTAAGGTCGTTAGGGTCAAGGCAAAGTCTGATCTTCTTTTTGCCTTCAGGAGTTTCTCTGATATTACATACGATTGAGTTTACCTGGTCAGTAGGCTTGGTCACAGCTGTAATGATATTGTTCACAATCATTTTGTCAAGTTCCTCCTTGTATAAGGGAAGTATGTATACTGGAATGGTACATGATGGGTGGATGATTGGAACAGGATGGTCAATTAGCTGAATGTGATACATCTATCCCACGAAACTGCCTAAATTGTCGAAGCAATCTTGGTATTCTTCCATACCAGTGGGCTTCGATAGCTGACCACGGTGTGTTGCAGCTTGTGTCTTGGTTGGGGGAATGGTGTTAACTTCATCTAAATTTGCTGATATTATTCCTACATCTTGGCACTGTCGGCACCCCAGCATGGATGGGCTTCCTGGGGCTTCCATGATGTTGAATTTGATATTGGCTGACTTGTCCCTAAAGGAGACTTTTAAGGTGGCAACACTAAGGTTTTCCACTTCAGAGCCTCCATATCCTCTAAGAAATGTGCTTCATGGAAGAATAGTAATCAGGAATGGGAAGTGCTGTAGGTCTGTGGTGGTAATGAATGACACAGACATCTGCTCCCATATCTACTTTTAGGCTCATATCATGGACTTTGTAAATCTTCACCTTGGCATAGATGTTGTCTGTGTTGCTGTCGAGGGTGTTAAGAGAAATTTCTTGGGTTTGCTGGTGCTTTGTTGAGGTGAGAGTTTCAAGAAATACAGTAATGGGTTCTGTGTTGCTTGTTTCTTCTTCTGATTCTTTTTCGTCCTCAATCTGGTGAACCTTTTGAAGGTGTTGTTGCATGCATACTTTTGAGCAATGGCCACCCTTGCCACAGTGCTTGCATTTTGAATTCTTGTCAGGGCATTTTGCTGATCTGTCATGGGTGTTTCTACATCTGAAGCAGCCTTTTGGCTTGAACGGAAGTCGGCGCTTCAGTTCAAGTATGCAGATTCTCTTGAACTGTGTGAAGATCAGATTTCTCTTCACCTTTGGAAATCATCTTCATCTGTGCTTTAGTGCTCTCCTCGACTTTTGCAAGGTCATAGACTTGCTTGAGGGCTAGCCCGTTACCAAGTGCTATGGCGTCTATGTGTACTTGCTGAATACCAGCATATCTCTGGGGGTATTTTCTTTAGTTGCAGGACCATATCCACCATCTTCTGTTAATAGTTGCACTTTGGTTACGAATTCCTCATATGGTCTATATCCCTGCTTTAGGCATTGATGTTGTTATCTGCCAAGGGTTTAATTACTTTTGGGGCTTTGTACAAGTCTCAAGCGCAGCTATAACTGGAGCGATTTGGAGGTTGTCGCCTTTTTTGGCCCATGTGGTCGTATTGTATATTTCATGGCCTTTGTCACCAATCCGTAAAGCAGCAATTTCAGTGCCTTTTTCACCTTGTTGACAACTGGCCCTGCATAAGTAAGTCTGCATTTCTGTTGGAAGAGTTTGAAATGCTTGTGAATGTCTCCTGTAGTGGTCCAATCCATATGGTGGTTTGAATCAATCGGCCATGTTGTTTGTGAATGCTCAAAGTACTTGATGTGCTTTACAACTTGTGCTTGGGATTTGTTGTTTGTGAGAGGGATTTGTTTGAGGAGAACAGTTGTATTAAAAAACTGAAAATATAAATGAGTTTCAGTTGGAATAAAAAACATCTTACTTTCCTTAGTCGTTTGTCTGTTTTTTTCTGGTGAGGTTTCTGCTTCGATTTGCTGCCATGTTGGGCACTGACACAAAGCAGCCGAATGGATTCACTGAAAGGCACCAATCACCTCAAAATTCCATGTACATCATGAAAGATACTTTTGCTTCGCATTGGTGTTCTTCATTAGAGGTCCATGTTCATTAAGGGTAATCATAGGCCACCAATCTCTGCAAACATTTTGGTTGAGAGCCATCAGAAGAGGCCTTTTTTGCATGTTGTGTTCCCCAAACTGTTCAAAGATTCAAGTTACTGACACCCCGAGTGGGTGACAGTCTGTTGCTCTTGCTTGCATTGTGTGACTCCATTGAGCTGCACATGCTAAAATCCTTTTGAAAAGCTCAATGCCAAATATACCCAATGTTTTTTTTTACCTGTAATCTATTTTTTGTAAATTACTGATCTCCATTGCAGTGGGAATTTGTCTCAAGGAAACAGAGATCGTCACCCACCTGGATGGGTCTGAAAGCATAAAATAATAATGTTTGCAGAGATTAGCAGCCTTTTTCCTTCTTGGTGTACAAGTAGCTGGAGTGAAGAAGACAAATGGGTAGAACTATTGTGTGATGTGCGTGAATTTTTCAAGGCAATCAAAGCCTTTGGAGCAAATTTATGGCGGTTTTCCTTTGGCAAGTTGGTTTGGCTGCTTTATGTCAGTGCCCAACCTTGGGCAAAGCAAAGAAACCAAAAACAACCTGAATTGGATCCAGAATCCTCGCTAGAAACATAAAGACAAACAATTTAAGCGAGGTAGGATATGTTTTTACTTCAAACTACTCAAAATTTTCATTTTTTAAATACATCCACTCTCTCCATTCAAATCCTTATATTCACGATACTCATGAATATATTAAGCTTGGGCTACTTGTGCTGGCATTAAAAAGCTGACGATAGACACTGACTCATACTATTCGTTTTGTGAACTTGTTTTACTTTTTTCTTATTTATTTTGTATTTTTTAAGTCTAAGAAGCATTGTCTTGTACAATTAATGTTTCTATTTCTTTAGTTGTGATATTCTCCACAGGGCCGTTCTGAAAACCACTTTATGTGAGATCGCCCCCTGTTTAAATATTATTATTATTATTATTATTATTATTATTATTATTATTATTATTATTATTATTATTATTATTTTTCTTCTTTCTCTTTTTGTGTTTCTTTTTCTTATATAATAAATGAGCTCAATCTTAATCTATTTATGCTAATACTACTGCTCTTGACTACTTCGTGCCATTGTGGGTAGTGATCTGCCTTCTACCATTGAAAAAAATGTTGATAAATATTGTCACATCATTTATTTTTTAAATTCAGACGCTTTGTTAGTGTGCCAGAGGAAGATGCAGGAACAGAATGTAAAAATGAAGATGAAAGTGAAGCTGGTAAGTTGACCATATACGGTACGTATTGGAAAAGTCAAACAACGTGTGTAGTTTTGTAAATTGTTTTAATTTACAAATTCACCAAATGGAAAAAGTATGTATTAAAATGCATAAGTAATAATTTTTATCAAAATGTGGTGTTTGAAACCTATGATGAGAAATTAATTAATTAATTAATAACTTTATAAATTCTTCATCTATTTTTGATTTTCATCTGTTTGCAGATGACTCTAATCTGTTTTATTCTGATAAAGATTTACAGCATCTTGAGGAAAGTGTCAATCGAGAACTCGGTGAAATCAATACATGGCTTTGTGCAAACAAACTATCTCTTAACATTGATAAAACACATTTTGTAATATTTCATCCTTATCAAAAAAAATTAAATTACTCAATGGAAATTAAAATAAATGATAAAACAATAAATCAGCATAAAAGTGTTATGTACCTGGGAATTCTCATAGACTGTGATCTCAATTGGAAAGAACACATTCAACAAATTTCCAAGAAAATATCTAGAGGTATTGGCATTCTTTGTAAAATTAGGCATTATGTTGATGTCAAAATTTTAGTTCAGTTATACCATGCCATTATTCTTCCTTTTTTTTTCATAATGCTGTATAGTCTGGGGTAACACCTATGATCATAATATTAAACCACTTGTAAGAATGCAAAAGAAAGCAATCCATCTAATTACCTTTTCTGATTTTGATGCCCATACTAGTCCTTTGTTTTCTCAACTCAAACTTCTAAAACTTCAGGATCATATCAAACTTCAAACTCTTTACTTCATGCACCAATTCTTTAACGGCAAATTACCAAAGATTTTCGACTCATTTTTTATTAAAACTTCAGATAAGCACAATGTTAACACTTGCTTTGCAACAAGGTCAACTTTCTATGTACCGAAAATTCGAACAAACTATGGCAAATTCAATATTCGATACAATGGACCTATTCTATGGAATGAGACTGATGAGAGATTTAAGATTCTAACTCCTTAATATGCACCAGTCATTTGAAATCCCCGGACCCTTTCACTTCAGATTCACTCCATTTTGGTTCCCCGTTAGGCAGGGGATGTGCCAGAAATCATGGCCTTCGCATGCCCGGACCGGGGAATAAGCGGGGCAGTCACTCCATGCTCAGTGCTTTGAATTATTTTTGTTGACTCGCTCGGTTGATCGGTTGCTTTAATTGCGGTATTTCGCTTCAATTCGCTGCCTTTAGCGCAAAGTAAAAATTGTTTTGTAAAGTGTCATACCAGAATTCAAAGAAGGTTATATTGGCAGAAGATATTCAAAGTCTGGTGACGAAAGGTAGGCTTATTTCAATGATATGGTATTGATAAGTATGCTTGAGTCATTGCAGACGTCAGAAGACTGTATTCCTATTGAGTTTCAGTTTGCTGTGATCTTGCATTTTGTGGCATCAAGTTGTAAAACAGAAAAAGTTTTCAATAACCTTTATTAAAAATAAAAAGTTGATTTGGCAATACACTCTTTTTTTTACACTCTTTTGTTTTAGAAGAACGTCTAATTTTGGGGCCGAGGCTGAGCGTTCTTATTTTTTCACGATTTGAGGCTGAAAATGTTCTTAAGACGTTCTTAAGTTCCATACCATAGTATTTCATTAAATCAATACGGACGAAACCAGAAAACGTATCAAACAGCATTGTTCACTGAATGTGGTGTATGAAGTTGCTCTTGACATGCTTGCGCAGCCTGCTCCCTGTGATTTGGTGCCGCGGACAAATTTATTTTAAAAGCACTCCTGTTGTACCACAGTTTTGCTTTTATTTATACTCCTCATTTTTCAAAAAATTAAAACAAATGGGCAAAATAAAGTTGTTCTCCGACTCTCAGCCTGGGGTATGTTCTTAGCATGTTCTTAAAATTTGGGCAAATCTCAGCCTCAACATTCTTATAAAAAGGTTCTTATAAAAAAAAAAAAGAGTGTAGTCGTCTTCTTCCTTGTCCATTGTTGCACTTGGCAAAAGCAAGTTTTTTACAAAAGATTATACCTTTTTATAGCATGTGTGTGGATCATGTGGGGGCGGGGGAGTTCACCATTCACTTTTCTCCCGGGGACCGGGGACTTCACTTGCCTTCACTCGCAAAAAAAGTGAATGCCCCGCTCATGCCCAAGAGGGGGAGGCGGGGGGGGGGGGGGGTCCAGGTTTTCAAATGACTGGTGCATTACTCATTTAAAAGAGAATTATCCTTGCATTTCATTAATTTCTATTAAGTTTTTCTACTAATTGCTATATTCTGGTATTTCTGGTATTTTTCTTTTTTTTCTACTATTATCTTTTTTATTGTACTTAAATGCTTAAGAATTATTTGTTCTGTAATCTACTTCCTTAATTAAGTGTGTAAAATGTAAAATGTAAAATGCCTCTTTTCTGACCTTATATTTACTTTAAATTAATAAATGTGGTCACCCAACTAGTTTAGCTTTTTAGTTATTTTGGGTGACCAGCAACTGTATGTATTTTTAATTTATTTATTGTTTAAATATTATTAGCAATTTTGCAGTTCAAATAAACCTTGTTGTTGTTGTTGTAATAAAGTAGGGACCACCCAATAGTGGCAAATATGCAAATCCCGAAAATAACGAGAAACAATGGAAATAACACATACAATAAGCTGTCCTATAATCTGGTAATAATAACAATAATAATAATATTTAATATTTCTAAGGCCCAAATTAACATGTAAATATGATCAAATGCACCTAACAAACCATCTGAGTAATATAAATTAAAAGATATGCTATGAATAATTATTATGATTAATTTAAAACTAATTATGGTACATCATGGTACATGTAGTATAGACCTTAAGTGATAATCATTCACCAAATCCTATGATATCAGTATTATTGTTGGTGTAAAAAGCTCTGCAAAACAGTACTGACTCATTATACCCCTTCTATTGTGAGAGATGCTGTGGCTTAATGGTTAGCATGCTGGACTCTGGAATGAGCTGTGCAGGTTCACCCATTGTTGTGGCTATTGCGTTGTGTTCTTGGGCAAGACGCTTTACTCTCACAGTGCTTCTCTCCACCCAGCAGTATAAATGTGTACTGGCAAAATAAATGCTGCTTGGGGGAGGAGGCAGTAGTTGATAGCTTGCATATTACAACTACACTGAACCTTAAGGTGGCTCGACTGGATTTTTGAGGGGCAACACCGCTCAAGTTTGAGAACTAACCACATCGTCATTAACAATGTCATCATAAAACGATCACTGCAGCTCAATTAGGTAAAGATGGAAATTTGTTATTTTGACATCGGAGTTGTCATAGCAATGTAATGATGTCATCATGCAGCTTTCATTCGTATTGCTCATTACCAGGAGATTTTTTCGGAAATCGCTCCAGGGAGCATGTACTTCCTATATCTGCCTCAATTTTGGCAAAGTTTGAACAAATTCTGTAAGAGCATTATCAAAATTTTTGGGATAGAGTTTTGGGGTTTATAAATACAGTAAAAAACATACTCTGGAGATAATTGGGCAATATCTAAAGAACATGATGCACTTTGGGAATGTAGTTTCATCTCATATTGGTTTGATGCCATTTAAAAACTTGTGTATACAATTGTGGCCCGCACCTTTTTTGGGAATGGAGATGATCTTTTCTAAATAGAATTTTGGTTATGTAAATGTTAACCAATTTCTCTGATTTTTGGCAATCGAAATATCACGAGATATTAGTGCTTTTGAGAAAACAATTATTTATGAAAAAACCACAAATATTTTCCAAACGTGACAATAGACTTTTTTCTAATTAATGTCAACAAGTTCAAATTATCCAAATTTTAATGTGAGCAAGTTTGAACGAAATCGGCTGGGTAGAAATTGCTGCACAGTTGACTGTTGAAAATTGGGTTAAGATTATTATGCCTGTGTATTTTTGGGAGCTGTTACAACAACGCTGCCTAATTTGTGTACTTAGAATCTTATTTTTTTTCTTCTTTTTTCTAAAAAGCTACCAATTTTTTTCCTTTTATTTTTAAGTATGAGAAAATACAGCTTATATGCAAACGACTTTATCTAATTTTGTGTCTAGTCTTGATGAAACATGTCAATTTCGGCTCGCCAAGATAGCTACTTCTCGTCTTCCATTCTGATTTAGAGAAGATCACCTCAGTTCCCAGAAATAGCTACAGGCCACCTTAATATTAGCTACTTCTCTTGCTCTCATCATCATCATCTTTTCCTTTTCCCTAACTGGAAATAGGGCGCCCATCCAGGCAATGTAGAAAAAAAACTTTGCCTGCATGGGCCGCAACCTTAGGCCAACTATTTGATACACAAAAAGACATGGTTATCTAAGTGACCATCATGTTTCAATATCTGTAGTAGAATAAGTGTTTTGAAGGACTGTTGGGCCATGATTTCCCTTGTTCCTTTTGGACTTCCGGTCTCTCACATTGACATCTACATGTACATTATTATCAGAAAGATGTGTCTTAAAAGACCTGCATCAACTAATGTTGCAGTTTTCATATGACCAGTAATACGAAGAAAAAATGTAAATATTGTAAATAATAACTGTAATTGGACTTGTTCTTGAAGGGGGAGAGCTCAAGCAACTTGTTTTAACTTGCTTTAATGGAGAGGTATCTCCAAAACTTGAGATCATTAGTAAAGGTATTTTGCAGGCAAGACTAAACTCAGCTTTGATTCCACTCTTGAACTGTGTTAATGATTGAGTTGCTCAGAAATCCCTTAGGGGTCAATTTAACCCCTCATCAGTTTCTGGTAGTTCACAATTCTGGATGCCTGTCCAATGATGTTTGCTATGTCCTCGCAAGAGCTGTGATATTAAATTGATGGAACTGCTGTAGGTAATGATTAACAGAAGTGCAAAATGCAGCAGTTGGTTGAGGTTTGAACTTCAGAGGTTGCACACTACTGTAGTCAAACCCAAATAATAAGCCAACCCCTTTTATTGATAAAATTATATACGCCATGTTTTGAAAAAGCAGAAAAGGTAATATAGAAATGGAATTATTATTGTAAACTGGGATTGTTTGTGTTTTCTGTTGTTGTTGTTGTTGTTCACAAAGAGCTGATGAAATGCAACAATAATTTATCTTCACTGTTGGTTTGCAGATGTTGAAATGAATGAAGATAAGAATGAAGGCAGCGATAATGAGGATTGTGAGGAGAGAGAATTGGAAAGGGCATACCAAAATGTACATGTCAACGTAAGTTTCTATCTTCCTTCCTAGATGCTTTATAACCCACTGACATCTGAGGTTTTCCATAAAAAGGTTAATTTAAGGCAGGAGACTCTTAACTACAGATACAGAGCAGTTGCTAAGGGATTGCTGAAGACTGTTTTTTGTGGCAAGCGATTTTGGAGCATTTTGTAATGCTTAATGGTGAACATTTTTATGCTATTACCGTTAACACGAAGAAAGGAAATGCTACTGCAGAAAATCTGTAAATGTGAGTGTTTATTACACCATAACTTAAATAATAAATTATGCAAATCGCCAATGGAGGTCAAACCTGTGAACTTTCAGTTACCAGTTAGATGCTCTAACCACTGACCTATGGCGCATAAGGTCTTATAAGTAGGTAAGGCTTAGTTATGTCAGTGATAAAATGTAAATAATAGTAATGGACTGGGGCTCAAAAATTTTGTATTCTGAGTAGACTGTGAGCAGTCAGTCTTTTGCTGTAAAATCCATCGGGACAAGCACGGCGATCAGGAAAAAAAAACAATTATATTTTAGTTACGCTTCAATCAAACTAAGTTATAAAAATAATGCATTGAATGCAATCAGGCATAGATAACAAAAAACAGCAACAACAACAGCTTTATTAAAATTAAACAAAAATTAGTAGTGATAAAGTAAAATGAGTATGTGTGTATGTGAGTACATCCTTACTGTTTACATCATTTTTTAGGCTTTCACAGGAGTGGTATGACAGTACAGTGAAGACTTATAGTTGATAACCTTTTTTCAGGAGTTGGTTTTACTCCCATGAACACTGTTATCAATATTAAAATGCTGCCATTTAGAGAATTAGCAAGTCATTGTAATAACTGTGGGAGATGGTCACCGTGATTGGTTTACGTTAGGCTTAGAGGTTTTTCTTTTGGCTTCCCTGCCTGTGTTGTTGGCATCCAGTTGATCCTGAAGCATCCTATGGCAGCTTATCCAGGATCAGCATGCATTAAGCTTGGTTTTAATTGTAACTTTTTAGTGAGGTTTTTTAGTGAGAGTTTATGTTGCCTTCTTTCCGTTTGACTCTGATAACAACTCCACAAAACATTAGCAGTTAAATTTGCTCTACCTGCAGGGTGATGAAAATGAGGATGATAACACGGATTCACAAAAAAATGACCATGACAGCTCAAGTCAAAAGAATAAGCTGAACATGCAATGCAAAGGAAAGACATGCAAATATCTTTTCAACTTGACACTAGTCAACTCATATGGCAGTACTGATATCCAGGCATTGCAGGATAATGGCAAGCCGCTTAAACTCACAGGTATAATTCCAACTCTTTGTTAATTGAGCATAGGTTTGTAGAGAACCTCTGTGATTCTAATTTACTGAGGTGTTGTTGAGCAATGCCACAAAACATCCAGAATGTTTCCATTGATTTTTGCTTTAATTTTAAGAAGCATCCTTTAGACAAAGTTTTCAGTGCAACTTCTCGAACCGGGCAACTTGTACACTTGTTCTAAATCTATTGTTTGCGTCGTAGAACATGATTGGTCCACTGCCAAAAAGAGGGCACTTTCCATTGTTCTCAATTACAGTTGTAACATTCTGATTGGATAACTCTGTTTGTATGGCCAAGTGGTCTGAAAGAAATTCTGTCACTGCTTGTTTCTTTGCGTGAAGAGTGGAGATTGATTGTCTGCGACAGCCAGAAGATGGGGCATTTGACTGTGTTATCTATCATGTACCTTTTTTAGAAAACCCAAATGGCATTGGGGCTTGATTTTCCTTTTTGGGGAAAAAGGGGGGGGGGGGGGGGATCATGCTTGGTTTTGACTGATATTGTTGATATTGTCAGTGCTGTCATGTATTTTTGTTGTTTGACTTAAAGGACGTTGCTTCCTTGCACTTGACTGGGACTCCAAGGTGAAGGAAAAGTGCTATAATGATCAACTGGCGGAGGTAACTATTTCGTACAGCATATGGCAATAGGGATACAGGGTCGGATACAGAGAGATTGCATAAAAATTGTGTTGGAATGGAAGGAGAATTTCCAGATATTTAATTGGGGATAAAGGGGAAGTGTCTGAAAAGGAAAACGAAAACCAGTGATCTTTGGATAAAAAATGGGGAGATCAATCTAAAAATAAGAATTACCCCTACCTACAATTCAAAGCAAAAGATTACTGTCCTCTATTGATGTGGTCACAGGGTGCCAAGATATTTTTAAAACATATTTTTAAAAACATCTTGGTGTAAGCAACAACTGCAAACATCTTGGTGTAAGCAACAACTGCTGCTGCTGCCGCTGCCGCTGCCGCTGCTACGACTACTGCTACTGCTACTACTACTACTACTACTACTACTACTGCTACTGCTATAACTACTACTACTACTGCTGCTGCTACTACTACTACTGCTACTGCTACTACTACTACTACTGCTAGTATTAATCAGAGATTAGGGGAGTGCATTCGATCTAAGATGCATAGTCAGTCAGTGGCAAAAGAGCACGATCGTCGGCATACTATGCTTTTCAATATGCCTCAAATGGAGCGAAATCGCGAAGAGAGGAATCTCATCATGCCACGTTTTGGAGGACAGATTGCGTGATGAACCAAAAGAACATCTGTCTGCAAAATAAATTGGAATTTGTTCTCTTTTTTTCGAAGGGGTTTACTGCGAAAGAAATTGTGACACTGCCGGAGTTCTTGGTATGTTAAAGCAGAATTTTTCTTTTCTTGCAAGCTATGCTTTCCTAACTTGGATGTTACAGAAAAAGCCATTCAAATGATGTATCGGTAAACGATTAATGGACCGGTCAGAAACATGATCCATCATCGCACAAGTCACTGGCAGTGATTTTTTGCCAAAGGTCAAAAGGAACCTCAAATAATGAACGGAACGGCAAATTCTCATTGATATTGGAATAAATGTAAAACAAAGTGAAGTCGCTCCTGACACTTCATGGGACATTCACAAAGTAGAAACGTACAAAGTCATAAATGCATCGTTCATTTCTCTTACACTGTAATTCATATAGAATAGAATTATCACGTACACGACAAATAATTATTTATTTCACTTGAAAAGTTATCTTTTGACACTAGGCATAACACGTCAACTTTTCGTTCATAGTCGATACATTCATAATATTCAATATAATGATTTCCTTGTCGAAATGCCTAAAATTTCTGCGGATAAGAATATATCCGCACATATTCAAAGAAGGGATACTAGTAAAACAATTTTGATCCTTATTTTACCCACTCTCTTCACATGAAATGCTATATACCATTTGTAATTGTAGCTAATTTTGTGAAACGTATTGCATGTAAACACGCTGGTTTAGCTTGCCTATAAAACTAATTTTGTGAAACGTATTGCACGTAAACACGCTGGTTTACCTTGCCTATAAAACTACGAATCGACTTACTCGATTAACACTCCTTTTACGATGTTCGGTGGCTGACTAAAACTCTTCTTCCCTGGATTTTAACCCTGTAATGCTTTAACTCCGCGCACACACTTCATGTCAAAAAATGTTTCCTGCGATCGTATTGTACCAGCTTCCCGGCCGAGGCATGCCCCTGCAAAATTTAAGCGGGGGGCACATTTTTGTAACCTTACAGCAATGTAGATTTTCCTGCCTATAACCGTGCACAGGACACCAGCTATCGAAAACCACAGGGCAACATTAGGTTTGCGTTCTCCTTCGTCGAACGCAACTACTACTACTACTACTACTACTACTACTACTACTACTACTACTACTACTACTACTACTACTACTACTACTACTACTACTACTACTACTACTACTACTACTACTACTACTACTACTACTACTACTACTACTACTACTACTACTACTACTACTACTACTACTACTACTACTACTACTACTACTACTACTACTACTACTACTACTACTACTACTACTACTACTACTACTACTACTACTACTACTACTACTACTACTACTACTACTACTACTACTACTACTACTACTACTACTACTACTACTACTACTACTACTACTACTACTACTACTACTACTACTACTACTACTACTACTACTACTACTACTACTACTACTACTACTACTACTACTACTACTACTACTACTACTACTACTACTACTACTACTACTACTACTACTACTACTACTACTACTACTACTACTACTACTACTACTACTACTACTACTACTACTACTACTACTACTACTACTACTACTACTACTACTACTACTACTACTACTACTACTACTACTACTACTACTACTACTACTACTACTACTACTACTACTACTACTACTACTACTACTACTACTACTACTACTACTACTACTACTACTACTACTACTACTACTACTACTACTACTACTACTACTACTACTACTACTACTACTACTACTACTACTACTACTACTACTACTACTACTACTACTACTACTACTACTACTACTACTACTACTACTACTACTACTACTACTACTACTACTACTACTACTACTACTACTACTACTACTACTACTACTACTACTACTACTACTACTACTACTACTACTACTACTACTACTACTACTACTACTACTACTACTACTACTACTACTACTACTACTACTACTACTACTACTACTACTACTACTACTACTACTACTACTACTACTACTACTACTACTACTACTACTACTACTACTACTACTACTACTACTACTACTACTACTACTACTACTACTACTACTACTACTACTACTACTACTACTACTACTACTACTACTACTACTACTACTACTACTACTACTACTACTACTACTACTACTACTACTACTACTACTACTACTACTACTACTACTACTACTACTACTACTACTACTACTACTACTACTACTACTACTACTACTACTACTACTACTACTACTACTACTACTACTACTACTACTACTACTACTACTACTACTACTACTACTACTACTACTACTACTACTACTACTACTACTACTACTACTACTACTACTACTACTACTACTACTACTACTACTACTACTACTACTACTACTACTACTACTACTACTACTACTACTACTACTACTACTACTACTACTACTACTACTACTACTACTACTACTACTACTACTACTACTACTACTACTACTACTACTACTACTACTACTACTACTACTACTACTACTACTACTACTACTACTACTACTACTACTACTACTACTACTACTACTACTACTACTACTACTACTACTACTACTACTACTACTACTACTACTACTACTACTACTACTACTACTACTACTACTACTACTACTACTACTACTACTACTACTACTACTACTACTACTACTACTACTACTACTACTACTACTACTACTACTACTACTACTACTACTACTACTACTACTACTACTACTACTACTACTACTACTACTACTACTACTACTACTACTACTACTACTACTACTACTACTACTACTACTACTACTACTACTACTACTACTACTACTACTACTACTACTACTACTACTACTACTACTACTACTACTACTACTACTACTACTACTACTACTACTACTACTACTACTACTACTACTACTACTACTACTACTACTACTACTACTACTACTACTACTACTACTACTACTACTACTACTACTACTACTACTACTACTACTACTACTACTACTACTACTACTACTACTACTACTACTACTACTACTACTACTACTACTACTACTACTACTACTACTACTACTACTACTACTACTACTACTACTACTACTACTACTACTACTACTACTACTACTACTACTACTACTACTACTACTACTACTACTACTACTACTACTACTACTACTACTACTACTACTACTACTACTACTACTACTACTACTACTACTACTACTACTACTACTACTACTACTACTACTACTACTACTACTACTACTACTACTACTACTACTACTACTACTACTACTACTACTACTACTACTACTACTACTACTACTACTACTACTACTACTACTACTACTACTACTACTACTACTACTACTACTACTACTACTACTACTACTACTACTACTACTACTACTACTACTACTACTACTACTACTACTACTACTACTACTACTACTACTACTACTACTACTACTACTACTACTACTACTACTACTACTACTACTACTACTACTACTACTACTACTACTACTACTACTACTACTACTACTACTACTACTACTACTACTACTACTACTACTACTACTACTACTACTACTACTACTACTACTACTTTTTTGGGTCGGTTTGCTACTTTAGCAGACTTGCCCCTTTTGTACAGTTAAAAAAAAGGAAAAGGTTTTTGATACATTTGTTTTTAGCTCCGTGTTGTTAAGGCCAATGTAATCATGTATTCCATGAATGCAGCTTTAAGTTATGAGTTCCAGAGAAGTGGTTTTCTCAAAGTGTAGAAAATTGCAATATTAACATACATCACAGCACGCGTAACATTTGCACACGGCACAAGAAACTGACGTCAGTACCATAATAGACACCAATTCAGTGCACACGAAATGATGCAATTTTTGGCGGCAGAAAATGTCTGCCAGAATTGATTTCCTGCAAGTGACA